>CM028906.1:29100000-29557500 GCA_016801845.1 Polydactylus sextarius
ACTAAACTATTTAAAGAACTTAAAGTTGACTGTGTTACTTTAACTGAGAGGGATATACGTCATGATCCCTCTTTAATACCTTTACATTTATATACTATATAACAAGAACTGGTGTAAATGTGACACCAACATACAAATAGAAATTTTATCACTAGATCATGTTTTTGTGAACATGATCGACTGAGACTGTGACCATCGGCAGCATCAAGGAAAGTAAAAAACCAACCACAGAGTTACTTCACTGCGTATTTCTACAAAATAGCTGTACTGTCACCAAAGAGAGACGGCCCAGAAACAACTAAAGAAGGAGAAGAAGAAGTTCAGATGAACAAAAATTGAAAAAAGTGCTGTGATCAGAGGAGGTCATGTGTTTAACGTGTTTAACATCAGAGACGGAAAGATGAGGCAAGAGAAGAAATTCAGTGACAAACACAGTGGGTTGGTAAAAAAAAAAAAAAAACTGTCGTTGTTGTGTTGATTGTCTTTTTCCAGAACGGTTTAATCCATCTTTATGTTTAAATGAAGGACAAAGTGCTTGAAATTAGCAGCAGACGGATGAAGGAAACTTAAATCTATCACTCTTATTACAAACTAACACATTTTAATTATCTCTCACAAATCAAAGCAGTGGTTTAAGAAGGCGTCGGGGCGGTGGAGGTTGTGTTGTGTGAGGACAGCTTGATGAAACAAGGAAGGACTGTCAACTCGGTTAATTCCTACACACAGAAAAAAAAAACCCGCAGGGAGAATGAAACTAAATTAACAAGTGTAAACAGGGACTTCACAGCCTGGCAGTGAGTCATGGAGAAAACCATGTCGTCTGAGTATACTACACACACACACACACACACACACACAGTATACACTAAATATACAGGTAGATTCACACACACACACAACATAAATAAACACAGACTCAGTCATAGTTCAGTGTTAATAACATGTGAGAGTTAAGAAGACGGACGTTAAAGCTTTGAGGCTGAGCTCAGACCTGATATCTTCTCGTATCCCCTCTGTTTCTGCACGTCTCCCCCTGAGACCCCCACATCATTTTGTATGCGCTAAAAAGATAGAGTGTCAAGGCGTTAAGAGGATGAGCTCCAGAAAGTGTTGCAGAAATAGATGGGTTGTGAAATTGAGATGATATTACATTTGAATGTTCTCGTACTCTATTTAATAGTCGACAGGGCCGGTGAGATTTGCTGTTTTTCTTTAATTTGCATCTTATTTCTTTTTTTGCACCATATTCCTTCACCTCCTTCTGCTTTCCAGAGTTTTTTTTTTTTCTTTGTCGTTCTCTGACACAAACGTATAAACACGCAGGTAAAAAAAAGTTTGAAATTAAATTAAAGTTTAACAACATTTAAGAAGTCTTAAACTGCCACTTAATGTAACTCATTATTTTAACACTGTCAGCATAACAACTCGCAGCGACTATTTATCAGCGCTATTTCAGCTGCCACGCTTCGCCCAACATTAAATACCATTAAGTCTGCTCTCGTTGCAGAGTATCTGAGAGCAGGAAGAGAGAGAGAGAGAGGAGCGAAATATGAGAAGAGACTGTGTGAAGTGAAATAAGGACAGAGGCAGAAAGACACAGAGAGTTTTCAGAGGAACTTAGGCCTGAAACCTAATGTGTATCTGAGGACGACCAGTGCTCAGTCTGGATCTCCCTAAAGAGTCTTAATAAGGTAAGCAGCCAAGTCTTAAAGTAGGAGGAGAATTATCTATTCATCCGCACAAAAGCAAGCTGGCAGACCCTGCCATCACACACACACACACACACACACACACACCAGCTCCCAGCCAGTTGTGTGTAAGTCTCTGTTATCCATCCTCTCCTCTAACTCAAGGCCACTAATCTGTGAATAAATGTTTGAAACAAACCAAGAAGGAGGAGTTTGAGATGTAACACAGTCGACTGGTTCTTAGATTTTACTTATAAAAGAAGAGAAATGAATCATAACAGTTGAGGTTTGAAATGTTACTCTATCACATGTTTGTTCTAAATTGAAGTTTGTGATTTTTTTTTTCAGCCTCTCAGGGTTGTAAAAAATAAATAAATAACCTCAGATCAATTTTAAAGTCAATCACTCGAGAACAAACTAAAACATGAAAGATCCATTAAAACGTTTCTCTTCTAAATGTCTCTGGCCTCAGTTCTGACTCGTCTGAACAGACGTTGCCATCAGAGACTTGATCTTGTTGAGCTGAGGTGACAATAACAAGAACCAAACACTTTAACGTTACTTGACGTCAAGTCCCGCTGACGGTGAAGTGACCGTACGTGAGAAGTTTTGAGAAGACGGTCGCGTATTGTAGCTTTAGTTCTGTGGTCACGGATGCTGCCCAGTCATCTTCACATCTCTGGAGACCGGGGGGTTGAAAACCAAGAAAAGGAAGCCCGGGTCTGATCGGACTGAGTGATGAAGCTATTCTTGAGAAGAGACGCAATAAAATAGAAAATGAAAAGGAGGAAAACTCAGAAGAGGCCGGTCCCCAGAGATCACTCTGAGACAATACCACAAAGATGTTATTAACAGTTTGATGATAGAAATTTAGAAACTGAAGACACAATATTATCATTATTTTATAAATGCAGTGAAGAGAATATTAGTTGGTTGGAAGTTTGATTTACTTTTGATCTTATTTCCATTATTTAATTGAAAGGATATATATAGATATAATATATATAATATATAATATATATATATATATATATATATATATATATATATATATATATATATATATATATATAAAAGATGAAGAGGAAGAAGAGACTGTTTGTTCAGATCAAGTCTCAACTCATTGACTCGACATAAAGACTCATCTTTACATACACGAACGCTTCATTGTGACTGAACTTGTTCATAATGCATCTGGACAAGTTGTTGAGTAAACCTCCAGAGCAGGATCACAGTGAACATACAGGTCTGTGTTGAGGTCTTTACCTTTCGGACGTTGACCCAGTAGCCGATGATTCGATCTGTCACGTCAGGATCTTTTTGAGTCCACTGCAGGTTGTAGGAATAGTTGTTTGTTCCTTTATAAGTCCGTACTGGGTTCGGTGTGTCAAAGTAAAACTCTGCGTTGTAGGGTTTCGCTGTAGAAGAGAGAGACAGACAGATAAATGGACATACAGACAGACTGAGAGATAAACAGATACATAACAACACTGTTTTTCGACAGAAACATTAAGGAGAGTGTTTTACTGACCGGAGACATTAAACGTGCAGGCCGATGTTCCTACATTATTGCTGACTCGACACTCATACGAGCCGTTATTGGCTGGTTCCAGTTTGAACTTCAGCTCCGGCGTCTCCTTCAGGTCTGGCATGGGCATGCGGATCAAATCTCCGTTACGGTACCAGCGGATATCCGTCAGACGAGGAGGATTGGAGCGGAGGATGGTACATCTCAGAGTCACCATCTGATAGTTCCTAGAGCGCACATCCTGGAAGACTGGGTCCAGTATGGGAGGATCTGCAGAGACAACGACGCTAAAGATGTTAAAGGACACTGACTTTGTAATTAAACAGAGTGATGAGGTGAATCCATGTAAAACTACTCCCATTGTCCCTGAAATGTTCATCATATAAAACACAAACATACTTCATCTTTTTTGTTCTGTGCCGTCTAAAATTTCCCACATCATCAGAAAATATTATCACCACGAGCGATCAGGCGTTTCTACGAGGCACAAACTCATCCCTCCTGCTAACTTACCCTAACCAGCTGTAATTAACCTGTCAGCAGCAATGTGTGTCTCTGAGGTTAATGACTGACTAGCTGCTGCTGCCCTCAGGTCAGCCAAGACACAACACAGCCAAATTACTCTGCCACAAATCATCAGCCAGCTAGTTCACCCCTGGCTAATCATGTAGATAATAGACAAGATGCTAATGGTAGTGTTGCTGTACTAACGGTGATGAGATCTGGTGTTAAAGCCTCAAGAGGTCAGGCAGCATAACTGGAGTCCCTTATGAATCAAGCATATCAGACACAGATGTGTAATTATATTCTAATCTGTGTTATGCCGGTAATTCAGAACGATCGCGCTACAGAGGAGGAGGAGGGAACGAAACGGAGACGAAGAGATAAAAGACAGAGACGGAAACTGAACCAGAGGTGATTTTACAACAACGGTTCAAAGAAAAAACCAACAGAAAACAAAACAACCAGGAAGTTCAACACATTAACATGAGTAACATCAAACACCTCAGAGCAGAAAGTTTCTATAAAATCTTAGATATTGAAACACAAATTTGTTTTCAGTTTCACCAAGAAATGAAATAAATACACATGAAACACAATCAGGAGTCTCTCAGACCAAACATTTCATGTAAAAGGTTCTAATATAACAACAAATCAACAATAAAGGATCATTTAGAGAATAAAGAACAAGAGACTCAGTGTCATGACTTTTAAACCAGAACTGGATCCAAAAGACAAAACGTTAGAAGGTTTTAACGTGTTTATTAGTGAAGAACTTAGAAAATAAAAGTTCAAACAAAAGATGATTAAACAAAGTAAAAGACTCTAAAACAAAACAAGACAATTAACTTACAAAGAAACCGACAGGTTGGATGAAAGACAGAGGACGGATGAAGACGAACGAGGAGGAAACAAGACGAGACACTGGTGTAAAACATCAGGGCAGAGTCATGTGATCAAACAGGAAAAAAAAAAAAACAAGAGTTTCAAAATAAAACAGGAAATCACACAAAATACTAAAACACAACAAATAAAAATCAGATCATGACTCTGAATCATATTCACCAAAATGAAACTACTGCACAAAATATAAACATTCACGTTTATGTCTGAGAGAAAAACCACTATGTTTTTTTAATATTTTAAATATCTAATTCGTTAAATAATTCTTCTTGTGTAAACACATCTGCTTTTTCATTGAGTAAATCTGTGACTCTTTAATTTTGGCTCCAGCAGCAGCTACATTCAACCAACCAGCTCCTTGTTTTGTCATTTACCATTCTGTGCTTGTTCCTCCAGTCAGAGGAACATGGGTGAGCTCCTGAATGTTAAACAGACGGGAAATAACCAGAACATTTAACTTCTCAGCTTCTATGTTTCCTGCTTGTTTTGACTCCGTACTCTCAGCATTTGGATGCAGCATCCAAACTCTCACTGTTTCTGTTTCCTTCACTCTGTTTTTTATGACCAGAAGTGTTATCGACTCCTCGGTGACCGCGGTGTCATTATTATGTCTTCTGACCTCCGGGGAACCGTGCGTAGGTACCAGGTGATGAAGCTGAGGGACGGGTGAGCAGTCAAAGGTCAAACTATAATCCTATGGACTGATTAGTGTATGGTCACATACTCTGCTTATGCTTATATACACACAGATGCATACTGATGGCTATCTGACTTTGGAAACAGGTGGCAAGGGTAAAGGAAAAAAAAACAAACTGTGGAGCGATGGTGAAAGGAAGGAGGAGATGTAGTGTGAGCAGTTTATAAATCATTTCATCCCCAGTGTGAACAAGTTACTATATCAACTGATCGAAACCAATAGATTTCACTTCTTCAAGTCGTTTCGAGGCTCGTTTTATAAAATAAATCTTAATTTTTTTCATGCATTAGTTCCTCAACACTAACGTTTTAATGTTTCATAGTCAGGAGACTAAACTACATGTCTTTATGAATGCAAAGAAAAAATAGAACCCATACAAGAATGTAATGCTGCTGACCAAGCCAAACATTTAAAATACAGAGGGAGGAAATCGATTTACATGACACTGAGAGAGTGTGTGTGTGTGTGTGTGTCTGCTTTTAAAGACGCAGACAATGAGGAAGACGAATGATGGGGAAAGTGTGGTGTGGACGTAACAGAATTCGATGATTGAGTACGGGAGGTGGGAGAGAGAATGAGAGAATGCAGGATGCAGAAAAGACAAGACAGAGAGGTCTTCTCTCATGGCCAGCAGTCAGCTGATTGATGATGATGAGAATGGCAATGAGGAAGAACAGCCACCTCACTGGGAGGGAAAGTGGGCAAGAAACGAAAAGGATATAAAGCTAAAAAAAAAAAAAAAGTGGTAAGAATCTGCGTATTCATTTAATTATATCTGCCATAAAAAACGATGGCATCCTTCCTTCATATCGATCAGCGGCGCTAAACGAAGAAAACAAAGCTGATGAATGAACAAATGAAGTAAAACGGGACATAAAGAAAAGTAGTGAGAGAAAAAGAAGCTTTTCACAGCTTTAAATATAGAGAAATATATCCCCGTTTACGTTGTTTCTCTATCTTTTTTTACCATCAGACTCTCTCTTAACCCTGCTTCTCTCTTTCATGTATCTGTCTCATCTCCCTGTTCCTCTTCTCCGTCCAGAGTGGGGTGGCCACCTGGACCATTAATCAGAGTTGGCCGGTGTGGACGGCAGAGCTCACTGAGTGTTGCCCTTCCCACCCCGTCTGCATTAGCAGGCTCTGTAAATCCTTCTGGAGAAGAGAGGATGCTGATTTGGACCTGAATTTATCAAACACGTCAGAGTCGGAGAAACTGGTTCTAACGGGGCCAAAATATTCTCAGACAGCTGCTTGTATGAGCAACTTTTCTTTTTTAAAAAAAAAAATCCAATAAAAAACATTTACTGTTAAACTTTTAACAGAAAGAAATGATTCTCCTGCTCTTTTTTTTCTTCACTTGGACCAAATAAATTCAGTGAAAATAGTAAACGATTTCCTTAAAAGATGAACTGATGTTGTGTCTTATGTTTCATCACTTTCACCAACGGCCTCAGACTGTGTTGAAAAGCTTTAAATTAACACTGGATCCTATAAACTTACTAACCTGAATCAAACACTTAGAGGAGAAACACGGACTTCAACCCTGACTCATCCAGCAACATTTTAAATAAAAAGATATTTTTATATTTGTAGTCAACAGTAGTTTTATAATTAAACTCACTGAAGAATTTCCAACCTCTTTCTTCTGTTTTGTCATGAATTCACTATTTTTCTGAGAATAGTTTTTATATCAGTGTGACTGTTTGCTGTAAGACAGTAACGTAAGACATTACCAGTATATTTTCAGTAACATTATAATCATTACAACACCTTAAACCAGAAAGTAAAACATTTACTTCCTGTTTCAGTTCTTCATCGTTACGGTTGAAGACGACCTGAACAATGTTGACAGATTGTAATCGAGGATGAGCGACCTCTAGAGGAGGCTTGGTGCCTCTTCACCTACAGAGCGACTGATGGGACCGGTTCCCCAGTCCTGGTTCTAATCCTGAGACCACCACCGGTTCCAGAGACCAGTTCCCCAGATATTCGCTGCGTCCTGGTTTGTCATCGTCGGCCATCGTTCATGTTTCATGTAGCCGACGCCGTGGTCAGTACTAAACCCTGTGTTGTAACACACACACCTTTTATTTTGGCGGTGTTCAAACTGTTAGACACATCAGGGCCCTTCCTCTCTTCCAGCTTTGACTCCAGAGCTGTTGGATCCAGATTCTATGTTATTCTACTTCATTATCATTATAATTACTCTTGTTGTTGTAATGTTAATTATAATGATAATTTTGTTTTAACAACTACTTGTAAACATCTAGTCTCTACTGTCTCTTCCTGGTCTCCCTCTTGTCTTCCTCCCCCTCTCCCCCGTCCTCCTCCCTCTTTCCTCTGTCTCTTCTCTTTCTCTTTTCTCTGTCTTCATTTCTCTCCAGCCGGTTGAGGCAGATGACGTCCACTCTGAGTCTGGTTCTGGTTCTAGTTCTGGTTCTGGTTCTAGTTCTGGTTCTGGTTCTGGAGGTTTCTTCCTGTTAAAAGGGAGTTTTTCCTCCATTGTCACCAAGTGCTGCTCATTGTGGAAATGTTGGCTTCTCTATGTAAAGTGACTTGTGTTTTCTTTAGTTTTCTTGTTGATCCTCTTATTTAATTATGTTTGGTTCATATCAGCTCTGTTAGAGCCTCTTTCTTTTTGTTTCATTTGTTCATTTCTATTCTCTGTTGTTTGTTTGTTAATGGATATTCGTTCACCTCCTGTTACCTGATAACCTCTGTTTAACCACAACAGCTGGTTTTTATGTTACTTCTCCTTTTCTCCAGCTGAGTTTGAGTTGTAACAGTCAGAGAGAAGAACAAGAACATTAGTCAAGTTGAATCTCTGTGGAAACTACAGGACAAATCATCTCACAACTACTACAAGTAACTCAGAAGCAATGTAACAGACAGTAGTGATGTGATGTAACTAATTACTCTGAAATAACAGTAACTAATGAGCTATAATGTTTTACATTTTAGAGGTAACACTGGTTTTTATCTACAAACCACTACATCATACACATGCGTCAGCAGCTTTAGGTGACAAGCGACTCTTATTAGATGAATGAGGAAACTTACAATGTGATTATCTAAGATGATGATACTTTCCAGTAAAATCTAAATCACATTTGCAGTTTGCATCATGTTTTCTAACTCTGCTGCTCAGTATTGTAGAAGTATAGACGCATTAGTCAAACGTCAGGATAATTCTATGCTATCATAGTAAAAGTAAAAGCAGGTAATCTTTTGGGAAGTGGAAAATATATTTAAATGATGTGTTTCCTTTCTGACTTGGTCCTCGGGGAGTTGTATAATGACAGACCTCAGCGGAGACTTTAAATCGTAGAGGTGTCTCCTCCTTTCTTTACCATACTTTTACTTATGTGTCTTTAAGGAAAAATGTGAAGATGATGCTGTTTTTGAGGATGTGGAGGGTGGTGGTGGTGGGGGGTGTTTTCATGGATCTGTGGTGTTACCATAGCAACAAAGAAAGACTTTGTCTTCACAGAGGAGCCATTAGAAAAAGATCTGCACTGGAAAACACTGAACTTCTCTCTCACACAGCGTTTTTATATTTTTATTACAAATTACACTTAATAAAAATGTTTTTCTTTATTGGCACCACTGCTGTTCCTGTTAATATGTTCCACCTGCTATAAACACTAAGATTTACTTTACTTTAAGCTTCAGTTTAATTGCTATTTTATTAATATTTACTTTTAATTGTCAGAAGCTCAGGTTCTAGAACTGAATCCACATTTCTTTATGTTTTCATTTGTTTTTTCTTTATACTGACGATAAAAACTTATTTCTACCCAGAGATCTTCTTAATCTGACTTTGTTAGTGGTAAAGAAGTTCAGTCCTGTCACTATGTGACCCTGATCAATGTAAATGATGATAATAATGTGATCAGACTTACACTGGACGTTGAGTTGGACCTGAGCTTCTCTGCGTTTGATGTTGAGGCCGTTGTACGGCGCCGTCTGACACCGGTACAGTCCCATCAGGTCTCGAGTGACGTTCTTCAGCCTCAGTCGACCGTCGGGCGTCTCCACCACAGAATCCCCCGACGGCATCAACAGGTCCTTCTCCGTCCGTGACCAGAGTATCGGTGGACGGGGTTTACCATCGACCACCAAACACACCAGGTCGACGTTACCGCCCTCTCTCACACTGACCACCTGACCTCCTGGAGGGACAGATAACACTGGAGGAGACACTGGAAGAGAAAGGCACAAATAGATAAAGGATTAAAGACATTGTGTGATTTTTATTCTATATTCTATGAGATCATTGCACATAGGTCGACGAATCTGTGCTTTAGTGCATAAAACCCATACAACAGAATATAGAATAAGGTCTAGATGATGTTATATAAGACGTCAGGAGGTGGACATGACTTAAAAATGACAGATGGTGTGAAGAGAGGAGCTGGGTAACAGAGACAGATGGAGAGGAGAACGGTATGAAAGAAAATGACATTTACCAGGATAATTTCATCGGACAATCGCGCCGTTTAAATGCAACATGGGGGCGTTAAAAAACGGCTTCCTGCTCAGTATTGAGTAATAATGTTATGATTAACTAAACACAAGGATTAATGTCTTTTTCCAACAACTGTGAATCTTAAATCTTTCTGTGTAGAAGCAGCAAAAGATTAAAGGAGGAAAAGATGTGTAGCAGAGACAGAAAGAGGAAGAGGAAATGATGACATTTTGTTTAATATTCAAACTATAATGAGTAAAAAACTTCAGTCTGTAACTATCTCATCATATTTTACATTAATGTCTCAGTGTGTGTGCAGGAAACACTGTTATCTCTATGTTATTTCACAATATCTTCATGGATTTATTTCTCAGTCTGACAGATATAAAATAAAGAAAAAGTAAAGAGTAAAACCTCACCACTGTTCTGAGAGATGTTCACATCCACACGCAGCTCTGGGACTCTGCTGCCTGGGAAGTTTGCCACACAGCTGTAGGTAGCCAAGTCTCTGAACTTCATATCCACGATCTCTAAGCTGCTGGTGCCGGGTGCCATGTCAGGGTCGCTGCGCAGCAAGATCAGGCTGTCGGAGTTGAAGACGGGAACTCCGTTCTTGTACCAGGTGTAGTTGACCTTGTCCTGCGGCGTGGCATCGACGTGGCACGACAATTTAAGGTCCCGTCCCATTTGGATGGTTTCACTGTCCTTGTTGGAGTCTGGTGTAATCTGGAAGGTCAAGTTGCTCATCGCTGTGTGGTCGTAAAGAGAGAGGAAGAGGAAGAGTTTAATATAAATGATGTACAGAAACAAAAATATAACAGAAAAGACACACGATGCTGCTACAAAGCTACATTTTGTTGAGTTATTTCCTTCATTTGATGTTAAATTAAATAAATTCCTTCTCTCCATCACAAAGTGTGGTAGTTTGGTGTGATGTCTTTGTATCAATTCATATAATAAAATAAAAATAATGACGTCTAAATCCTCCAAAAGAATGTGTTTACATCAAGAAAATCTGGACACACATCAGGACTGGAAACAATCTTTAGTCCACGATTATTTAACTATCATCACCATCACCACTCTGATGTTTCTCAATACTTCTTGGCAACGTTTGTTACTTTACAAATCACACACACACACACACACACACACACACACACTTCTATAAAAAGCCAGTTGCTGATGTGAAACAAAGAGCTTGCATCAGCTTTATTTCATCCACAACAGCAGCGACATGTTAATGTCTTATTGTCTTACATGCTTCACAACTTGTTTTTATTTCAATTCAGTAGCAGACGTGTACGAGTGTGTTTGTGTTTAAGTTTGTTGGGAAGATGAGAATAAATATGTAAAAGAAAAAAAAAGAATATGGAAATAAGTTGCAAGTGTGAGTGAAAAAAGCAATTAAAATAAAAAATGTAGATGAGGAGGAGGAGGAGCACCACGGTGGCTGAGAACGGTAGATGAGTGTGTGACAGTGTGTGAGTTGTGAAGCGGGGGTAGGATGACAAAAAAGAAACCAAAGGAAAAGGAAATTGAAGTAGAAGGAAAGAGACAGAGAAAGGAAGAAGTAAATTGTGAAGGAGGGAGAGACAAAAGGAGCCAGATACAGAATAAAATAACAGGGGGATAAGGAGGAGGAGGGAGGTGGGGGGGAACAAAATCAAGGACAAAGAGTAACTCTCACACTGTCACATTTAATTTTCAGTTTCAAAGGCTGCGTTTCCCCAACAGATTTCCATGTTGAATACAAAACAGCTCTCTGTTTCCCACCGAAGGGAGAGGCAGGCGGCGAGGAGGAGAGGAGCTTGATTTCAACTTCTTCTGAGCTTGTTAACAAGATCCATGGGTGGAGACACAGATACGAAGCAGTAACCATATGGTTAACTTTACTTTACCTGCTTGGTATGGAGAAGAGGCTGTGTGTGTGTATGTGTGTGTGTGTGTGTGTGTGTGTGTGTGTGTGTGTGTGTGTGTGTGTGTGGTGTTGGAGGCTATAACTGTACATGTTTCCAAGTGTCGTCTGCCAGTGTCTGTCTATATACACTCACTGAACAGAACAGTGTGTGTGTGTGTGTGTGTGTGTGTGTGTGTGTGTGTGTGTGTGTGTGTTTGAGTGTGTGTGTGTGTGTCGCTGTCTTGCCACCTGTGCTGGTGTGATGATGCGTTCAAGCCCATTAAGCTAACAGGAGAAACCCATCCAGCATACATTCTCTACAGTGTTAACTAACAGAAGAGACTGTCACTAATTGCTTCCACTCCAGTCCAACTAATTGGAGTGAATAAAGATGATTAAAGAGGCTAAAAATAGCTGGAGGGAGGAGGGTGGGGGGTCATCACTGGAGGCTTCTGTTTTTAATGGCACCGGAATTAGAAAGAGTGGTGATACTTAACCTGTCTATTCCAGATTTTGTTTATTTTTTTAAAGTCACATCTCAACTCATCAGTAATGATGTTCACACAAACACATGAATATTTACACACGTTCACATGAATAATCAGAGAACGAAGCTGCTGAAGACGTTTAAAGTGAAAGAAAATCATAGACGTGGGATGAGGTGAGGAAAGTGAAAAATACAAAATGTTGAATGTTTCATATTCAAGAACACTGAGGTGTCTTTCATGTGTGTTGTTATATGAAAATAAATAAAGGGACAAATTACATGTTATCAAATGTCTCATCTTCTGTCTCTGTCACTGAAAGTCTCACTAGAGTAGAAGTAGAGACAGCTAGAGTAGAAGTAGAGACACTAGAGTAGAATAAAATAACTTTGGTAGAAGTTCAAGTCGTCACTAGAATGATTCTCCAGTAAAAGTCTTAAAGTATCTAGTATTTACTGTACTTCAGTATGACAGTAATCTATAAGTAAATGTAGTTAAGTGTAGAAAGTAAAAGTACAAGTACATGTTAATAAAAAAGAAGAATATTATGAAGTTTATCCAGCACTTTAAAACATGGAGCTACAACAATCTTCATAGACAATGAATGAGTCTGAACTAAAGAACTAAACTTGTTCTTTTTTCACTAAATGTAAATGTGTGTTTGATATTGATATTGTTGAAGTTTCTCCATCATCCACCTTTAAGATGGAGCCTCCATCAACCCTCAGACATGGTGTTGATGGTCTAAACAGTCACAGGTCGACTTAGAGTCAAAACACCACATTTACTGAGTCACTCAACATTGAACATGGATCAGAGGAAACGTGTCACTTACATCTGACGACCAGGTTGATGTTCTTGCGAGCAGGGTTTCCTACGTTGTTAACGGCCGTACAGT
Organism: Polydactylus sextarius; assembly: GCA_016801845.1. Classification (NCBI taxonomy): domain Eukaryota; kingdom Metazoa; phylum Chordata; class Actinopteri; family Polynemidae; genus Polydactylus; species Polydactylus sextarius. Next base: position 29,113,069 of record CM028906.1, read on the forward strand.
TGTAGAAACCAGCGTCAGACGGTGTGACCGCCTGAAGAATCAACGTTGGCCCTCGAACGATGGCGCTGAGAGGAAGAGGTCCGGGGTAACGAGACCACGTCACAGTCGGGTTGGGGAAACCTGCCGTCACCTCGCAGGTTAGAACCACATCCTGACCCGGATCCACGACCACCGTGTCGTTGACTGACAGACGGATCATCGGAGGACCTGGAGGAGAGAAGATGATAAATTCAAATCATAAACAGAACAACTGTTACAGATGATGAAGTCTGAGAGTAACGACGTTAACTGTCTCTCTGCACCTGTCAGATAGAGATTTCTCAGCATCATTATAGGATTTCATTAAAGTGATGACAGTATTTAAAAGTGAGAATGGAAGTGTGACGTTAAGGTGTGAGTGTGAATGTGTGTGTGTAATAATATACACACAGTTACTTTAGAAGGAATTATCCTATGAACATGGGAGTCTGTGTATTGACTGACAACAACTATGTCTAACAACTATTTCCAGATCCAGTGTCACAGATCATCCAGCCAACTACAGGTACCACAACCGTTATATCTGGGGGTGATGTGAACCCCTCATATTTCTACATTATTAGTTTGGACACACACACACACATTTACGAAGTAAAACAGCACATTATTGCACATCTCTGGAGATGGTACAGATAGAGCCTGTTAGCTTTAGTTAGCTTAGTGGTTAGCAACAGCTAGCAACCTTAAGCTAACATGGTGCAGCAACTTGGTCATGTCGCAACGACAACTTGAGCGTGATAATTTAGCGCGATGCTCAGTTAAAGTTCTTGTGTGTCATCATGTCTGCTACAGCTTCAGTTTGTCAACTTTCTCTGTTTATTTTCATCTCAACTCCTCCACTAACAGCTGCTCCGTTTCTCTGTATGAACCAATATGAACGGATACAGACCAGTATGAACCGATATCGGCTGGTGGTATGAGTCGGTATGAACCATGCAGCTCTACTGGACCATTGAATGAGGACTTATTGTTGATTCTGTCTCTGGAATAGTCATTGAATCAAATGTTTACTTTTGTAGGAAAAAGTTTTTAATGACCAGAATGCAGGAAATCACATCTACTTCATTTCAAATTTTCTGGGGAAGCAAAGATCCGAGACCCCCACCAGTGTCATCGATGCCCATGCAGCTACCGCTCTGTTATATATATATATATATAAAGAACAAATGGTCATGTTTGTCCTATTAAAGTCATTAAATCAAACTGTAACAGTTCAACTTTTAACTCAGTAGAAACCACAGGAGGAACATTTTTAATGTAAAGGCAGTGAAGTGTTTTTAAATGTAACTAGTGAATGTGATAAAGTGACCTAAAAGGTTAAAGCAGCTGAAGATTTATTTACTAGTCATCATCACATTATCTATTATTTACAGGTAAAAATGAATTAGAAGATCAGTAAACACGTCGTCCAATCTGGACTAATCTGGACTAATCTGGACCAATCTGAACCTCTGGACCAGGATCATCCTGCTCTGACGTCCTGTGTAAATGTATTTTGGCAGAAATGAACTCTGAAACACTCACAACCACTTATGGATGTTTCATGGGATGGAGCTGAAGATGTCTGCAGAGAATCAGGACTCTGCTGTGTAAAACACACACACACACACACACACACACACACACGTCCTGACCTCCACAGCAGCCATTTAAAATTGTGCTCTGACTGCAGATGTGATGTAGTGAGTGGATTCGTGTAAATATGTGCCTGAGTGTATTTGTTTCTCACTGCGTGTCAGTGCTTGTGAGCCGTTGTTCATTCATGTGAGAATATTTGAATTTCCACTTTTCTCTCAACGCAAACTAATCAGAAAACCAAAGGTAAATCAACTCAGTGTTTCCTTTGTCTCGTATCGCCTGTCTCTTCACCGAGCCACTGCGTCCGTCGTTTCCTGTGACTGACCTCACAGGAAAAGTACAAGATGACCCAAAATGCAAGTGCAGGGGCAAAAAAGAAAAAAAAAAGCTGTTGCCAGACAAAGATCGATTGGACCCCAGTAGTTTCAACATACAAAAAAGGGCAGAGCAGTGGTAGCGAGGGGCAGACACACACACACACACACACACACACACACACGACTGTATTGTGGTGAAAAACTGACGAGGAAGGGGAGAATAAAAGACAGGAGTGAAGCAGAAGAGGAGGAAAGGGCAACAAGAAAAAAAGGACATTAATCATCTGGGGAAGTTTAGAGAAAAGAAGAAAAGAAAGAGTTTGAACCTGAATCTGTTCTGATACTAAACACAAGACGCCGACTGTTTAAATAATCTGACATGAGTAACTGATTATTACATTTACACTAATTAATGTGAATCCACTCATAGAAGATAGTTTTTCATTTAAAAACCTCAAAGAGCAAAGAAATAAAACTGTTAAATCGTATTTTAGTTGTTTTTTTGTGAGTTGATCTGAACTGACTTAATGAATCAGCTGCTGTTTGATAATGAAAACCCAGCACAGCGAGCTAACACTGGCTAACAGCAGCTAGCAGCTTTAAATTAGAATTTATTACAACATAAACAATGAATTTTGGTAAATGTATTAACGTGAACTGCAGCTGGTTCATGTCAAGGCTGTAATCATGTTTCTGTCTCATAAAGAAAGAAAGAAAGAAAGAAAGAAGTGTGGGTCTTATTTCTTAAAGTCATTAACATGTTTTAAGATTAAATCGTCCACTGGCAGGAGACCACTACAAACTACTAAATGGTTGTTCAGTGGGTAGAATAATTGTCGGATGTTCAGTTAAAATCTTCTTTGTAAAACATGACTCCCTTCATGGTCAATATTAAACTGCTTTATATGGAGCATCAAATGGAGCTTCCCTGCAGTCTTAATGATAGTGACATATCTGTTTCACATAGTTATACTGTCTGGGTCAATGCAAGTCTGAGCACTTTTTAAAGTATTCAAAAAAAAAAAAAAAAAAGCTCCAGATCACATAGACGGCGATCCTACCTGTTGTAATGGGTTTTTGCATATCTAGCCTGAGGGTATAAACGGGGTGACAGGGAGGTAACGGCGAGAGAAATGAGGTTGTGACCAAATTGTCACTTATTTAAATCCCTTGAGTGGCTACAAAAAAGAAAAAAAAAGAAAGTTTTTGTTGAAGTTAAATAGAAAGATTTCCTCTTCCTCCCTCATCAACTACAGTAAAAAACACCCGAGGGTAAAGTCCCAGTTTATCTACAGCTACTTCACCGACTGTAAGTTACTAATCTACAGTTGGAGCGCTGAGGTCTCTGGTGTTAGTGTGTGAATATAAATGTTACTCTACGTCTCTTTATGTAGCGATGTGTAACAATTACAGCAACAAAAACAAAGTATGTTTTAAATGTTCGAACTGACTGTGTTGATGTGATGGATGTGAGCTGCTGTGTCACATGACGATGTGATGATTTGATTCTAATGTTTCTGTAGAAACCACAAGATTCTACATTGTTACACTGTGATATTTTATACCGTTCAGCAGATGGTCACTGAATGTGAACGAGTTTTCTCTGAGTTATTCTGTAAATGAGTTTTTATTTACACACACATGCACCATAAAGAGCTGGCTCTGTCGCAGTAAACTCCTTTTTTATTTGTCAGGGTGAATTCAATCCGCGTCAGTGGATGAAGATGAAAGAGGCTAAAACTCTCTAACAGGTTTAGATGCTTGTAAAAAAAAAAAAAACATATAAATAAAATAAACAAATCCAACCTCAGATGAACCAACAGTCACCTGAGTGAAGAATCACCAGCAGCAGTAAGAGCTGATCTGTCTCATCCAGATAGTAAAGACTGACTCCTTCTGTCTCTGGTTTGACTATGTCATAGTTATGTTTAACCGCACTACTTAACAAGTAAAGATAAACAGGCTGAAGACTTTTGTCTTGGTGGATTTTGGATCTTTTGGGGGAAGTTATGTCGATGTTTTGCAGCTCAGTAACTGGTTTTTGCCTCCTTTTGTTGTAATCTTTTGCACCGTTAATTTCAACCATATAGGGGCCGCACATCCTTCTGAAACTTATACACAATTGGGCCAAATTTGTCCAGTAATGATTTTGTTACCTGGGTTACCTTTTCTGCTTTTGGTGTCTGGTTAAATCAAACAAAACTGCACATTTCTATGTCATCTCTTATCATTAACACTCAGAAAAGAAAGAATATGTTCTATAGTTCACAGTGAAACTAACTGTGGCTGAGATACTTTAATAATTGTTTTCCAGCTTTTAACCCTCAGTTACAATCTGAACGTCTGTGTATTTGATATTTAGTTGGACGACCTCAGTGACCTCACTCAGCAGATGAGGAGGAAGTGAAAAGGTCGATTCCCAAAAAAACAAGAAAATACGACCTGACCTGTTGACGAAACACAACCAAGAATATTTTTACAAATTTAAACTGTAATTTTCATTTTAAAAATCCAGAATCACATGAAGATAAATCATTTTAATTTATCTAAGTCCGAGAGTCCTCCGCTGATGTTACGTTTAGTATTTGTCATAATTAACGTGTTAGTGATTGTTCTGTTACCAAACTGTCTCAGAATAACATGACGCTGATGTTAACATCACAACTCAACGATTTTGTCCCGTCATGGTCTGGTTTCAAAATCGGGCGGCTGATAATTTACAACATGTTAGCTGTAATGCTAATGCTAATGGAGTCCATGTTAATCACTGCTCCTAAACCTCAAATCACGTCCTCTGTGTTTATAAAGACGTTTCTTCTTGTGTCCAGACGTTGTTGAGTCGTATCGAGACCTTTTAGTTTCAGTAACGTCAGACATTTATAATCCACAGTGTTTGTAGCTGCAGCTCAGTGGTAACTGATGAAATGCTACTGACTTGGTGACAGAGACAGTGGTGGTGGAGCAACAGGACAAAACACTGACAACATGACTACTGTTGTTGTCAGTGACGTCAGGATTTAAATTAACATGATTCCTGAACCTCTGGAGACGTATTAGGATCATTTTATCATTAATTGACATAAAAATCTAAACACATTTCTCCTTTAAATTTTTAAATATTTGTATTTGAGTATTTTAAAGTGGCATCCACTTGATTTTTAAATGGGCTCTAGAGCATGAGAAGGAATGAGAATCTATGTTTTCATCAACCTGAGAGAGAGTTAATCCTCAGCGAGAGACCGGGAAGCAATTCATTCCTCTAATAGACTTTATGCAGTACATCCTCTCATCTAATCTCTTTTTTAACAGATTGCAATCGCCATAATGAAAGAGGTGCACAGAGGCTTGACAGACTAGTTTACAGATGCATGTAGCACACACACACACACACACACACTTCTCCTCTAAACGGCTGACAAAGACGTGCATGTGAAAACGTACATGTTAATGAGATATTTACTTAACCTCACCTCACTAGTGATGACTCTCAAACTGACAAGAAATTTTACTGGTGTATGAACTGGAATCAGAGCATAAATAACACCGTCCACTCCCATTGTATCAAATAAAACCCTGTAGACTAGAGGAGCCTCCTGAAGATAAAACAAACTCAGTGGTGAATGTAGCTACATTGAAACAAAACTGTTGATTGAAGAGAAACTTCGTGAATGTGAACATCTGATTATAGATTGTGTGTTTGGTGTTAAGTTGGTGTCTCAGTGTGATGTGATGAAGTGAACAAAATAAAAAATCTACTGACAAATTGATAAATACAAGTTTCAATGTGATCAAAAGTAACATTTTGGTTGTGACTGAAATTATTATTTTGAGTAAAATGTGTCTTTTCTGATGACGTTCAGTCCAGTGGAGTTTGTTTCTTTAAGCAGCAGCAGAGGAAGAAACAGTTGGACCGTGGTCATATTTAGGAGAATAAAAACCCGCAGAGACGGTCAATCTCACACAGATGTGTCTTCATTGATTACGTGCTCGGTGTCGTCTTGGACAGAAGCAGCTGTCGTTCACCTGAAGGTCAAACGTGTCACGGCCGCTTGGATCCGACTGTCAACGACTTTATCCAACAAATAAACAACAAAGTAAATTAAACGTGTGTTTCCCGCAGAACAGAATAGAAGAGGTTATATTATAGAGAGAAAGAGGTAACAAAACATATGAGAGAGAACGTCGTACGTGAGAGGAGGGAGGAGGAACTGAGGATTTGAGAATTATAGCTTCAATTTCCTGGGGATGCGTGGGTGATGGTGACGGTGGGATCAGCCAGCGCTCGTCCCAAAGTAATGGGATTTATGTGCAGCACAGCGGTTTACAACCAGGTAACAAATGCTTCTTTCTTTCATGCTCACTCTTTCTCACTCCCTCTTTTCTGTCAGTGTCAGTTTGTCACTTCTGTATCTTCCACGTCTTTCTTTTTTACGTTCTGTCACCTCATCTCTACGTTCCTACTTGTTTTCTCTCCACGAAGATACGTCGTTACATGTTTCAAATGAAAATAAAAGTTTAAAGGTTTGGATATAGGTAGGGTTTTTGTCATAATATTATATATTTCTGAAGTGATTCTGTAAATTGTGTTTGAACTCTGCTCCTTTAAAACGTCTCCCAGTGGGAGGCCATTATCACATAAACGCTGCTGTGTCAGCCCCTTTCAATTATCTTTATTATCTTTACTATATTTATTATTACAACAGTTAAAAGCTGATTGTCACTAACATGAGTCAGAACTACGACACTGAGCTGCAGGAAACCAAAGAGTTGCTGCTGATCCTCGCTGCCAACAGGAGCTAATGTTCCAGGTGTGATTTAGAAAATGGAAGATTGTTGGTTATTACCTCTACACACACACAGACATAATACCCTGAAGCAAGGTGAGGACCTCAACCAAAGAGTATTTTAAGAGCAGAGCACTGTGGCCAACCAAACATCACCATGAAATGAAATCAAAACAGAAGTAAAAAAATATCAGAATGAGGAGCAGCGATGACAAAAAGAGATAATAAAAAAAGAAAACAGGAGGAGATATGAGAAAAAAGTATTTGAGAGAAAAACATTGACCTTGTGGCTGCGTGAAAGTTTCTGTGTGTGTGTGTGTGTGTGTGTGTGTGTGTGTGTGTGTGTGTGTGTGTGTGTGTGTGTGTGTGGTCACATGTTCATTTAAACTATCGACAAATTAGAGATTAAAGAAGAAGAAAATCACAATGTTACAGTTTAAATCACCACATCCGTGTTTTCTCATCTTGCTTTTTTTTATTATTTCTCTCTTTTCTACATAACCACTCTAACACATAGATTATAGTCTTACATAAACCTGATTGCACAGATGCAGCACACCGTCCTCCCATGGAGATTTTACAGCACTAAGGGTTATTGCAGATTGTCCATTGATCCTAATCTTTTCAGGAGGGAAACTCACACGCAGTAGGATTTACCACCTATTGATCTAATCATATATATCACACACCTCTACAGCTGTCATATTATTGTGAAGGTATATTGTTAGAGTCACACTAATCAATAAAAGACTGAATGAACTTGGTCGTCGTACATCAGAGGCTTTGGACAATTCATTCTGCCCCAAGCATGTCACTTTAAATCAACACGTTTAATCTAAAAATAAAAAGATGCTCAGTTTCTCCAGTGAATCATCTGCTCTGACACAGTGAAGTCTGTGATTTAAATGAAGTGTTAATGTAAACGTAACGAGTTTAGTAGTTTAATGTGGATCAGTTTTCTATATATATTACATTTATACATAAACATGTTGTCGTAACAATCCAACGGGGACAGGTTAATGTTACAGTGTGTCAGACGTAGACGGTGGTTTTCAGGTTAAAACTGTTCACACCACTGATCAGACTGTGGTTGATGTGAAGGTATGAAGGGAGAGAATGAGAATAAAACTGATTGGTTAATTTGATCTTTTTATATTTTTTGTCCTCAGGCACATTTTTATTCATTTTTTTCTTCAATTAAACCCACTTCAACCACAACTCAATGTGGACTTCAAAATCCACATCGAGTTGTGGTTGAAGTGGGTTTAATCTAATCTAATGTTTAGCTCCGTCCTTGTTCCATTACCCTCTTCACCCCTGGACTCTGCTGCTTTAAATAACATGACAAGCTCCAGAGCGTTGCCCCCATGTTCGTTTTTATGAGAGCCACGGGAAGAGGATTTGGCTGCTGTCGGCAGCTACTGGAGGGCACAGGCCCCGTACTCAAATCCCAGGCTGAGATTATGTTATAAAAATCAATCAATCCCCTCGTCCCAGCGCGGTGAATCAGCGGTGATGGTGTAACCTCGTTGGATGAATCTAATCTAAGCAGTGACTGACACTGCAAGGACAAAAAAAAAAAAGGATCTGAGCAGAGAAATAACAAGCGACGATCATTAGATAAATATCATAAAGAAAAAAGACAAGCAGCACCTCAGTGTTTGTGACCATCCGTCTGTTTTCTGTTTCATTAGTAAAGTTTTTTCGATGTTTCTCCATCTGTCAGTCGTCATGTCGACGTTCTCCTCAACATCTGACACTACAGTGATTTTCTGAGATAATAACGACTTGATGTGACAAAACTGAACATGACTGACTGGATTCACAGTTGTAGACGAGGTAACTGATGATAAATCTATGAGAGACTCTGAATATATGAGAAACATATAATTCAAGTAATGTTACTTTTGTTTTTTTGTGAATAGGATCCATGAAGAGCGACGTGTTATTAGTTCACCAACTGTAACAAGTAACAAGTTCTAAAGAAAAGTTTTATTGTGGAACCTGTAGCTCGTTGACAGTGACTCACTTCATTAGTTAATGAGTCTAATGAATCTAACATTTCTAACATTCACCTCATTATGCTGCTGTGACTCACTGTCGATGCTAAAGTGAAGAACAAGAGACAATTAAAGTCGCCGAGGACGAGTTTTAATGTCATGTAAATAAATTCACAGTAAAATGAAAACGATTCATTTCGTAAGTTTCGTCACTGACAATAAAATGGTTGATATAAGTTAAATGTAACAAACATTAGTTTTAAAAAAAACACTAATGTTGTTTGAGTTTGTTTTATGGACAAAAGGTTGAAACATGTTGGTTTTTATTTTAATAAATGTAAAAACAGACACTGAAGCTTCCTCCATCTTCTTCTGCAGTCGGTTCATAGCTTTAGTTACTTGAACTCTGGACACACACACACACACACACACACACACACACACACACACACACACACACACACACACACACACACACACACACACTGAGCACGGTGTGTTTTCTGTCACTCTATGAAGCTGTGAGGTCCAGACAGATTTGCTGTTTGTGTCTCTGAGTCATTGTGGCAGTAACAAGCCACACTTATTGTTGCCGTCTACATGTGTGTGTGTGTGTGTGTGTGTGTGTGTGTGTGTGTGAACCATGGGGATACAATTGATCTCAGCCACAGGATCCAAACAGGGATGAGAGGAAGACAGAGTGAAGGAGAGTGAGGAGCACTTATCGCCCAGCAGGAGCATTAAGACCTGTTTGTTTCACTTTCCTACCTGTTGGTTTTAGATTCTTGTGAATTTTACATAAATATACACATCTATGTCACATCATGTGTAACCAATCAGCTGAAAACACCACAGCTGAATGTCCTGACAGTAGATCATATGAAACAACACTAAAACATATGTTGTAGTGTTTCTTGTTTTTAATAATCCGTCATTTACCATCTCTGGTCCTAATTATTAAAATGACAGTAAAGAAAACACAAAATTCACCAGAGACTGATTCATCAGTGTCACTCTGTTTGACAAATCACGTCCGTTTTATTCTCCGTCTCTCTCTCTGATGTTATTTTATCTTTTCCACCTTTCCCTCACTTTAAAAGACTCTCAGTGGAAATGTTATCTCATGGTTAAAATCAGCCTTAATGCTGGATGATAACCTCTCCGTCAGCTCACAGTCTATAAATAAAACATTTAAAGTAAAAGATCATGGACTCTTTCATCCATCAGAAGAAAAAAACAGATACTTTTCTCTCTTTACCCTTTAATCAGATAAAACTATTAAAAAGATAAAGAATTTACTATTTTATTTCCTCACAACAACAAGAGTTGGACCACACAGACATTTATACAGAAGTGGAGGATGTTTGCTGATCTTTTACTTTGTAAATATACTTAAAAACTTTTTAAGGTCTTATTATTGTTATTATAACACAGTAAAACCTTAAACGAGAGTTTAAGGTTGTAAATATAATATAATTCCAGACTTTGTGGTTATGAATGAATAAATCTGTCTGTGAACATTTTACATCAGAGGTTGATAAAGTGAAAATTCAGTTGAATCTGATTGGATAAAATTGTCAGTTAAACCGTCCAATCAGAGGCCAGTATAGATCGACCTCTTTAGGTTTTTTTTTTTTTTTCATCTTTGTATTTTCAACTAATTTCCTTTTTCTGAATCAGATTCAGATTGAACATAGACGCTGAACTTCACAGAGAAGAGTCGAGGTTCAGTCTGATATTTTTAAGATGTTTATTTGGTTTGTTGAAAGAAAAGGTCGATATTTCTCTCAATACTTCTGTTTGGTAACAGTGAAACTAGCAGACTTGTGTTTTAGACTTTTTTTTCTTATTACTTCTAAACTCTTTGCTGTTGAGGCTCAAATGAAGGTGATATAATGAGATAATTACTTTAGAGCTTCACAGGTGCAGTAACATGGACTTTGATTAGAGCCAAGTTGGTTGTTTCCCACCGTTTCTTTGTGCTAAGGTAAGCTAACACGCTGCTGACTGCAGCTTCATGTTTAACCCCAGAGATATGAGAGTGGCATTGATCTTCTCATTTAACTCCAGGCTAGAAAGCAAAACAGCGTATTTCCCAACATGTCGAACTATGGCTTTAAGGCAATATTAATCTTTCATTTTAAATGTTCAGTTTGGAGATTTAAAGATGTTATGTTTTGCTCATAAGGTCTCTTTTCTAACCTAAGGCCTCCCTTCACTTAAAGCGATCATTACAAGTTTGCTGTTTCCACATCTTCTGAGTGTAATTATTCAAAGTGTCTGACTGTGAGAAAAACACCTCAACAGCCTCTTATCTTCAAGTGGAACTGAAGTAGGTAGAAAAGAAATGCAGAACTTTAATAAGAAGAATGTTTCATTAAGTTTAAAGATTTAAATACAACTGATAAAACAACAGTAAAGTATTTAACTCTGCCGACATGAACTCCTGTAGTCAAGACATTCAACATGAAGGAAAACAGGATGAAAACAATAAGAAGTACAGACGCGTGAGGTCTGGTCTCGTGGTGTATCAGTGTGACCGTAACAAACCTGACAGCGTTGTCAACCGCAACAATGTTGTTGTAAGGAACAGAGGTGGCGGGCGGAGGCGTGGAGATGGACGGAGCCGTGTGGAGTGAATTGAAGATAACAGGGACTGTGACAACTGAATTACCACTGACGGCTCTGAGATGAGCTCTCAGTGACAGAAAAACAAGACAGACAGAACGGCATGATGGGAGGAGAGAGAGAGAGAGATGGACCGACAGCAAATCTGAGGGGAAAGTCAAAGGCCAGAAGAAGAAGCAGCGGAAAGAAAAGAAGAAGAAGGAGAGATTAAAGGAAGTGAGAAAATGAGAGGATGAAAGGAGAATGTTATTTCCTGAACAAGTAAAGATGGAAGACGTTTGAACAATAGGAGAAAGAGACATTCGTGAGCCAAGACACTGCAGGCGAGCTGAGGACAGTCAGATGAAATGGAAAAAAATCACAAGGAGACAGAGATAGAGAATGAAAAAGTCAAAGCAACAGGGAAAAGAAATGATGGTGGCTTTGGTTGGAAACCTGTTCATCTCTTCAGTTTGTTTACAGGACAAATACAAAAAAAAAGATCAAACAACTTACTGGTGGTGTTTGTGAGTCTGAAGGTGACGGATTTATCTTCGATGTTACAAACGTTACGGACCGACACCTGGCAGGTGTAATCAGCAAAGTCCTTCGGTCTCAGGTTTTTCAGCTTCAGCACCTTGGTCTCACCCTGGATGGACACACACACACACACACACACACATCTTACAATACTATTTCTACATAAAAACATTGTATCAATGAAAAAAACTCAACAAAACATTTTATTTTAGTCTTTTTTATAAACTGGGTTGCAATCTTGCATAAAAAGTTGCTTCAATTTTTGATGAATCACAGTTTGATAAACAGGGTCAAAGATACACTGAGATGAACACACACACACACACACACACACCGTGTTTGTTGCCCGACGTGCCCTGATTACCAAATGAAGCATCAAAATTCTACATATGGAGTAAAATGAGCGATGAATTTCAAATGTCTTTCACTTGAGATCGTCAGGAAAACAAAAGTGATCTGATTGTTTGTGCAAAACTAAAAAAAACTGAACTCATCAACCATCTGATTCAACCATCAACCATCTCTCTGATTATTCATGAATCTCAGCAGCTTCCACTGTGACTCTGTGTAGATGCATATCACTGATGATCTTTCACATCGAGACTCTGTGTTCAAGTGTGTGTCTGCTCCAGTAGGTGATGGGCTAACGGGGCCTCGGCCGTCCCCGGGTACAGCTCCGCTGCCTGGATAATTGAACTCCAGGGGCTGTGTTTTGTGGCTGACTGATGCTTTGATAAGTGAAGAAAAAAGGGAGCAGTTGTGTGAACGCAACGATTGTCTGCTCAGGCCGGGGGCTGTTTATTTAGCTGCTTTCATTAGCTTACTGGCTACAGTCTGTTAAGTGAACAAGTAACTAATGGGATGAGCAGATATTTTTCAACTCTATGTGTCTCCACTGACAGAGACAAGAACCAGAACAAATGTGATGATGTGTTTCAGTATGAGCTCATGGTTTTAGTTAAAGATACTGAAACATTAACACAAACCACGTGGTTACACACAAGTTTCCTTTCATGACATGAGATCCAGGACAACTGGGATTAGTTGAATATCAACTTTAAATCTAATGAGGAGAATTAACTCTGATCTACAACCAAATGCTGCAAAATAACAATGAATGCTGGGAAAGACTAACCATGTGTCTCAGTGGCTAATTTGAGTGTGTAAGTGTGTTGACACCGACCAGTCTGGTAAAACAGTGTTACTGTTAAAACCCGGATGGTTTCATCATAACCACGGACACTTCTCACCCTCAATGACGCCACCTTGGCTACGTAGCAGAAGAGGAGGGACGACGGTGTAACCTCCACCTCACAAACAGCAGCACTAGAGTAACTGCACAGCGATTTGAAACAACACTACCCTGTTGAAATTTGTGCACTACAGTAAGTAGTGTAAGTGTATAGTGTATGTACATGAAAGTATCCGAATTGAGACACACTATAAGATAAAGTGACATGATCAAACTATTCAAAGATAAATATTATCTCAAATAAAACCTCCTTCTGGCATCTAGAAAAAATTACAGTTGAGCTGCTGATCCTGGAGCTGCTGGTTTATAACCACAGTGTTCATGTGGACGCTGGATTCACAGAAAGTGGAAAAGTAGAAACCAAATAGAAGCAGGAGAGAGAAAGTGACTCTGACCTGAATGTAGAGGAGAGTTCGTTTTTTTTTGTTATTTGAAGAGAAACACAAAGAAGCAGGATGTGATTGCACACCTGGCAACACGTCCATGTTGCGTACGCGTTGGTGTGTACCTGAGTGTAAAGCGGCTCGTAGATGTCCACTCCGTTGTCCTTGCTCTGTTCGATGAGCGTGTTCCCTCGTTTCCAGATGAATCTTGCTGGAGGGTTGGAGTTGACGGTGCAGCGCAGGAACACTGTCTTTTCCTGGTAGTAACTGCCACGCACATCGCTGATGGTCTGGTGCACCGTCAGAACTGGTGTGTCAAGGTCTGTAAAATACAGGAAAGGAGCAGAAAAAAGTAGAGATTCAGATTTTTGCTGCAGGGGGAGGATTATTGGCTATCTCACCCTGGAAACTTGTTCACAAAGGTTTTATTTTGCCACACACAAAAAATCTCACCAAGAAAGTAGAATTTTATAGAGAAAGAAATAAAATTCCTCAAAGAAGTGGTTTAAAAAAAAAAAAAGATCCCGTAGCTTATATGATGCTGGACTCTCAGTCTGACAGTATGTGATGTGTAGATGTGGCTGGACTTTGATTTGGTAACTGAAACAAAACTGTAAATAAAATGATGAAACAAGAGCAGTTTGTTGTGTGAACTGCTGCACACTGACCGAAGCTACTGATCATCACTTCTAACGAGCAACAGACGTCCAAACAATCATTTTGCATTTTGACATTTTGTTCTTTAGCTGTGTCTCTCTCTCTCACGCACACACACACCACATTTCTATATTTTCCTGTCATGTTTTTATCTCTTTTCCCCTCCACTCGCCTCGTTTCCCTCAGCAGCTCCTTCATGGAAGTGTCATCTCCCTTTTCCTCCAGTAGATAGGATTTTAGCTGCTGTCAGGAGCATGGAGGCTGCTCTCCCCTGGTCGCTGCCATCTCTCCAAAAACTCACTGCCACTTTCATTCCTCATCACCGTCCCTGTCTCTCTATCCCTTCCTCCTCGCCTCCGACTCGTACAGGCCACAGTCATGTGTGAGTGTGTGTGTGTAATCCTGATTCTTTGCAGTCTAATTGGAATTTCTCGGACCCCGAACATCGTGGAAACAATTTCTGCCAACACTAACACCCTTTTTCCTCTCTCCTTCCTGCTCACTTCCTCTTTTCTCTGCTCATTTCCTTCCTCCTGTGTGAAGCCATCGGCACAAACTGAAGCTGAGATGAGATGTGAGTTGTGAGCTACTACGTGTCTGAAACCAACAAAGATCTGAGCACATTTTGGTTTGGAGACACTTGAGAGAAACAATGAGTGGATCAGCGTGTTTGATTTTGGAGTGTGTTGTTGATAAGAACACAGCTGTCACACAAGGACACACACACACACATCTGGACCCACATCAGAGTGTGTCTAGCATCAGCATCACAGTCTTTTGTGGTTTGAAGGTTTGAGCTCTGGGACAAACTGGCACCAAAACACAGAGGAAACTCAGTGAGATCACAGGTCAGACAAAACCTGACTGCATCATGTGAAGTGTTAGAAGTAGGTAGAGACTGTTGTGTGTTGTGTGTGAAAATAAGAATAAAATCATTCAACTTCCTGTCATTTCAATATTCTGCAAAAAATAAATCAAACCCAAACGTCTGCACAATTTCTTCACTTCATTTCAACACATCTATTGTCTCCAGATGATTAGTTCCTCTGACTTTAACTCTAGCGCCACCAGCAGGTCAAAAATTCAGCTTGTTCTGTCAAATATCTCAACATTGACTGAATAATAAGAAATGTTGGTTTGGACATTTATGGTGAATCATAGTTTTGGACACATTCCTTTATATAACAAATGATACACAACAAATGTGAAACTAATAAACTGAAAATGGTTTAGATGTTAAAAGTCTCACTGTCAGTGGGAGCATTTGTTAGCATGATGCAGAGCTGCTAGCATGACTGAGACTGTCAGGCTGCGTCCTCATCCTCAGTAGTCACTGCTACTAGTCGGTTCCTACCACTGCACCGTTACAGTAGCAGCTACAGTTCAACAACACCACCATCTCGTCTGACCTTTGACCTGGACGTTTACATCAGCGTCATGATTTTGCGGCTTGAAGCAGACGGTTAGTTACCACAGCTAGTTAGCTACTACAGCTAGTTAGCATCCACAGCTAGATAGCTACCAGAGCTAGTTAGCTACCACAGCTAGTTAGCTACCACAGCTAGTTAGCTACCAGAGCTAGTTAGCTACTACAGCTAGTTAGCATCCACAGCTAGTTAGCTACCACAGCTAGTTAGCTACCACAGCTAGTTAGCTACCAGAGCTAGTTAGCTACTACAGCTAGTTAGCATCCACAGCTAGTTAGCTACCACAGCTAGTTAGCTACCACAGCTAGTTAGCATCACAGTCACAGCTGCCACTTGTTACTCTCATTAGTGACGTGAACGACTGTGTTTATGTATTTATTTACTCAACTGTGTATTTGTGTTTTAATGTAATTGTATTTCAAGGTTTGAATAGAAACTGTAGTAAAAGGAAGTTATACATCACAGGACATCTGACCCTTTCTGCTGTTCATCTGTTATCACTAAACAAACTTTGAATAAAAGTGTAAAAATATCACAACAATGTCTCCCTGACCTCTGTCTCTGTTTCATTCACTAACAATCACACAGCTGCTCCCGTATCCCGTGTCTCCGCCGTCTTGGTCACTTTTAGCAGGCGAAGCTTCTTCTTCTATGGTTTTCAACCTCCCAGTGACTTCTGGGATATCGTAGTGTAGTTCACTTGCACACTGCAACATCCTGCCAGAAGTAGGAAGCCGTCTGGTTACCTTTCACTTTCTACTGAGAGACCACTAAGGTATTAAGATGTTCAAGATCGTGCTTTCCTCATCTTTGCTACTACATAGGCAGCTGGTTGGGAAATTTGACCAGACATTTTTGGCTTTGTAAAAAAAAAATGTATTTAAAAATACAAAAAAATAATAAAATTCCCCTATCACTGCTGCTAACCTGCTACGTTGGATTACCTTTGTTCGTCCATGTTATTCTAAGATATTCTCAGTGACTCTCCTCTGTGCTCTGTAAACTGTTTCCACTCCTTTCATGTCCTCGTGGACACCCTCATTCATAAAATGACAACCCACAGTTTGGTACAAAAGGCCCAGCAGAAACAGCGACAGTGAGGTACCACCAGTCACTCTAAAAGCTTCTGCCAGCGACCGGCCTTTAAACCTGGACACAAATCAAAGATACCTGCCTCCTGGTCCTGCCATGTGCATGTGTGTGTGAAAGAGATCTGGCAAAAGAGCAAGGACCTTTGTATACCTGTGTTTTTGAACACGTGCCTGCAGGTGTGTGTGTGAATTTGTCCAGGACTGACACAGGATTTCTGTATAATTTTCACAGATCATTTGCAGCGCAGAGGGAATAGCTCGCTGACTAATGCCCTGCTAGTGTATATGTGTCAGAGAGTGAGTGAGTGTGACTACCTGCTGTCATTCTGTCTGTTTCCTGACACTTTGGTTGAATGTGGAGAAAGTGGGAAGTGACAGATTGACACAGAGAGAAGCAGGGACACAGGTAGATTCTCTACAATATCACACAGCTAAAAGTGGACAGACAGTGTGGAGTCACTCAGAGGTCCACGTTGTCCCTGGACGGACGAGATGAGTCTCACTGCATGGACATAGTGACCTTGAATGTAAAACATGACACATTTAGGCTTTATATAGAAATACTGAACTCCTGCAAGGATGCACTGAAATGATACGGTCCTCCATCGAGGAGGAAACAGAATATATATATATATATATATATATATATATATGCAGAAATATAAATAAAAAGAAAAAGAAATGGAACAAAGTGTCACATTGGCTTGAGTAAGACAAAGCTAATGCAAACTGGTAAAACTGGAAAACATTCTTCATTGGATCCTCTGATTGTCTCTTTAGTTGTGATGCAAATGCAAAAAACAAAAACATCACAAAGCCGCTTAAACTTTGATTAAACTGCTTTTTATGCAGAAAAATAGTTTTACTCATTAGACGAGTGTGACTTCTGCCTGCGGCTTCATTTGTTTTACATGAAATAGTTCAAAACACAAACTGTATTTCTCTGTGCAGCTCTAATTACAACAGGCTCTATCTATGATATCACCACTGACTAACACAAGTGAACTTTCCATAGTAGGAATGATGGTTATATAACATTTGAACAAAGCTAAAGAAAAGAGATTTTTCTGATTGATAGATGTCAAAACATTGTTGACAAACCACTTCATTAACATGATGAATGAAACAACAGTGGTGGTAATGTTGTGTTGTTGAAGGTTTTAGTGTCCAACCTCCAAGGGCGAGTCTAACTTTTTCAGTTTGTGCTCTAAAGTAAATAGAGACACAAGATGAAACTGCAAGTGTACAGAAATACAATATGAAACTTTAATGAAGCTTCTGATTTCCCCAAAGTCCTGCTGTTGAACATAGCTTAGATCAATTGCACTGCACTGTTTTTGTTATCCACAGCTTTTAATGTACATCTATGCCTCCAAAATTTCAAGCTGCACTGGGGGGGTATTGTTTTCTGCTTAGACACTGCACGGTGGTGCTGACAAAGAAATTTTACAGCAGTTCTCTCTCAGACTGTGGCCCTCAGCTTGGACAATTGTATGTGGCTTAAAATCACATATCTCTGGTTTGATATCATGTGATAAAGTCACACCTCTGAAGCTCAGTGGTGGCTAATCAGAAGATATAATAACTCCTAGTTTGTCTGTCCTCTGAGAGAGAAAAAAAAACCTTTTATGTTTGTTTTGGATTATATACAGATTTAAAAACTGTTGATTTTATGAATACAGCATCAGTTAAGAGTCACAGGAGGAACAAACGCCAGTCAGAGCAGACAGGTCATCAAACTTAATGGAAATTTAGTTTCTCTAATTATCTGAACATGCATGTGCTTGAACTGTGAGGAAGAAAACATAAAGAACAAAGACAGAAAGAAAAAAAAGCTTTTCAAACATATACTGCTCTGACATACTTTCACCTAGAGATGCCATTCAAACCTTAAAAAGTAGACACAAGTCCAATGTGTTGATGTGGTGTTCAACTTTTTTTCAAGGTTGAATAGTTTTTGATCAATCACTGCTCAATGATCATAAGCACTTTGTAGATTTATAATGGGTGGGTATTGCATGGAGACTTTCAGAAAATTTCTCAGATATTTTGGCTTTACACGCTGTTCAAAGCCACAAATTTCACCTTATACATGTGATTGTAGCCTCTCTAGTCCTCTCTCACATAATGTGTCTGCCTAAACAACAGGACTTACAGTTTTTGAATTATCTGCCTCTGCGACAAGAGTACTTCTCAGCGGCTTTGTTCACCTCAATGTAAATCCAGAGCGGCATTTTCTGGTAATAGTAGAAACTCCCCTTTTCTCTAAATTGCTGTATTTTCCACATTTTTGACCCCAGGAACAAATGAATTGATCAATATGTTCTGTGAAGTCTTGTGGCTTTGATGGTGAAGACATTTTGGTGATAGGAGTTTAGGTTTTAGAATAAACAACAGTCAAATCTCCGACCACTCTGAGGCTCAGAGATACACTCCCGCTACTCTGGGACCGTCGCCATGACAACAATCTGCCTCCTCATTAACTCAGCTGGTAGAGTTTCACTTTGAAACAAGAGGCTCGGGTTCAAATCCCACTTGTGAAAGACACATACATGTCAAAAACACATAGTGCACTGGATCCCTCTCAGTTTCTAGCAGGAGAATTGTCTTGTCGTCGTGTTCTGCTCTTGGACATATTTTTCTTTTTGGTTATTTGTGTTTCATTGTTAAGTCGACTACAGTTGTTAGTAAAAAATCCCTGACTGGTTTTAAGTCGGGTCATAGTTATTGTGTTCACCTCAGCTGCCTGTAAATATAGAGATAAACTCAAACAGAAGTAGAAAGCTGCTAGAAACTGTAACTACTATAAAAGCTGTCATTTCATTTGTGCCACTTTCTTTCCTGCCACTTTAGCTGTTTAACATTTCCCTAATGGCAAACACCTCCGTTAAAAACACACTTCATGAATAATTTTTCCTTCATTTATATTTTTTGATAAAGAAAAATAAGAAAAATGGCAAATCTCTGGTGCACCGTCTTATCTGTTTGACACAAATAAATTCAAAGGGGTCCATTCAACATGATGTTTCCTATAGCCAGACGTGGTTCAACCTGCTAATTAATGAGATTCCTTTATCATGACAATGAATAAAAAACACTGGTATATGTGTCTTGTTTTTTTTTTTTATTTGCTTCAAATACTTTCAGACTCTAATTCATCTGGATGATAGGTTTTATTTTAAATTGTTGCAGGAAATCCTCTTACACACCAGAAAGTGTTTCACAATTTACTTGTTTGGAGTTTTCCCTGAAGATCTGGAGCTGTATCAGTGCTGTGTTTCTAAAATATTACAAATCTGTCTGTTGAAAATTAACGACCCAGTGAAGATTATGTTTGGTTGTTAGAAGTAGGGTCAGAATTATAAACTCTGGACATGTAGTAACTATGTTACTAAACCAAAAACACAGTTTTATATCTGTGTTAAAATACAACAGACAGGAGGTTGAAACAGTCTGAAACCTCTTAACCTCGTTCAAGAGATTCAGGTTTGAGTGACACTGTTAAAAATAAGCCGAGATTTAATTTCACAGATTTGACAACTGTATCTTTACAAACTCAAAATCAGTCTGGAAGCCATTAGGTTCTTGTGATCAAACCTTAAAAACATTACCAAAATAGTGTAGTATAACCATGGCGATGACAGAAACGGAGAATTACTCGGAGGTAATCCATCCTCGTGGTCAGGGTTGACCGAGTGTGTTTTGTAGCTGACCTCTGCTGGGTGCTTTCCCCTGCAGGAGGACGCTCTGGACTCCAAATCCTCTTTGATTTCCAATAACATGTCCTGTACTCTAATAGCTCTCCAGGAGTAGACGGCCATTAAGGGACCAAAGAGAAGATGACAGGTTCAATTGAGTGTGAGCGTGCGGCGGAGGAGAATCAGGTGTGGTGTGAAGCGTGTGCGGAGCGCTACACGTCTGTGAGGGCGGTTGAATGACGAGATGTGATTTTTGTGAGCAACAGTAGCGATGTTCAATCTCCATTGTACAAAATAGAACAGAAAAATGTATTATCCTCCGTAAGCAACTGTAATCACTGTGAGTCACTCAAGGTCACTGCAGAATACATTTTCAATTTGCAAAATAATAAATTAGAAAAGAAAGAAAGTGCACGTGTGTATGAGAGAAAGAAACACAGCGATGTGGTATTCAAGCCAACAGATGTGATGAAAGAGCAGTTTCCATTCAACTGAGAACGAATGGATGAATAGTTGAGTTACTTTGGCAGCAACACTAAGAAAAGGAATGATCAAATTGATGTAGAATTTGAAGTTGCTTTTGGAAAACCATAAAAAAATGTTTTAAATCTTAGAAACTGTAAATTCAGTTTCTGAGTCTGACCCTGGCCCAGCAAATAACGAAACCGCCACATGAGAATAAACAAGACTGAGAGTCCAGAGCCGTGCTGAGTCCTGCTCTGTGTGGCTCCACTCAGGGACACTGGAGCCCTGAGGTGAATGTTAATGTCAGCAGGATAACATCCGGACGTTTCACAGGTTTTATTAGTGATGCAGTGCTTCGCATTGCAAACTATGGTTCTTCACCGCTTTATTTTATTTTTTCACGACACAGTCGCAAAAAATTCACTAAATTTTTCCCATTCATTTCTAATGGGAGAAGGTCAAAAAACACAAACATTCAAACATCTACAGCTCTGGCATACTTTCACCTAGAGACATCATTACAGCTGTCAAATGGAGACAAAATCCTCCTGTGTGGATGTATCATTCAACTTTTTTGCTAGGTTGTATACTTTTTGATCAGTCACAGATCATTCACCATGATCAATTTTGGAGAAATTTATACTTTACAATGAGTGTGTATGTGGTTGGAATGTTCACGCTAGAGTGTGAGCCCCAGCAGCTAGAGTGGACTGAGGCTGAAAAAATATCCTCTAAATTTCTCACTAAAACTGTGCTCACGGCCACAAGTTTCACTCTACACATATAATATTCTCCAAAATTGTAGTCACACTTGTCCTGATTCCCACAATGTGTCTACCTAAATGACAGGATTTACAGTATTTGAATGGGAAGCCTCAAAGTGACAAGAGCACACCCTAACCACCTCATTGGGTCCCATGTTAATCCAACAACGGTTTTAATGAAAAAAGCAGAAATGTTACTCGCTCTAGTGTCCACATTTTTGACACTAGGAAGAAAAAAAACACATCTATGTGTTCACGAAAGCCTCGTAGCTGTGAATCTGAAGGAATTTTGTGGATATCTGCTTTACTTTTTGAATAAATCGCAGTAGTTCAAGGTGTTTTTTTGAGCGTTTTCTCTGATCTTTTGCTGCCTATCAGGCACCTGTGAAGCACCGTCACCACGGCAACCGGTGTCAGTTAGGCAGCAGAGGGGGGAGGGGCGTGTGTGTGTGTGTTTGTGTGTGTGTCTCGTTAGTGAAACAGCTGCTTCAGCAGCTACTTTGAACATTAATAACTTCATGACAGTTGATCACACATACACAAATGATATATCAAAACGTGCGTCTTGGCCAGTCTATTACTTTTTGATCCAAAACTGAATTTTTTATGACAAAATTTGCAAATAAGTGCACTAAATCCTCCCCATTATAAATGAATGTGATTAGATGAAAAGTTTGATAAAGACATAAAGGACATGGATAAACAACAAAACAAGATGAAAAATGAATTATTTGTGACGGCGTCACAAATAATTCATTTTTCACCTCATCCTATCACATCCCTCATAGGATGATTGGTGAAATGATTGGCGACGCCAGTCACCAATGATTTCAACAATCATCCTTCCTTTCCTTTCTTTTTTACCAGAATGAAATTTCCCTCCTTCGTTTCCTTTCTTCCATAATGAAGCATTGTAGCATCTTAGCATCGTAGTATCATATCATCATTGCACCACAGCATCATACTATCATATCATTATAGCATAGTAGCATCGTAGTGTCACAACATCATAGCATCGTAGCATGTTAGCACAGACTGCTGCGGCCACTGCATCACTCTCGCGATTTCCCGCAGGGGAATTGTCTAGTTATTATTATTATTTTTTGGGTTTAGTTTTGAAATTGGGTGTTGTTTGTGTTGGTGTTTTGATGATGAGCAAACATGATTGGTGAATTTTTTGCTGTCATCTGATCATTAAAGACGCAGGTGTGGGAGGAAACCGGAGCACCCAGAGAAAACCCATGCAGTAACGGGGTGAACATGCAGACTCCACGCAGAAAGACCCTTGGATCGAACCAGGAATCTTCTTGGTGCAGCTCTAACCACGTCACCTCTGTGTCACCTAATCATTTTTTTCTGCATTGTCAAAAAAGCCAACCACAAACAAGATTGGACGGATGAGAAAAAAATATCTGCTGTGAAAAATTTCTGTTACTTTACTCCGACTCTTCTGCCTCAGCCAGCTTTGTCTTCCACCTCTTAGGCTTTCTCAAACCCAAAAAGTGTCTCTTCCAGACTGAGGTGTCGATTTTGTGAGGTGCATTGGAGATGTTGCTTTCTTCTGTTTGATGCTCAGGGGTCTCCTTGTCACCTGCAGGCTCTGGTTGAGTTACCTCTGGCTCCAGGTTATGAGTCTCAGCCTCTAGTGACACAGAGTGCTGCTCTTGGGTACAAATGGTCCAAACACTGAGCTGAGCTTTCAGATCCTGTATCTCCTTTGTCAAAATTCTCTTCTGCTCAGCACAGTTTTCCTGCTCGAGACTCATCTCCTCAAAATTTTTAAGGAGAGCATTGCTTTTAATCGTCAAGTCTTTAATGAGAAGCTCATCTTTCTCCTTCTGAGACTTAAACTCACATTAGAGGTTATTGGCTTGCTCTCTGGCTGCAAGGAGATCAGCTTCGTATCTCTCAGTTGTTGCTTTGTGAGTAGCTGTGAGCGTCTTAATTTTTTCACAGAAAGACTCATTTTCTTTCTGGAGCTCATTGATGACCTTCTCAGACCTCTGGTTTGATTCCTCTTGAGAGGATTTTAACATCTCCAGTTGTTTTTGCAGTGTGTCATTCATCTCTATCTCAACATGTAGTTTGGTCTCCAGCTTTTCAAGGCTGATCATATGAGCTGCCTGCAGCTCGTTATGAATGGTCCAAACACTGAGCTGAGCTTTCAGATCCTCTATCTCCTTCTGTAAAATACTCTTCTGCTCAGCAGAAGTTTGCTGCTCAAGACTCATCTCCTCAATATTTTTAAGGAAAGCATTGTTTTTTGTCATCAAGCTTTCAATCAGGACCTCATCCTTGAAGACTGTTTCCTTAAGCTGCTGCTCAAACTCATGCCGAATGTTATCGGCTTGCTCTCTGGCTGCGAGGAGATCGGCTGTGAGCATCTTAATATTTTAATCAAGAGACTCTTTTCCCTCCTTGGTGACCTTCTCTTGAGAGGATTTTAACATCTCCAGTTGTTTTTGGAGTGTGTCATTCTTCTCTCATTTAGTTTGGACTCCAACTTTTCCAGCTTTATCACATGAGTGGAGTGCAGCTCGTCGTATTCTCTCTGAAGTTCCTTTTTGATTTTCTGCTTGATGTCTTTCTTGCCCTGAGTGGGTATATCCGTAAGTCCTTGAGACCTCTCCTGCTCACGCTGGCTGTTGTTTCCCTTTTTGGTAGCTGCTTGGTTGTGCAAGTTTTGACGCGCCAATTTGTTCCTCCTTTTCTGCAATTTTTGGGTCATTTCCCTCCTTAAATGGTAGTCTGACAAATGGTGCATCTCCATCTCCAAACTATCCCGGTCTTCATCTCTCATCATTGGATGCCCAGGCTTGAAGATGTTGTAAGTTAATGTTCTCTGAGCAGATATGTGCTTCAGTGACGGTATTGAAAGTTGTGTTAAGAAGAAAGTTGTGTAAATGTTGTATAGAAATCTGAGTAAAAGTTGTGTAATGCAGTTGAAAGTAAGTTGGAGCAATCTGAATGGAAGTTGTGGAATGAGGTGATGTACTGAGGATCTCTACTTAAACAGTTATTTCCTGATGATGTCATGGGTGCTTTGAAGTCTTCCAATCCATTTATTAGCTAATGTCATTTGTTGTATTACAATCTTCTGTTTCCATGGCAACCAGCCAAATTCTATCACTGTTGTGAAGATTCCCAGCGACTAACTGCCATGTTTAAGGACTTCCTGATTTTCATTGACAAAGATTTATCAGCAGGCTGCTCAGCTCAATATCTGGGTTACATGCTCCACCAATAATGCTGCTTCAATACTGCTATACTTCTCATACTCCTCATCTCTGGACCGCAAACTATTTTTTCTGTTAATATTTTTATTTTTCTGTTAATCTATTCTCATTGTTTTTTATGCTTTATTCTATAGCTGCAGTGTTGAATTGTCTTGTCTTTGTTCAGGAAGTTTCCTAATTGAATAAAAAGACTCTGAGGTGTCTAAGCAGTATGATAAACACTAAGGGAATGTGCTTCAGTTCTTCCTTTCTTGTCTTGTTTAGCACAGGTTACTAGATAATGCAACCCCACAGTTCAATGTGATTGTGCAGATGAATGTTGACAATGCAAAATTACAAAAATCCAATACAACAATATAAATGCGTAGGGTCATATTTAGTGATGCAGTGCGAAGCCAAATCATTTCACCAATCTTCCTTCCTTTTCCTTCCTTTCCTCCTACCTTTCCTCATATGATGTTTGGTGAAATGATTGGCGACACCAGTCGCCAATCATTTCACCAATCATGCTTCCTTTCCTTTCTTTCTTACCATAATGATGCATTGTAGCATCTTAGCATCGTAGTGTCATATCATCATTGCACCGCAGCATCATACTATCATATCGTCATAGCATCATAGCATCATAGCATCGTAGCATGTTGGCGCAGACTGCTGCGGCCACTGCATCACTCTTGCGATTACCCGCAGGGGAATTGTCTAGTATTAATTTCATCACCATCTGACTTATTATGAGATGGACATTACGATGTAATGAAAACTAATGGATGCATGATAATTGAAAACAGTAAAACGTTGAGTTTCTCTGTGTTTCTCATATACACAGATTATAAAACATTTTCCTATAGGCTAACACACACACACACACACACACACACATACGCATGTGAAGTGACAGGATTGTGCATATAGAGGTACAAACAGAGACAGACTCGCCGTTTCATCCAGCTTCATCTCTCGTCAATTATTCATCATCTGCTCATGGACGTTGCCTTAAAGAGGCCATGAAACATGCACGAGTCCCCACATTTAGAAAGAACAAGAACATTGGCTGTGTTTAAAATGCAGTGTTCAAGAGTAAAGATTGATTTAGGTTGATATCAGTATGTTGTAGGGTGTTTTTTTTCTGTCAGAAAAACTGATGATGGAAACGACGACTGTTGAGACTGTTTGTTCCATCAATATCAACATTTCTGTGTAAACAGTCACAGGGATGTGATCTATGATCTTAAAACTATAGATGTTGGTTGGGTGATTTATTTCCATGTGTACTGTCACTTTAAGGAAAAAAAAACCTGTGGGGTGAAACAGAGAGAAGGGAAGAGGAAGCTGACAGACATGTTTATATATAAATACAGACAAACAGGTGATGATGTGATTCGTGTTATTTTAATTTAGGTCATTTTGTTAAAGTCTCATCAGATGTTTTGTTGTAAAGCGACTGTAACAACTACTCCAGTCGTTCTTTAATGTTCCTAATAACAAGAAGAAAGAATGAGGAAACACTGCAGTTTACATCTGCATCATCTCTTGTTGCATCTTGTATCGTTCAGTTTAAGCAGCAAAGAAACAGCAGCTTGTGTTAAGACGAATTACACAACGAGTCTTCTCCCAAACTAACACTTATGAATTTGCTGAAAATGCCGCATTTTCGTTGAGCCAGCGCATTATATACAAGCCTTAATTATGCTTTTGTCAGCAAAGAGCCTGGGAAATACTATTAAACATTCATGATGGTGTGACTTTATTATTTTAAGCCATAAAAAGGCTAAATTTGGCATGATTATTTACTGAGAGTGTGACAATGTAGCTGCACAGCGGGGACGAAGAAGCATAGCCCCTGGGCTAAGTGAGCGAAATAACACACACAGTTATGTGATAAAACGCACACACACACACACACACATCTTGACTTTCATATGCCTCCACACTAATATGCACCAACCAGCAAACACACACACAAACTCCAAAGAGCAAAAATAACATGAATCCTAGTTCTTCACTTCAACCCTGGAGGGGAGAGAGAAGAAAGTCCTTCTGTGTCCCTGTAAGTGTCTGAACTTATCTACAGGGAACAGAGCAGATAAAAGACAACTTCCTGCTCCTCTGTGTTCATGTGCATGTCCAGGTCGGTGTGAAACAGCTGCTGGGTACATGAGTTTTTAATCTAAGTTTAAGAACAAGCATCATGACACGAGGAGTAAAGTGTTGCTTTTCATTAAAGTTGCTAAAAGAAACACAAACGTGTGGTCGCAGTCAGGTGACGGATGTGTTTTACTGTACATAACTTGTGGCCCTGGAGGCTCCATACAGCACGACAATAGAGCATATATAGACACACACACTAATATCGGCTGCTGTTGCTCTTAAAAATTATTAAATTGTTGCTTTATTGTTGTTGTGTTGCAGGACGAACACGACACTCAGGGGCAATCTACACAGTGGCTTTATTAAAACAGCTCCGGACCACGTCTGAGGATTCCTGCACATGCTAAAATGTTTTTTTGTTTCTGGCTCAACTTCACTTTTCTGTCTCCAGGTTAGAAACAGACAGTAAACAAATAAATAAATACATAAAAGAAGAGAAGAGGAGACTCCCACGACAACAACAGGCTGGAAAACACAGAAACGCACGAACTCTTCATCAGTTCCAGAGAAAAACCTGTTGTTTTCATCATTTAGTTGAAATAAAGAGACAAAGTAGAAGATAAAATAATCATGTTTCAAGTTGTCGTTTTTACCAAAATAATGAAACTTAAATTGAGTCTTGATGTTTATATAATGACTGGTCAGTAACTATATTAGAAAAACAAGTATTGATGATGTTTAGCAGATAACTCATCATAAAACAGTAGTTTAAACTCAACGTCCAAAACTGGAACAAGAGGATTTCAGTGTTTTCACCATCTAATGAGTCAGAGGTCAAAGGTCAGTCGTCCTCAGTAGGAACCAATAACAGATATTACCAACACGCCCTGAAGGAAGAAGCTGAAAACCCATCTGCTCTGTGGATAAACGCTTCACATCTGCAGCTACATCAGGAATAAAACCGTTATTTCCTGTTTGGAAAATTCACTTATAGAAGATGAAACAAACTGGAGAAATGTGAGGTCACATGATATCAAAGATCACGTCCCAGTTGACTCATCATCCACCAGGTGGAGGTTTTACTATGACGCTCCAGTGTAACATCAGACATGAACTCTTTATTCATTTAATCTCTAACATGTGACCCCTGACCTCACCTTCACAGGTCGTCACAGGGTCAAAGCTAATGGAGAAGTTATTCACACTAATATAATATTATGAGTTTCACTATAGACACTTGTGTCAGAGAACAATTCAATTCACTTGACAAATGATAGAAATCAAAAGCAATGAAAACACTCATACAGTTACATAAAGGCTCAGCTACACACACTTTAACGTCAAGTTGTATCACATCAACCATTCGTTTTGTTCATGTTCGTTAACCAGTGTTTTCTCACTTCTACAGTTAAATAAAAATAACTGTAAATTGGTTAAATACACTATAATAACAGACTGCAAAGTGCGACCTCACAGACCGAGCGATGTCGAGTCCCTCTCTTATAAAAATGAGACTCCAGCTTAGACGAGCTACTCAAAACCAAAATACAGCTTTTCAGAGCCGACACTTCTCCATGTGTTATTTTAGAAACTGCCCACAGTGAAACTCTTCTCAGAGCTTATTAGACGGCGCTTTGAGAGAGAATAACCGCACCTGCCTGTGCCTGCGATGGTTACTGCCCTCTCTACACACTGATTTGTGTTGGACTCGCCAGCACCAGCTCTGCTGAGCTAGCACACCCTTAACAAAATTTAACACCTTGGCTTTGTAGTAGTGCAGCCACCAGATACCCATTTCAAATTTTTTTCTTTTTTTTTTTTTTTTTTTTTTTGCTGGATTTATTTTCTGGTTTATTTCCGACTTTCTTTAAATTTTTTATCTGTGTGTGTCTCATCCACTTTTTCGTTCCTTTTCTACTTTTTTTTTCTACAGAGGCAGATTATTTCCTCCAGGCTGCAACACTTTACTGACATGTTTTGAAGATTTGATTTGATGTTGGGGAGAAAAAGTGATTTATTTTATTTAAGTTTGATTTATTTTATTTGATTCACTTTCTATCATTTACGTTGGACCGAGATTTACATGATTGTTTTTCTTGTTTTTTGCAACAAAACCATCCTGAAGTAAAACAACATGTTTCTGTGACTTTTTTATGTTTCATTTGTTAGAAGATGTTGATTAATAATAATATTAATCTAGATGTTTCCTAAATGTTCACATTTATAACAGCTAGTAAACCTAGTTCCTTAGATTTTTTTATCGTTATTTTTTTAAGATTAGCAACCAAACGCTGCCTCGTCAGATCAGGATGAAATTATTTTATTTCCCGTCTTGATCCTGTTTTCTTCTCGCCGACTGAGTCACGTGGACAAACTGTTCTTATATCAGAAATAAATTTCTTTGTTCCTGTAATATTTTCTGGGCTCTTTGCTGTGTTTCACCGGAGTCTAATCCTCCAGTCACTGCCTCTCTGTCTTCATCCTTATCCTATTTCAGTTTTTCTATCTGCCGATACGCAGCCTGTGAGGCCGCCCCGAGGCACCTCCCATTCTTTATAACTCTGCCTTCATTACCCAACCTGCTGCAACTGGCCATAAATGAAAAACTGAGGCTGTGGGAGGAGGGAAAGAAGGAGAGTAAAGAAGGAAAGTAGAGGAAAGAGTCAAACGCTGCAGAATGAGTCAGCTGTGACAGATACTCATGATGGAGAAGAGCAGATGAGTGAAGAGGTGTAAAACAGAGACGTGGAAAAGTGGAAAAGTGGAAAAGAAAAATTATTTCTCTGTTTCTCACTGGGTGTCTTATTAGCTGAACTCAAGTTAACTCGCACATCTTCACATACCTGGAAACCTTTCTTCCTCTCCTCCTTCTACCTCTCACACCCCGAAATACTGTGCCACCTAGTGGCGGACACAACACTCCCTCCTTACTTCAAAGATTATGCATGACACCTTCAAAGACTAACATAACATAACATAAAAGGCATTTGTAAGAACTTATGTTATCAAACAACACTCAGAGCATAACTTTAGCTGCTGTATTATTTCTGTTAAGCCAATAACCAAACATTTATAAAATGTCAGAAACTAAAATACACACATTAATTTTCTTAAGTGCTATTTTGACTCCGGTACTCCTCCTCAGAGTCCCTGGAGCAGTATCAGCTGGCTCTACTGTAGGTGGTCCAGGACCCACTTCTTGTTATCACTTAGCATGAATGTACTTGGTCTGATCTGTCTCTGAATGGACAAGACTGGTGTGAACTTCATGTTCCTTTATGGACACGATCAGTGTTTTTGTCGATGTGCTGCTTTGACTTGTGCTGTTGATTTGTACTTCTCACAGTAATGCACTTGTCACTTTTGTCCTTAACTGGAAAGATATCCAGCTTAGTTTTCATTCTTCTGTTGTGCAGCAGTTCAGATGGTGAGACACCAGTGGTTGCGTGTGGTGTTGCACAGTAATCTTGCAGGAAGTAAGTTACTGCGGTTTTCCAGTTTTTCATTTGTTCTGCAGCTTGGACGCATTCCTTAAGCACTCTGTTCCATCTTTCTACTGCCCGTTGCACTGTGGGTAGCAGACACTACTACGCAGGTGACACATTCCCCAGCAACAGTACTAGAGGAACCGTGGCCCATTGTCAGTGACAATATAGCTAGGATTCCCTTCACGGCTAAAGACGGACTGCAGGAGCGATGACAACTCCAGTGGTGACACAGTGAGAAAATGTTACCTCTGGCCACTGACTATGATAATCTGTTAAAGTCATTGCAAACCTACAGGGGGCAGGGGCATCTCAAAGGGACCCACAACGTCCAACCCCACCTTCTCCCACGGCTTATGTGGTAGTTGAATGGGCTGGAGGGGAGCAGGTGCTGTCTTGGCGGATTTGTCATTAAGCTGGTAGGTAAGACATGAGGCAATAATGGATTTCACCAGCTTGTCCATCTGACGCCACCAGTACAGTTCACGTAGCCTCTGTTTAGTGCGCACTACTCCTTGGTGTGTGTCATGCGTCAAGTGAACTATAGTAGCTCGTAGGGAAACTGGAACAATGCTCACCCCTCATAGAGTTCATAACGGATCAGGAAATATGGTGCCAGAGTGGGATCTACATCTTTTTTGCATTTGGGCCAGCCCTTCTGAATCTGAGCATGTAGGAGGGTGAGTTCAGTGCATTGTGCACACAATGAAGTAAAGTCACTTATGGAAAGGGTTGATAGTACAGATGCCACCATCTCAGGTTCCTCCATTGCAGCAAACAGTCTGTGGCCTGGTTCTGTGAACCTGGTCTGCATTCAACGTCATAGGTGAAGCAAAGCAACCGAGCTGACCACCGAGCCACTCTCATGCCTGCCCGACCGATTCCTTTGGTGGCAACCAACGTGGTCAGTGCCTGATGGTCAGTCCTTAAAGTAAAATGTCGTCCTCAGAGATACGACCTCCGCTTTTCGACAGCCCATACGCACACCATCGGCTCAGCGCTCTCATCGGCTCCACCACTGTTGCAAAATTTGTCCTGATTAGTCCTAAGAAGGACCATAATGTGACCAGGTCTCGTTGGGCCAGGGTGTTGTGGATGGCTGTGATGTGATCTGTGTCAGGCAGAATTCCCTCTTCCGAAATAACATGGCCCAAAAACCTGAGGCTTTTCTGTCCGAATGAACATTTTTGCATATTAAGTTTCAGGCCTGCGTCGGTCAGGTGTTGCAGAACTACACGCAGGTTTCTGTCATGCTCCTCCAGGAAAAGTCCAGTAACAATGACGTCATCGAGGTAGTTTTGCACTCCAGACAGACCTTTTAGCACTGCTTACATCATTTTTTGGAACGCAGATGCAGCAGAAGCCAAGACGTAGGGAACACAACAACAGCGGAAAAGCCCTTCATGAGTAATAAAGGCAGTCAGGTCCTAACTGTCTTCGTGCAGTGGTAGCTGGTGGTCTGCTGAGGCCAAGTCTATGGTGGAGAACACTGAGGCATCCCTAAGCTCACTTAAAAGCTCTTCAATGTGGGTCAGCGGGTGACTATCAGCAACAATTGCTTTGTTAGGCTCATTGAGATCAATGCATTGTCTAATACTGCCACCTTTTCTTGTTGTTACCACTATTGAGAATATCCAGGGTGAAGCATCTATCCATGAATGTCCAGTTCAATGCCCTGATCAGGTCCATCCCCAGCAGAGCAGAGCATCCACGAACCATGTAAAGAAAAGCAGGAGCAGTTGCAGAGTCCATGGAAACAGTAGCTTTTAAACATCCAAGCACTGGGATATTTTCCTTTAAGTAGGTGACAAGCTTAATTTTGGGGTGAGGGGACATGCAGAGAAATGTCTGTTATATAAAGTCTCTGGTATAATGGAAACTGAGGAGCCGTATCCACCAGCAGGTCACAATTCACAGTCTCTCCCCAAGCAGTTTCCATATGCACGTTGCACTGTAACCTGTCGGCAGCATTAGCATGATCTGAGCTTGTCATTAACAAAACTACTTCTGGCAAAACTTCCCTCACTGGTTTAGCTGAGTGACAAACCATTGAGAGTCACATTTGGCTTGGGATGCTGGACAGTCCATTGATGGAGTCAGGGGTCTGGATGTTGCAGAATCAGAGCGGCGTTTGTTGTCCCTACAGTGACGCGGTTTCTGCAGCGTGACCACATCTACAGCAGCAGCTCCCTTTACCACGCTATGATCACAGAGCATGCTCCACCTGACATGCAAGTGTAATAGCAGAGTCCAGAGTCAGAGACGTTTCCATTACAAGTCTGTCGCACCGCCGGTGCGTAAGCCTTTTCAATGAGCATCTCGTCTTCCATGGTAGCATAAGTACATGTAGCCACTAATACTAATAATAGTACTAATACTGAAGCACAGGCTGCATCCGAATACCCCTACTAGCCTACTATGTAGTAGCAAAAATGAGTAAGTGACGATCTAGTATGTCCGAATACCTTAGTATTCAGTAAATAAGACACGTCTATAGTCATTCACGTCACCAGTGCGAGTAAAAAGTCGCCGCTATGTCTGTGATGCTAACTAGCCATGGTAGCTAACTAGCCTTGGTAGCTAACTAGCCGTGGTAGCTAACCCTCCGCTTCAAACAGCAAAATCATGACACTGATGTAAACATCCAGGTCACAAGACAGGCAAGATTGTGGTGTTGTAGTACGTCTGAATTGTGCTACTACTGGTTGATATGTAGTGGCTACTACTGAAATGGTTGAGTAGTAGACACTCAGTAGTGGCAGTGGCTACTAAGGATTCAGATACAGCCACAGTCTCGTCAGCGCGCTGTGTTTTCTGTCTGAAGTGATGGAAGGACACAACACTATTCACCTTTGGCACGAAGTGTCCTTTCAAAGCCGTCATGGCTGCATCATATGTAGTGCCCATGTTAGGAAGAGTGTAGAACAGGCATTGTCCCTCTGTGCCAAGGGCATGAATGAGCAGGGCCCATCTAGCCTCAGGCCAGGCGTTTCCTTTAGCATGTACAGCTAACACGTAATTCTCGAACATTTTCCTCCATGAGAGCGGTATAGGTGGCTCCACTGCAGAGCAGGAACAGTGCATGTTCTGTCTGTGAGTGGCTGGAGCAAAAATAACCAGGAAAGCAGGACTATTTCTACTTAATTAGCTGATCTCAAGTTAACGAGCACGTCTTCACATACCTGAATACTTTTCTTCCTCCTCCTCCTTCTTCCAGTGCACACTCCACAATACTGAGCCACCTAGTGGCGGACACAACAAAGTGGATGAGCAAAGCCATAAAAATCTAAGTTGGAAGTTATTGGAGAGCGGCTGGATGAAAAATGCCATCACCATAAAATAATATTAGAATTGGTCTGGCCTTATGGTGCCGCTGAATACAGATGCTGCCCAGTGGGGTCTTAGACTGAAGAGAGCCGGCTAATTTCAACAGCCATCTTACCTGTGAGGGCAGTAAAAAATATTAAAGGAAATTAAATGAAAGGTTCACTGTCAGTTGCTTAGTTTATAGCTCCACATTTCCATCTCATAGTCGGTTTAGATGTCAGACAGAAGAAGATCCCCTCAGTACAAATATCTACCAGCCAGAGACTCAGACATTTATCATTAACATCCAAAATAAATAAATAAATAAAAACTGGAATAGAAATAAATTTACTGCAGCTTTAAATAAATATAAAGTCTGAAAAACCTTCTACTCTGTAGTTGGAGCTGATTTTACCCTCATCTCATCCCAGCACATCGTCAATAATTGGCCCAAAGGAGCCGTGAAAACCAGTAAATTGATGACAGCTGAGTGAAAAGAGACCGGCTGAAACCTGATCACTTATATTGACTGGAGGATATTGAAAAGACAAGTTGACATCTTAATTACTGCAGCGTCATTGTGATGCTTTTTTATATCTCATTTGAATTGAGTCTGAAGACAATAAGGTCATTTTGATCACAGGGGAAGTGAATGAAAACAAAGATTCGCTTTAATGGTTTTTATGAAACTTCACTGGAACAATTCCTGCTGAAAAATGTTATAAGAAAAAAAAACTGATGGTATATATATAATTATATATATATTGTGTAATCTAATATATTTAATCCTAATGAATTGGTGATGTTGTTATTCAAAGATATAGTGAAGTAATTTTACTCTTGAAGTTGTCGAATCACAGATTTTCTGCACCACCAACATATTTTTATACTTAGAAAATGAAATAAAATGAATCTTCTCTGCATCAAATTATGCATGATGCAATAGTTACACACTGCTCTGCACATTACAGCCTTGAATTGCTCATTACTTCTCCTTAGTAAGATATTTTTACTTTAACACACGTCTTTCTTTTAAGCTCCTTCTTTTTATGACGAATCGTCTCCTTCCCTCATGTTGTCGGGAAAAAAAAAAAAACACCATGAACTACTTGATTTATCTTTCATTTCAGTGTAATGGTTATTTTCCCTGAGAAAAAATATCAGAGTGGGCTACAATGGCTGGTGATAAGGTCAAGATAATTTCAAGCCTACACTGCACTGTATAACCTTCATAGAGAAGAAAGAGTCAATAAATAAGGGATGGAAAAACAAAGCGGGAGGGAAAAAAAACACATTTTAGATAAAGCCGGCCAAACGATGGGGACAAGTGAAGTGGTCTTATCTCCTCATGGTCTGCTGGACAGCTTATAACCACACCATACTTCACCGTGGTGTGTGTGTGTGTGTGTGTGTGTGTGTGTGTGTGTGGTTTAGGTATACCTTATGTTGTGGGGACTTAAACAGGTCTACACATTCAGATTAAGAAAAAATGAAGGTGAAGACATGACGTCAGGTTTGGTTCAGGTAGAGTCAGGTTGAGATAAAGGTTAGATCAGTGGTACCAACAGCTTAGATCTCTAGTGTTTCTAGGAAAGTCTCCAGGAAATGAATGAAAGTCAATGAAATGTCCCCTGAAGTTATGGAAACCAGATTGTGTATGTATGTGTGTGTGTGCAGATATCAGCCTTGCTACTAAGTGGTTCATGTTTTTTGTCAGTAAAGATCATTTATGAGTTAAATTAAAGGAAAAGTACACTGTAAAAACTAATTCAAGGACCTTTAGTCATAAATTAAATATATATGTTGTTGAGCTTGAATGACACACAAATTGTGCCTATTGATTCAATACACTATCGCGACTTGTCTGAGTTTAAAATCAAGTTCAGTTCATTAAAAAACTAATTTAATTTTAAGTTCTGTTAATGTAAAATACAATATGATGAATTTTGGCCAGATGAGTGACCACATACATGGCGACCACAGCTCAAACTCATCCAAGAGATGTGTTGAATGATAAGTCATTTTATGCTTAATTACACATATTTGCATTTGCTCAGGATTCAGTTGGTGACAGTCTCCTGTAAGACAAAGCTGCAGCGTCGTCTCTCTCCGGATGGCGGGTGTGACGCTCCGGTTAGCTCGTCCCCACGTCACAACAACTCCCCAATCATGGAAATCATAGGGCTCGAGTTATGGAGCTTTTAACACTACTGTGGTACAGGTGGTATCATTGTAATTAAAGACTGCTAATGGTGTTAGCCACGAGGCTAACAGTAATGGCACTAGATGCTATGCTAACACAGGCACCTGTAGTGTATGAGTACTATTACTGAAGCCAAGCTAAGTTGCTATTACTGCAATTTGTTATAAGTTACAATGTTTTATTTTTTAGAGTGTAGATTTTAAAATTAATAAAGTAAAAAATTATGTTGTATTTGATGCATTTGAACATTGTTTCATTAAATCTGACAGAATCTCTCATCCTCACGTATTCATCTACGTCCCTACACGTCTTTCTATAACAGTCTGACACTCTGGCTTTTTGATCAGTAAAACACAGTTTTCTTATCTTGTCTCCACCCAGCAAAATGATATAAAAGCTTCACCTTACTTGACTATGTATGAGGAACTGGCGCGCTGCCATAAAAACCTCCCTTCTGGCCATTTTAATGTCTAAAGCTATAGTGTGATAGTAGCAACATCACAGAGATTCCCTCAGTATTGAGGCGTCATCTGTTACAGTTTTACTGTTTTACTGTTTGTCTTTTATGTTTGGTTTTTGTTGAGTTTATTCTACATTACTCTCTGTTGCTCGACTCTTTCTTTTTTATCTTTTACCCTCAAACCCTCGTTCTCCTTCCTCATCCTCCTTTTCTTTTTCAACCCCCCCCCCCTCGCTGTTTTACCTCCTCTCCCTGTTGTCTTTTGTCAAACACACTTCATGTTTAGTAAGGCCTTCAAGCAGCGCTGCTCTTATGAGAGTTAACTGTGATGCGGTACCGCAGCGTAGAGGGGTGGGGGACGTACGCGACCCCAAACTGTCATGGAAACCCATGTCACATGTTGTCAGTGACTCACCACACTCACCCACCGGGATCCCGGGGTGAGGAAACTGTAGGGAGACGTTCGGTGTTGTCTGTTCAAGCATGCATACATACAGTCCCTTAAACTCATTCTATCAAAACCACATAATTTTACACATTCATGGAGGGATGTAAAGACACACAAACACACTTGTCTCATGATATAGACGTCTATACTTCCACATGCCTCCGAGGTATTATATAGAAAAATAAAATGAAAAATAAAGAATCGTTGTTATTCACTTGTGAGTGCGAACCACATAGGAGGTGTTTAAGTTCACGTTAATGAGATAAATATAGTCCCCGCACAGCAAAGCTTTAGAGAAAATAGAAATCTCTATAGAAACAGAATAGAATAGATTACAAACCACAGCTTCCTGTGTCACTGAGGTCATTGATTATCTTATGTTTTCTATATGATCTGACTCTTCTTGAAGCAGATATATATGGGGTTTGTTGAGATGTAAAGAGAAAGATTTCACTGTCATTATTCGTTCTTAAGTGCAATTAAGCGAACGCTGTTAAAGCAGTCTGATAAAATATCTACGTCGTTTGGATCCGTGAGAATCTGCTGTGTCAAAACAGAATGACACAACGAAACGGTGCCTGAAATTTGGATAAATGAGGCTCCATTGTGACAGTGTAATTGTAACATGTCATATTAAGCATATGTCTGGGAAGTAATGGCAGGCTAATTGTGGTTTGTGTTCATCACTTCCATCTGCTCATCCATCTGTCATGACAAGCTGATTTGTGAGCAAACTTCTCAAGTTCCACTAAATGGGACCATTGATGAGACTGAGCCTTAATAATTAGACCTTTATTGATGCTGTGATATAATAGTGACTGTATTTATATTCATATATGTGAGCAGAGTTTTGCAACTTTTAGCAGCAAATGAAGCAAATGAAGAAACTTAAAGTGACGTCCAGATCAACATGAACCAGAGTCTATTTCACCATGAACACGAGTCAAACTCCCCTCAACAGATATGTTACATTGGTTGAAGTAATATCCAGTTTGACCGTCTTTTGTTTTCACAACCAAATAGTTAACAATGAAAGTAAATGGGGCAGTCAGCCAAACATATCTAAATTGTCATTTTTTAACCACTAATAAAGCTCAAAACATCACTTCACCTCAGGTTACTCTGGACTGTCACGTTAATATTCAGAACAGAAACAACTATTACAAAAAAAAAAATAAAATAAATAAAATCTCCTGCAGGATTTACGTACCTGCAGGAAAACATCAGCAAACTTGTTAGAAATAGAAAATAGAACCTCTTCTATTGATTGAAGAGCTTTAGTCTTTGAGGATTTACTTAAACCTGCTTGTACAACAGAGTTAGTGGAAGGATTTGAACCTGATGACACACAACAATCACTCACTGTTGTGAAACTACAAAAGCAATTTCAAACAGAATTTCTTTCTTTTCTTAAAGCAGCAGGTGCCTCAAATTTCAAGTCACACAATAGAAAAGTGAGTGTTTTTCATCAGAACCCTGATGTTTCACATGTTCACCCCGACGTCGACGCAAACTGTTCACCTTAATATTCTTAATGGGAGCCAGTGTTACTGTTAACGCTTTATGTCACAGTTTATTGAGGAAATGGTACCAAGTTAATTACAACAGTGTCTGTGTGACTGTCGCTGGCTATTTGTCAAGCTGTTCACATTCATTCTGTTAAAGGTGAATCAATACACAATCAACATTTACTCAAATACTGTGTATATGTACAATGTTGAGGTAGTGAAGTATTTGACTACTGCTACTTTAAACTTCAACTCCTTAACTCAGAAGGAAATATTGGAAGGACAGGAAAGAATTTAGTATAGAGGGAATTTTCCCTCTATACTTCTCTCATTGTTTCCTTTAAGCAAAATCTCAAATTATCCAACTAAAATAAGTTCAGTTCACTAAGAAAATGTGATGCAACATCTTCTGTAGTTTCAACAAAAGGCAAACCAATATTAAAATCTCTCTACATCTCTGAAACTAATAGGAATCTATTTGTATTTGATATTTTAGGATACCGCAGTATCACCACCCACTACATCCAACATAGTGTTTACTATTCAAGTCTGAAGTGTCCTTTAAAATGAACTAACTAATTAATCCCCTCCAACACCAATACAATCAACACAACCAGCAGCTGGAGAGAGTTCAACCATCTCTGGTGCCCTAAAGGTCAGAGAATCAGCTGCCGTGTGTGGGGGGGGTCACACTCGATTCCCTCTTGAAACCCTGGGTGGCTTATTGCTGTATAATTCTCCCAGATGAACAGTCCTCCAGGGAAACTAAATGACCTAATAGAAAGTGTAGGGCATGAGCGGGAGAGGACATCATTTGTGCATAATGTAGTAAGTAATGGGTCTAAAGCAGTGGCTCTGTCATAGCATGACGTCGGAGGGAAAAAGTAGATGTTGCAGTTGAGGACAAAAGAGTCAAATTTTAATTGTAAGTGGAGTGTTTGATGGACTGAACTAATATCCAGTAAAATTAAAACAAACAACAGTTTCTAGCAGAACCTCTGTGGAAATGAGTTTTAAAATTGACAACATACCTTTAAAGATTTGACCTATTACAGCCCCATTATGTAAATCAGTGTGATTTGTAAACAGCTTAATGTGAGTGGTTGACATCAGGTTAAATATATTTACGCTGTGAGAATTAGTGACTTTAAAGGATTAAAAATATGACCTGTAATTACAATATATCGCTTCTACCAGACAAATGAGTGTGTTTTCTATTAACAGAACATGATACAAAAATGTATCAATGGACAGAAAATATGTAAAGTGATGTTGGAAATAACATCCGAGCAACAACAAGTCAAACCTGCTCCTCTCATCATCAACAATAAAACAGTGAACAGGAACGTTATCTCAGAGGAATGTTTCTCTTTGTTCACTGTTGAGTGTTTTACATCACACACATTTTTATCTGAAGTAAAAAGTAACGTTGAGTTCAATCTTTTATGAGAATATTTCTTCCTGTGACCTGACCACAACCCGACCATTAATGTGAAACAAGAGGCAGAAAAGGTCAGCTAATTAAAAACAGAGAGGATTCATTTCTCTTTGGTGATCAAAAGAAATGTGGGAAACATTTAAGAGCTTTATCCTGTTTAGTTTGATCCTGATTCTTTTGGACACACAGACGTTCAAGGCTTCAAGGTGTCAAGGTTACACCAGCGCACCTGTCAGTCCCCTACGCCGCTACCCAGCTGTGTACGCTCACACACGGTGTCTGCCAGTGAGAGAAAATAATTAGGCCAGGGTGGCTGTGTGAAGCGTAACCATCCTTTAGTAACACATCTCCTGCTTAACAAAGGGACCTGGGGAGGGATGAAACTACCAAGTCTCAGAAGAAAGACTCTTCTCTTTCACCAACACTGGACCATGAGTGTTATAGTTCCTCTGTTCCTAAAGAAAAACAACTGTAACTAATGTATGAATGTATATACATTCAACAAATTACCATAGAAATAGGTGATTTCTTTTTAGAAAAATATGCCTCCCCTTTTCAGGACTCATCAATTTCTACTTTTGGAACCAAAAGCACCTGCTCACAATTACCTAGAAGGACTGAATCAGGGTGCACAACAAACTATAAGCTACACATTTACACCAGCGATTTAGTCTTTTAATGCAGCTTAAAGGACATATATATATATATATATATATATATATATATATAAACACAGCTGAGAGGAGCCGATGATGGAGAACATAAAATGAAATCTGACTGTTTAATGTCAACTTCTAGAGTGGTGATGGAGGAAGATTATATGTTGAGGCCTAGTTTTACTATGTACACATGAGATATAATTTGCTCTGATGTTTTGATTAATTACACAGACATATACAGTCTGTTCATCACACTTAACTGTCTCAGATCATCAAATACATTTAAATAGTGGACAAATGTAACTCAAGTAAACACAAAATGCAGTTTTTAGGTGATGATTTTATATATTAAGGGAAAAAAATTCATCAAAACCTACATGGCCACTAAACCTTTACCTGATTGTACCTCACTTAGCAGCAACAACTGCGATCAAGCGCTTGGGTATCTGGCAATGAGTCTTTCGCATCACTGGAGGAATTTTGGCTCACTCTTCTTGACAGAATTGTTTTAATTCAGCCACATTGGAGGGTTTCTGAGCACAAAGCGCCTTTTTAAGGTCATGCCTCAGTATTTCAGTGGGTTCAGGTCTGGACTCTGACTTGGCCAAAAACCTTCATGCTGGTGTGTTTTGGATCATTGTCCATTGGATCATCGCTTCAGTTTGACGTCACAGACTGATGGCCAGACATTCTCCTTCAGAATTTGTTGGTAGAGACTGAATTCATGGTTCCATCAGTCATCCAGATCCTGAAGCAGCAAAGCCCCAGACCATCGACCATCGCACCACCAACATCTTTGACTGTGGTAGGATTCTTGTTCTTTTTCTGAAATGCTGAAACAGGACACGCACCTTCCAAAAAGTTCAACTTTTGTTTCAATTTCCCAGAAGTCTTGTGGATCATCAAGATGATTTTTGGCAAAAGTGACACGAGCCTTTATGTTCCTTTTGGTCACCAGTGGTTTTGGCCGTTGTTGCCTCGTCTCTTACGGTCGAGTCATGAACACTGACCTGAACTGAGGCATGTGAGGCCTGTGGTTCTTTAGATGATGTGGGCTCCTTTGTGACCTCTTGGATCAGACGTCGCTGTGCTTTGGGGTTGTTTTTGTCCTGTGAAGGTTCACCACTGCTCCATGTTATTTTCTATTTGTGGATAATGGCTCTCACTCTGGTTCTCTGGAGTCCCAAAACTTTAGAAATGGCTTTGTAATCTTTTCTTAGTGAAGTTGAATTCAGCTTTGTAAAATGATTTGATTTAACAAGGGAGGCAATTACTTTTTTACACGGGGTCATGTAGGTTTGGATTTTTCCCCCTTAATAAATAAAATTGTTACATAAAAATTAAATTTTATTTTTTTGTGGGTTGTCTTTGTTGAATATTTAAATGTGTTTGATGATCTGGAACAGTAAAGTGTGACAAACATGAAAAAATAAGAAATCAGGAAAAGGGCAAATACTTCTTCACAGCACCATCAGCAGCATCAAATCATGACATCATCAAAGGATTGAATAAAACCTGACAATGTCAGAGTGACTGGACCGTGTCTTCTACTTGATGTAAAATGGAACCAAACTCAACTCAAACTCTTTTTCTAGTTTAACAACTAATTTTCTCAAATTGTTTCTGAGGTCAGTGTTTTATTGTAAGAAACAGTAAGAGGATGTTCACTAATCAGGTATGAAGAGGTTTTATAATTGAAGAAAAAAAAGCAGAATGGAGTCATTAACCTACACATCAGCATCAGCTCTCTGTATATATACTTATCACTTATCACTTCAGTCAAAAAAAGAAATCTGTGGATCTCATGAACACATACAATAATGTGGACTTTATTTGAGTTTATCAAAGGAAACCTACACATCAGAACATGTGTGTTGGTAAAATTAAACTCAATCAGACACATTTCTGATCATGATCAGTAACAATGTGAGCTGTAACACTGTAACCAGGTCACTGACTTCACTGTTATATGTTGTATTATAGTGAAGAGACGATGAGGATGTAAATACAGCAAATAAGAACAAATAGAGAAAAACACAAACAGTCGCCCGCTCCTATTTGTGGGCACCTGGATGACCGAGTGGCTAAGGTGACCACGCTGGTGTAGACACCGTGCAGTTGTCCACCAGACCAGAGTCCTCCCCCCTCTCTCCTTCCTGTTTCCTGTCTCTCTACACTATCTCTGATTAAAGGCAAAACATTCCCAAAAAAATACTTAAAAAATTTGCAATTTGTAGTGTGAATATAACTTCAACGGTGCAATCACACAAAGTATATGTTATCTAAACTCAATCGTTTCTGTTTATCTCCACTCATCATTTAACTCAAGACCTTGCAAAATCAATCTACCCACACACACACACACACACACACACACACACACACACACACACTGCTAATGCTGACTGCATACAAACACAAAAGACACACACTCACACAGATACATCGATACTACAGTGCTATACGAAATTCAAAAGATATTTTATTATTAATACACCCAGGAGAGGGCTGCCTCTGCCTTCTGAGGACTGAGTATAATTCCAAGGTCAGTGAGTTTCCATTAGGGATTTAAACCGTAGCAAAGTGCTAATTAATTAGACCTGATGTCAGACAGTGGTTGGATACTTCCGGTCAAATAAAGACCTATGTTTTTGCTCTAATTTACTTTCCTGACTCTGCATGTTGTTTCTCATCAATACTCTGATACACATGATCAATAAAACCGTCACCACTGAGCAGCTTCATCAAAGCTTTACTATGAAATATGTGTCTTTCTTAGATGTCTCTGTTTTGGATCGTTCTTGTCTCATCTTTTTAACTATTTACGTCTTCACACATAAAATCAAAAGTAAACCATCTAGAGAAGAGAATATGTTTAACGTTACACAGATAAAGACATTACATTACTTTATGTTGCAATGCAGTAAAATAAAGCATCAACAATACATTTTCAGTAATATTATAACTGTTACATTTCTCAATAACGTACACGGAGTCTAAGTCACGTCATCTACCTCCGGTCCATCGGTCCTGTGATCATAAAAACGATGAACAGATAGATGATGTTCTGGTCCAGTTTGAAACATGTCCTGGTTTTAACATGTGATGTTAGTGAATGTTAAAGATAATGTTTGACATGGAGAGAGTCTGTTTAGTGACAGGCAGCAATGTTACTGTAGGTTTAGTGTGAGACCACGTAGCGACTACAACGCTGGTCTGGCTACATTTACATCAGCTAACGTTAGCTTAGCAGCAGCTACGCTAACCTGGGAAAATATCTGACCTGGTCAGTTTTATCACCTGCTCCTCGTTCTCTCTTCAGCCGGGAAGAGACGGGGAAAGAAACTGTGACGTGACGTCACCTACCAGACTGGTTGGTTTGTAGTCGAACCAGTTACATGTTTTCAGAAGCAGATAAATCAACAGTTACACCACAAACATGGTCTTGACTCACTGATAGTTTCATTTAAATTAACATACAGGACGTGTGTGATTCAGGGTAGAAGTCAAAGTGGATCAGAAGATAATTTTCATTTCTCCA
This sequence comes from Polydactylus sextarius, assembly GCA_016801845.1. Lineage (NCBI taxonomy): Eukaryota > Metazoa > Chordata > Actinopteri > Polynemidae > Polydactylus > Polydactylus sextarius. The sequence goes on from CM028906.1 coordinate 29,157,043, forward strand.
TTGACTGTAATTGATCCTTTTTTTTTATCTAAAGACCCAGTAGGTCGACTGGAAGGGGGCGTGGCTTAGACTCCCTATTACAACAAACTTGTAACCCGACATTTTCTGTGACTAAAACATTTATTTCCTGTATCAGTTCATCACTTTTACGGTTGAAGACGACCTGAACAATGCTGACATATTGTAAACTAGGTTGAGCGACCTCTAGAGGAGGATTGCTGCCTCTTCATCTGCAGTAGTGGCTGATTGGACCGGTTCCCCAGTCCTGGTTCTAATCCTGAGACCATCACCGTTCCACAGATACTGGTCCTAGATCATTGAACAGTTCATCATCATCAGCTGTCGTTAATGCTACTTTACTATCACCTACACCTTTTGTTTTGGAAAGATTCAAATAGTTAGACACACTAGACGTAGTGATGTTACTCTTAACTTGTTTGTCATCTGATATCCAATTAACTCAACCTCTGTTTTATGTTACTTCTCCTTTTCTCCAGCTGAGTTTGAGTCGTAACAGTCAGAGAGAAGAACAAGAACATTATAGTCAAGTTTAGTCTCTGTGGAAACTACATTTATCATTTCCCACAGTTATTTTGGTAAAAAGTAACTTAAGAAGTAATGTAACTTTACAATTTAGAGACGGTAATATTATAATGTAACTAATGACTTTCAAATAACAGTAACTAGTCTATAATCTATAATGTAATAAATCTATAATTTAATTGTTTCTGGTTGATGATTTGTTGTTGAGGACGTTAACAATGTTTTAATCAGAAGGAAACAATAAATGAAAAATCTTTTCTTTTCTTGAAAACCAAAGAATTTAAAGTTGAAGAAGAATCCAGTTATGATCCAAACTAAAGTCTTTTTTATCAAGAAACACAAGAAAATCCAAACCTCTTATTTCAATATATCGGATAATCACAGGTAAATATGAGTGTTTAGGAAGATTCCCATTGTTGAAAGACACAAAATACATAACAACAACCACCAGCAGCGATGGTGACTAACACTAGTGGTGTTTCCTTCCTTCTTATTTCAGCGAGGTCACTTTCAGTGCAGAAAAACAAGAGAAATAAACAATAAACCAAACAAAAAAAGAAGGAATATATGATTTTTTTTTCCCTCGTAGTGTTTTTTATATGTGTTTTTCACGCTTATAATGTTCAGCGGACCACACACAGAGAGAGAGAGAGAGAGAGAGAGAGAGAGGCTAAAAAAGTTCAAATAAACAGCAAGCTAAATAATTAGCTTCCTCATAAAGAAGATATGAGAGACCTTGAAGCTGAATGCTGTGGGAGAACAAAATCTCTCGTCTTTTATCCAAAGGACTTTATATATCTGAAAAATGAACTTATTAAAAAATATGTATTCATGAGGAGCAGGACAATAGCTGCCTCACCTCCTCATACCTCTGCCTTCTCGTATCAACGCAGCATCTTCTGCTTGTTCTGTCACAAAAACAGGACGAGTTGTGAAACTAAATTTGATTTGATAGAAAGAGAGATGCATTACTTCACTGTTACAATGGTTCGGCTGCGTGTTTAGAATAAACGCCGCCGAACACATACACTTAGACTCACTTAGCACACACACACACACACATACAAGACACATACAAACACATTAACACACACACACACACACACACACACACACACACACACACACACACAAGACACATACAAACACACACTCCATATGTTCTATTAAGTTGAGTGGAATGTTCATCTGAACGTTTCTGTGTAAATCTATTTAACTGGTCATAAAATCCATGACAGAGATCTCATGGTGTCATGATAATCTGGAGGAGGTGATGATAATTATGTTCTCCTCCTCACAAAGATCAAGTGTGAACTCAGATGTGGCTGATGTGGTGCAGGTGTATTTTTACTTCATATTATGGGTCAAATTATTTCATTTACATGTTGGTCTGTTACTGTGAGTTTTCTAATAGTTAATGTTGAATAAAAGCAGCACAGATTTATTATTATTACCTTCATTTATTTGTATTAATTATTATTTGAGTTCATGTCCAACTTTCTTCTTAGATGAAATAATGAAGGAGACATGAACAAACTGGATTTATACATTTAGACGACCTCAAGTGCAACAATGTTAATCATTCAGTTTGTGGAGGTGAAGCTCATGTACGGTGAGAACCAATCACATTCCTCTGTTTTTACCCCTCATAACGTTCCTCTACTTCACCGTCACACGTCATCACAAGTCGTCACTAGTTACTACGTAAATGACGATGAGACACGTCTCCATGACGACCAGATGACAATAAACAAACAAAGATGGCGTCTACAGACTCGTTTATGTCCATCAAGTTGGTGACGGATTAAAAACTGACAAGATGTTTGTTACATTAATAAAGATCCTGTTATCAGATGAATGGAAACGTTAGCAAAGAGTTAGCTTAAGTTAGCTTAATAAGTTAAATGCATTGATTAGCTAATTGAATCGCTAACTTTTTTGACATCTGCATCCTTGTCCTGGTGCATGCTGGGAAATGTGGTCCTGGAATAGCTTCGTCTGGAGGCTGTGACCCCTCAGCCTTCATCTAGAAGAGGATCAGACAGATAAACTTCTACTGACGTGGACGTGTTAAACAGAGGGAGATGAGCTGAGAGGTAGAAAGAAGATTGACCCTAAAACTCCCTCAGAGGTTCACGTGCACCTGAACCATTTGTTCTACTACAAACTGTTAAGGTCTTTGCCAGATTTTATATTGTGACATAAAAAAAAAGCGACATCATTTTGACTCTGCAGCTTCTGGCCAAAACAAACTGTGTTAAAAAAAAAGCCTGAAGCTATTTACACCTTATAAATACCAAAACAGTCAACGTCGTATCACGGCAGCCAGTATCTTCTCTAATGGAGAGAGCACTGAGGCAGTAACGTTAGTGTCTACTAAGTGTAACACACTGTGTCAAATCTAAACTGAGCCATGAACCCCAAAGTTCAAGAGAAACAGTCTGACTCTGTCTTCACAGATTCACATGAACTTCTGTAGTAAAAGTCATCTCAGAGGCAATTATTTTGTGTTTGCGTTTGATTGCTCTGAGCTCATAGCATGACTTGAATAACTGAATACTTGAATAATCTGCCCTTTCGACAGAGAAAAAGACCCTAAAATCACTTCATGCTTCTTCTTACAAGTGCACTGCTAATGCACCACTTGAGTAGTGTGAGTGAACTATTAGACTCTTATTCTCTTATGACTCATTTTGAAATAGGCACCTTGTTACAATGATGGACTAATTATTCAGCCAACGTCGTCCTGTATGTGATGTGGTGTTTTCTTGAAAGTAACACAATAATTTCATTGTACTAGAGGTAATTTGATGCACTGTGAAAACTGAAATCTTAGTAAGAAGAAATGTCTTAGATCGAGGTGATATACGCTTATTTTTTGTCTGATAAGATAGTTCTTCTCGGTGAGCAGTTTTTGTTAGACTTAATCACTTGTTTTAAGTGTTTTGGTCCTGAATTATCTCAATAAGACATCACAGCTTGTTACTGAGATTATGTGACCTATTCAGTCAGAACATGCTTGAAACTGGAATATCAACACTTACAAAGCTGTTTGATCAACACTCACGAGTATAAAACAGTTTTTCCAAGTAGTAGTAGTAGAAAATTATTCTACATATGTAGAAGTATTATTAACTGTATCAAGAAAAGTACAATAGTTGTTAGTTTAACTTTGCATGGTGTTGTTGAGAGGCACTAGCATTTTCTTCATTTAAGAATATTTAAAAATATTGAGCAAATAGTTCTTGTATATTTCATTCAAATCAAGAAAAATGCACATGTTATTAGTGAGAACACATTAATTTGGAGATATTTGTGTTTTCACTGAGCTTAGATATTTTTACTTGTTTTTAGAAAGTCCCAAAAAGTCAAATTTTCTTGTTCTGTTGGTGGATAATTTTTCCGGCTTTTTGCAGTGTGATTTAATCCAAATTGTCTTTTCTTTACACATTTGGCAGATGAACCCGATGGGACTGGACCCGTAACCCTGACGGTGTCAGCAGCGTATTAAAGTCGTGAGCTACGGTGCAGCGCTGCCATGTTTCTCTTAAGTGGAACATTTTCATTTTAAGTGTGTAGCTTTTGATAGCGACGCCCCAGATATCTACTGACAATGAATCACAACAGGTTCAGTCTACTTCTTCAGCTGTTTGTTGCTTTAACCTGAAATTGGATTTAAGGAATGATTCAGTAACATCAGACCAGGATTTAATGAGCAACCATACATTAGTCTAACTACCACTTGACACAACAAGGTCGTGTCTATAGCATTTCTCATCTATAGTGCACTTCAGTCACCATGGCATTTATACATTTAGAGGCTGGACTACACTTTAATAATCAAGTAAATGGAAAACAACAAACCCCAAACTGTTCTTTTTAAATCAAATAAGAGCACTTGCCAGGTAAAAAAAAAACAGAAACATCAAAGAGCAACCTTCATGTACTGAGGCGGTGAAAGGACCAATCTGAATGGGCTTTGAAAAGTGCCATAAAACACTAACTTGTGTTGCATGTCCTTCTGTAGTCCGGAGAGGTCACCTTGAAACAACTTCTCTTTAGAGTTTAGAGACGAATACTTATTTATCTTCGCAGACAAAAATGTACCTACTCATCTTAAGGTCTTTCTCTAGATCACTCTACTTTTTTCCCTCTTTTATGCCTTTTACATCTGTAACAGCTCCAGTTATTAAATTACTTTATTATGTTAATGTAATGTATTAGCAGTTTACGTTGGTTGAAGTAATATCGAGTTTGTGGTTAAAAAATGACAATTTAGATACGTTTGGCTGACTGCCCCATTTACTTTCATCGTTAACTATTTGGTTGTGAAAACAAAAGACGGTCAAACTGGATATTACTTCAACCAACGTAACATATCTGTTGAGGGGGAGTTTGACTCGTATTCATGGTGTAATAGACTCTGGTTCATGTTGATCTGGACCGTCACTTTAATTAACACATATATACAAACAGAGGGTCTAGTTTAATTGACCTCATTGTCTGTTGATGCAAATGTTGGATGAATGTAAGATGACAACGAGGAAAACAGGAAAACACCAGCTGGGTCAGAGCAGCACCGACCACAGAGCAAATACTCCTGACTCATCATCATGTATCAGAGTAGAGATGGAAGCAGGAATATGAGTCTCGGTGCAGAGATGATGTGATGAAGCCCAAGAACTGAACTGTCGCTTATTATGTGCAACTCTACTCATTGTTACACAAGTAGAGATAACATACAGATAATATATGGAAATGTATGTCAGACCTTGTTGGGAGGTGATGTACAGTAAATATGCACAGTATGATTTTCTTCAGTCTAACACATGTGCATCCAAGTACATTAATGGGAGGTGAAATATTTGCAGCAGTGACACTCTGACTTCATCATAAGCCTCAGAAATTCAGTGTTAAATGAAAATGACACTTCCTAAGTGTGTATATCCTTGTCACCGTTCATTTGTGAGTGTTAACAGGCTACAACGACGAGGCTCACAGGCTTCATGTGGCCCCGCCAAAATAAAACACTCAACCAGCAGAACACTGATGAGTTCAAAACCTGTGCAGAGATTTTATATAAAAACATGTTCCAGTAGTTTTCTCAAATTCTTTTCTTCCCACACACTGACTTGTTTGTGGCAGCAACACAATATTAACATTGACCACCACATATTGATTTTCTATTTTTTTTGGTATTTCAAATGGGTAAAATCTTATTTCATTGTAGATCTGTGCACAGATCATTGATTCGTTCAGCTTCCACTTGCTCCTTTCTCTTCCTGTCTCAAACACAACAGACGTGTCTGAGAACGGAAACTTCTCCATCAGAATCAAAACGTAGTCGTGACGGAGGAAGATACAGTTGTTATAGCTACGGGTCAAAAGACTTCATTTTACTGTGATGATCTCAAATTGAGGTATCAGTGAGACTGTTAGTGAAACACACATGGGGAAGCTGAGCAGTCTGACCAGTGTGATTAGTCCAATTAAACTGATTGAAATACTTCCAGGACTAGAGCTGCTGAGGAGGAGGAGGAGGAGGATGAGCAGCAGCTGCTGTGGGAGACTGACAGTGAACCCAGAGACATATGTTGTTCACTTATCTATTTGTCCAAGGTATTTAGTACCGGGCAATTAAATCATTTACATACCAGCGACTACACAGTATTATTTAAGTTAACTCAACAGGCAGATGTCTGTGACCGAGGAATAGATGTGGTTCACAGATTGAATCCTGCTAGAAGGTTTAACTGATGTTACAAGAGATTTAAGGGTCTAGTTTTCAAGTTTCTTAGGAAACATATCGGTTCAAAAATTGGATGATTGGATGGTTTGGTAAATTGCTGAGTAAATAGAAACTAGTTTTGTTGTGAAGTTGACTGACTAACGCTACATCCACACAGCAACGTTTTAGGTCAATCTGAAAACATTTTTTTTTTATTGTTTTTGATGAATTATTTTCGTGTGATGTTTTTCCACTTCCTCTAAAGACTTTCTTCATGATTAAAGAGGTGGGTTTTATCTTGTCCATTCCATATATAACATGTAGGACGTCTTTCTACTGAATATAGAGAAGAACTGTTCCTTTAAAAGCAGCGAGACGTTTCTCTGTGAAGGTCTGAAATCAAAAAGCATCATATTTATATCAGTAACGTTTTTTTACATATAACAGAATCACTATAAACAGGAACAAATGTGAAGGGAAGAAAAACTCACGGTCTTTTTCTCAAAGCAGCAGCACTTTCCTAACTTATTATGTGTAACAGTGTGTGTGGCCACGCTGGATTTCCATCTCGGAGGCTGGAAGGTTTTGGTCTATTTCAAGACTTCGTATCAAACAAACACAATAGATTGTAAAATAAATTCACAGTATGAGGATGAATGTCTACGCTTTTTACAAGGCGAAGGTTTGTTCAGACAAAAGCCAAAGATTTTTCTTTCACTCACTGGACCCATGATGTCAAAAACTCACGCTTCAGGATATTTTTGTTCAAATCAATACATCAGGACTCTCCACCTCCTTCCTGCTCGGCTGAAATTATTGTTATCCACTGGCTAATAATACAGAAAATATAAATTACTTTTTAAATATGTCATAGTTAAGATCTGCAGCAGGAAACAGGTCATAGTTCAAACAACAATTAACGAAATAATGAAGTTTATGTTTGAAGTGAATCTTTTCATTGATACTGAAACGATTGAATTTAAACTAAACAAACAGATTTATTATCACACGGATATATATTTAATAAATTAGTACACTTGACCTAAATTAATTTAACACTTGTTATCAACATTTAACCTTTTTATTTGTTTTTCAATAAATTGAGAATAAAACTAAAATAAATAAAACTAACCTGCTGTGTAATGAACAAGGTTTTAAAAATGAAGGTCAAAGTTTTTAATTATTCTGTAAATGTTACTTTAACAGCTGCAAGAAAAGACTCCACCACCTGTGACCATCAACATATGTGTCTATACACACACAGAGTGAATCCATTAGAGACATAAACCAACGTGGTGTCAAAGCAACAAGGACGCTGCTCAAGACGAGCGTCGCTGAACTTTATCTGCTCTAAAAAGTCTTTAAAGATATAAAATGTTTCCTTTAGGACTTGATTTACATTTACTCAGAGTTGTAGTCGAGTCACTAAACCTCGAGTCCGAGTCTGAGTCTGAGTCACACGACCTAAAACAAACTGATAAATGATGATGTAAAAATGTTCCAAACTAAACAATAAATACAAATTAGTGCACAAAAATGTAGCTAATTACTATTGTATATTACAAAAAATCTTCCTCAAGTCCACATACAGTTAATGCACGAGTCCAAGTCGAAGCACAAGTTGGACTCGAGTCTAAGTCCTGGACCTGAGTCATAGAAGGTGAATCAAGCACATCAACCACACGTCCTAAAAATGGGTCTGAAAGAGTTAAAGTACATCCTATAACAAACGATTTAATAAAGGACGTTTGTCTCAATCAAACTAACATTGTAACATAATAATAGTTCAACTAATAAACTGTTCCCATCTACTGACTGGAGCTCTGAATATACAGCAGTTGTCTCCACTTTCTCCATCAGAAGTAACAGTTTACTTGTGATAAACTACGTTTAACATCAGTCATCAGTTAAACACCTGAAGGAACCAGACTAGTTAAACTTCCTCTGCTGTGACAAGTCACAACATCGACACTATTCACTTTCATCTGAATAAACTGAGCAACACGAAGGAACTCGTGGTCATTTCCTTTCAAAAACCAAGGTTCTTTCATTTATCTGCTTGCTCTGGTGTGAATGAAAAAAAGTAGAAAGTACAATACTGTGTTTGAATACACAATGACCACAGTCACATAAGAATTCCCTCTGGCTCTGAGGGAAAATCAGCAGAACATGTTGTATTTTCTCCACCAAGGTGAGTGTCCAGACCACCAGGATACAGCTACATCTCTAATGTGTGAGTTCACAATCATGACACTGGGCAGGAAGAATAAATAGAAACTACCACATCAACTATAAATCAAAATACATCACTTCAATAATAGTCTGGCATGGAAACAATGACCAGTCTTCTTCAGACAGAGAGAGAGAGAGTTGACGAAACAAAATCATCCAGAGTTGAGGCTGAGAAATGGAAGAAAAAAGAAATCACGACCAAACACAAAATATATTGGAAAAGACAAAGTCTGAGTATCACAGAGACCAAGATCCACAAAAACAAGAAGAAAACAAGGAGAGATGTAAAAAAGATGACGAATGAGCTAGAAAGAAAGAATTATTTTTATTGTGACTTCAAGTTCAGTGTCCTAATGATTCACCAGGTGGTTTCAGTCCTGATGCGTTTGAAAGGTCAAAGCTTCTTTTAAACCCGTTACCACGTCTCACCTTTTCTGCTTGTCCAAACCACAGTTAATTGCTTTCTGGGCCACAGTGTGTGCATCTTGTACCAGATGTGCTACAGTGTATGTGTGTGTGTGTGTGTGTGTGTGTGTGTGTGTGTGTGTGTGTTTTGTGTCCTTTCACTGCCACCGTCCATTCTTCCTGCTCCAGCCAGGACCGGTGTCACCCTGAGGCACAGAGCCCATGTTGTGACAGAAGACTCTGGCCAACAGGGACAAACACTAAATGCCACCAAGCCTGCTGTTTATGAGTGTGAAAGAGTGTGAGTGTGTGTGTGAGTGTGTGTTTGTGTGTCACTGTCAAAAACACCAGCTCTAGAGCACTGGTAGTTTTGCACTGGGACCATTTCTAAAGCCACAGAGTTGGAACAATAGACGAGACGTCGTTCTGACCAGAGACAGTTACGATGATAAAGAACCTGTCGATGTTACAACTACTCGATCTGCATCGACACACTGAAGACTGGAAGGTAACAGTCTTTACACTGTGCAGGTAAGATGTGCATGTTTCCATGTGTTTGTATTAGTACAGTTATTATTATTAGTACAGCTGTACATCATATTTAACTGAACAACTGCTACACCAGCTGAATAAGAAGGAAATAAGCATTGCTAAAGCTGTTGACAGCCACTGAAACTGATTAAAACTGTAACCATCAAGGTCAACTGAGAACAGCAACAACACAGCTGACATCTCATTCACCTCCACAGCAGCAGAAATCATTATTAAACCTTCGTACTCAATGAAAACTACCTGCACAAAACTGGATCTGTTAATGAACTGGATGAAGCAACGATTTAGTCTTTGTAGTAAAAACAATCCTGCAAATGCACCATCATCATCACCATCATCAATGCCAATAAAACCAGCATGAACATGACTCATCATTATTTCCACTTACCTTGTCGTGTCCTGGGATCGATGATTCGGTCAGATCTTAACTGATTTAACCAGGTTTTTAAGGAATAAAGCATTTTTCCTGATCTAAACGTATCGCTGGTTGGGTTTCTGAACCAAGTCCATCCCATCAGTAGAGGTTATTTAAAGTTAAACCCCGCCTGCTCACTGTCCCACTGCCACTGCGGTTAAAGGGCCACGTCACCGGTCGGCTGGTTGATACAGGTCACCTCCGTGTGATGGAGGTCAAACAGAGAAAGAGGCTTATTTGCAGTAAATAGCTGATGTGGGTGGATGTGGAGAGTATTAGTCAAGTCCACTCTAAGTGGCTGCAGACGTGTGGAGAAGCTGCTGTATGTGCTTCTAAGTGGAATTGGAAAAAAGGAAGATTGACAGTGAGGTATACCAATTTCCCCCCAGGATCAATAAAGTATTTCTGATTCAGATTCTGAAAGAGCTTTCCTTGTGTTTGCTCATTAACTACACAGACTTTAGAATTGGTCAGCTGAAGGTCTTAAAAGTAGATTGATACAGAAAACAAGCTGGTGGGCATCAACCATTCTGTAGCGACTGATTTATTCAGCCACACCAGTGGTTAATAAGTAAATACATGTTGAATTAATAACTGATTCTCAGGCCAGATTCAGGGTCTAGAAAAAACAAAATGTGTGTAAAGAATAAGAAGAAGAGAAAGTAACAATAAATCAAAACACAATAAAAACTGAAGAGGAGGTGAATGAATGAACGACAGAAATAAAGTGCATGTTGCAGAATTACATACGTGACTTTTACTGTTTGTGATTTGAAGCAAAATATTAAATAAACCTTCACTCATTTTATCTTCTGTCCTCAGTTTCCATCTGTCACTCTTCCTCCTCCTCATTCTCTCCTGCTGCTCCTCTTGTTCTCACACGATCTATAACGTGTGTGTGTGTGTGTGTGTGTGTTACTTTTGAATGAATGAGGAGCTGATGTTCAGGTTCGTGTGTCTGTTCACACGTTTGCAAAGTTAAATGTGCAGATGACCTGAGGCCAGACGCTGCTGGGTTTGGTTGAACTGAACAGACTGAAAGAAGCAAGAGACACACACACACACGATACACTGGTTTATCACGCAGCGGTGTGTGTGTGTGTGTGTGTGGTTGAAGGCAGGATGATGAGAGGAAAGGTGGAGATAGAAGAAGTGAAATAAAGACTAAAGAGTGAATAGAAAGGACCATACTTGTCATTTCAACTAAAATGAAAGAGAGGTGGAAAAAAAACATGAAATGTGTGATTGAGAGCAACAGAGTGGGACCCTGTGATGGTAACAGCATGTTCTGCCCTCTGGTCCAATCACTGGTCTGTTGGATGAATCCAAATTGAAAAACATATGAGTGCATCTACCTTATTATGAACATCTCTCTGTCTCTTTTCCTTCTTTCTGTCTGTCTCTTCATATCTTATTCTTCCTCCTCATTTTCTCTATTTTAGTTTTTCTCGTTTGGTTTTCAGATTTCCCCCTTCAGGTCAGATGTTACTTCACTCTGTCATCGACATCAAACAGGGCAACGTCCACATACGTTAAAAACAAGATGAGGAGTGACGTCTTGTCTTCAGACATTTCCTTCCACTCTCTGCTCTTTTAATCTTTCTCTAGTTCTCATCAACCTCATCTGTAGGAGAATGCTGTCGCGTTATGTTTGTGACATTTCCTGGTGGTTTTTTTGACGGAGCTCTTTAGAGCCTGGAGTTTGTGTTTACTACCACCTGCGATCTTGTCACTGGGTTTAAAACCACATGAGGCAAAATTTGGCAACAAACTGAATCCCAGATGAAGTAAACACTGATTACAAAGACTAATTACTGGAGACTGAGAACAATCCAATTCAAAAAGAAAGTTTCTTGTGTTTATCTTTTAAATAAGGACCTGTGTGATAAGATAATTAACTCTATTTTATTTATTCAGTAGACTATAAAAATCTATCTACATCTCATTGTTTACACTGAATCTTCAAGGATTTTCTTATCATTTCTAAACTGAACCACGGTGGTTGCAGCTCGTTCTCTTCCTCTTCTTCTTGCTCCCACTCTGCCAACAACCCCCTTCTCTTACTGTGTCATCCATCTTCCCCTTCACCTTCATCTATCTCTCCCCCACTCCCTCCCCCCACTAGTCTGAGCTAATTGTTACATCGTTGTAGCACCGAAGTCGGCGTGTGGAGGCAGCGTGGCCGTTCGCCGCCGGGTCTATCACAGTATGTGAGGGGGGTGGGGAGAATTGAACAAGCATTGGCCATCAGAGCTGGTTAGCTTCACAGAGCTCCTGTCACAACTACACTCACAATACAACCTGTTTACTACCCAGGCCCCCTGCAATTACCAGCTCTCCAACAGGGGCCAAGCCGGCGCCTGGGGAGAACTAAGACCATGAGCAGAGAGAGAGGGATGGAGGAGGGTGGGCTCCATTAAGAGGCTGAAACAGGGTGGTGGCTAAGTGACAAATCCTAGAGGGACAAGCAGCAAGTGAGCATGAGTGTGTGTGTGTGTTTGCATTTGCATTGTTTGGTGCAAGAGACTTGATGCTACTGGAGCAGCTTCAGGCTGCTGTGTTGTTGTAGTGAAGAGGAAGAAAGGAATCCAACAAATGAAAAGGGAGGTAATGGATGTTTAACGTTATTGGACCCTTAGAAAATCCGCCATTTTCTATTAGTCTATAAACTGACCATTAAAATGATTGAATCAATGAGGGAAGGAACTATCTGGGCAGTAAATGGATGTAAAAGACGGACGGGGATTTTAGGGTGCTGGGAATGAGATAAAAGAGTATGATGGTATCGATGTGTTGATCTTATTGTGGCGTGTGCATCAACGTGTCGCCGTGACCTGGCCCCCGACTCACAAGGACAGTGGGACAGTGAACAAGCAGCAGTGCAGGACCCCTACGACACAACACCGCCTCTCAACCGTCACATGTTGCACCACACGAACTCAGTCTGAATATGTTGCACCTTGTTCAGGACGTTCACATTTTTACTGATGTGACGATGCGTTGATCTGCAGATAAATCCTCTTTGTGTCAAACGTTAGTTATTTTCTGCTATTTCCATTATTTAGGATATTTGAAGTAATGGAAACACACTAAAGCTACCGAGTTATGTTTAATTGATGCAGCAGAAGAGTAAGATGGAACAGGGACCGAGGACACTAAACTGTGTCTTCTCTCAACATATTCAGGCTATTTAATCAGTTACTGCAGCTTCACAAATAACAATGATGAAGCAGTTCTGGCATTACAGAGCATAACAGCCTTGCACTTCACATTTTGTCTTGTTAATCCTCCTCTAATGGAAGTAGATGTTGCTTTTAATTTGATTGCTGCAGATTCTGAAAATGTTGTGTCACGTGTTGACGCTGCTGCAGGTTCAAACTCCAAATTATTACTGTTACTGATGAAGTTTAACAAATAACAACGAGGGAAGGAGCTAGTACAGAGCTCCAGTCTTCAAAGGGAAAAAAAAGATTTAATCTCTTAATAATCAAGCAAATCAGAATTTATAAAACTAATTATAACAGTTTGTGTCCAATCAGAGGATGTAACAGTAAGAAACATGGAGTCAGAGGCTGAACATTAACAGCCTGACCCCGTCTCTCTCTTTTTTCTCTGTATTGGAGGAGACATGGGTGAGTTGAGAAACAGTGGGTTAGGGAGCCCGTACTGCCTGGACTAACTGTGATAAAATTCTGGATATATTCACCACAGACTTTGCTTTTCTTTTTCCAGAAGCATCTGACAAAACAGGTTGTTTTTTTTTTCTAATTACCTTCACTGGCCGAGTGCTGCATCATCCACACACTGAACCAATGGTACGCATCAAGACCTTAGTTTCTAATGTGTTGCACCTTTATCTGTATCCTTCTTCTGATACCACAATGCTATTTGATCTATCTTCTCCCCCCTTAATCCCACAACTATGCTTTTCATCCTCTTCACCAAAAGTCATCAGATACTCCTGGAAGCCATTCCCACCTGAAAACTCATCATCCATCCAATCTGTCTTTCATCTTTCCTCCTCCAATCTTTCCATCTCTCCCCATCTTGGCTCTGGTCTTCTCTAAAGTGGGAATGACTGTAGCAAAAGTCAGATGTGGTCTAGAAGTGGAAGGAGTTTTTTTTTTTTTTTCCTCTTTCCTTCCTGCCCACTTACATTGCACATCTACGCGGATGGACTTGATGGCAGCCACCCCCACCCCGTTGTCAGCTTTGCAGTAGTAGCGACCCCCCTGCACCCTCTGGATGCCTTCGATACGCAGCGTCTCGTTGTAGATCGGCGTTTCCTGGAACTTGTCTGATGCGCTTCCTGCCGTCTTTGTCCACCGAACCTGAAGAGAATGAAGGAGGAAAGATGAAGAAGAAGAAACGGTGAATTGATTAAGATGCTGCTGGTGAAAGTGAAATGTGCTGAAGGACAAAACTGAAGTTGAGACAACAACAGTGTGAAAGCCTGAAGAAAGACACTTAGATATTTGATTTCACAACTTCACACTTTAAGAATATAACAGGAAAAAAGTTCAGAAAAGCACCAGCTCTCTTTCATTTCTCTGATGTCTATGCACATCACCGATAACTACAACAAAATACAAAACTACAGCAGGAGTCACAGACGTTCAACACAAAGACACAAAAGACAAAGAGTAAAATCAGGCAGGAAGTTATTGTGATTATTGAGTAAACGTCTACACCACTACTGTCGTTTCACACTTTAAAACAAAACGTTTCTCCAAAGGTGAAATATTTCAGAAAAATCACAGCGTTTATTTACAATCAAGAGACAAAACACCAGTGGTCATTAGTGCTGATCAATCAGAATATGAATAATTAATGATAATAAATGTTTACTCTGATGTGTGTGTGTGTGTGTGTGTGTGTGTGTGTGTGTGTGTGTGTGTGTGTGTGTGTGTGTGAGATGATGTTTTCTTGGTTCTATCAGTCGACTGAACGTTGATCCATCATTTTGATTTATTTGTTAAAAAGTATCTTTTCTTCTTTCTTTTTTTTAATTTCATGGTTTAGTTCGTGTTTTCCTTTTGGCCTCAAATTATAAATTATATATAAAAAAACCGTGAGTCAGTGACTCTGGTCACATCTGGTTACACGTGTTTCAGTATCTTTTCTCACCTCGTCCACTGTGATAACATGGACAGATCGAACGTGACAAACAACAAAACAGAATCAATCTTTCAATGTTTAACATCTGTGCCATAAAATCTGTTAATAATTTCTGTTCACATCTGAAGTGTGAATATTTATGATCAGTTTATTAAAATAAACAACTGGAGATGTTCATTTTTTACAATCATTGAGTCATTGAACCACCAGAGGTTTAATCAGATGATATAATTAAACTGTAAAGAAACTAAAAGGTGAATGTGTCGTGTTTCACTCTGATGTTTCATCTATTTTTAGTCACATGTGAGTCTGAGACGTCTGTTTCTTTGCTCTTTGTTATGTTTGTTTTTATCGATATGCCAACATTTCCATCTCAACAGAGCTTTTTCTTTCTCTTGTGTTTTTCTCCGTGCAGTGTTTTATGTATGATTTGTACATAAGATCGATGTAAAACCAACTGAATTCTCAACAAAGAAAAAGTCACAAACCGAAGGTTTTTGCCTCTTTCCTGTTTTAAAACTCTCTCTCGCTCATGAGGTTTCTTTAAAGAGGCTTTGACTTGTTGTAATGTTTGTGTCTGTGAAGAGACAAGAGGGCAGAAGAAGAACGACAGCATCATTAATAACTGATCAAAACATAAATGTACTCGTCTCTTCTATCCTGGTGATAAAATCTGTGTGGAAGCTAATGACACTAAGCGCCGCGCTCGTCGTGTCCGTGACGCTAAACTCAGACTATTAAGATTTTTGACAAACTCTATATGGCTTTTTCACGCTTCAATTATCCCATCAGGCTGTGGGAACGCTGCGAAGCAGACAGCGACATGACACTTTCACTCGATTAATCAAACGCACAAACACAACACACACACTTCAGAGACGCATCAGAGCCTGGAAACTCATCAGCGCTGGATGTTATATCTCACTGGTGTGTGTGCATGTGTGTGTGTGTGTGTGTGTGTGTGTATGTGTGCGCGTGCGCAGTCCATTAATCCTTATTAACCCTTCTGTCTGTTATCAGCCTCGGAGAGACTATCCACCATGTCCTGTTGAGGAGGTCAGAGGGGATAATGGGCAAAAGTCACTGATACACAGAATACATGTGGGTATTCATGCATACAAATGTTTGCATATAAAAGTAAGTGTGTGTGTGTGTGTGTGTGTGTCTCCTGGTTTCACGGACACTTGTCTGCTTACGGCCCTGGATGTACACACACTGTTGGTGTCCATTTCCTCTCCTGAATGCATATGAGTGTCTGAGTGTGTGTGTGTGTGTGTTGGTTAGAAAGCAGGTTATATGGATTAGCGGATTATCAAGGGTCTGTGTAAACGCTCCCTGTCTGTTTATTCAGCTCTGTTTGTGGGAGGGATTTGGAGTCGGCAGACTGCCATTGATCAAAGCAGCCAAGGTGAGCAATGAACCGAACCCTGTCTCTCCATGGTTTAGTGACTCCAGTTTGTATGTATGCATGTCTGTGTGTGTGTGTGTGTGTGTGTGTGTGTGTGTGTGTGTGTGTCTGAGTGTGTGTGGACCTTTGTGAGACAAAGGCAAAAAGACAAGAGAGAGTGAAACATAAATTGTGCATCTGTGTTTCTCGTCCTTTATCCTACTCGAGGATTAAAGGATGAGTGAAAATAATTCGAATTACAGACGTTTTGTTTGCTTCCACTTTGGACATGAAACATTTTAAGAGTTTTCATCAGATTAAATATCAAGAAAATTTAGATTAGGTTGAAGTTTTTTTGAAGAATTTTAATCACAAGATTATGTGATGTGTGTTTTTTTTTTTTTTTTTTGAAAAAGAGGAAGTCAAATACTATTAAAATAAAATAGTATCAGTTACTGTACTGATGTGTCCTTTTTGTTGTGTGTGTGTGTGTGTGTGTGTGTGTGTGTGTGTGTGTGTGTGTGTGTGTGTGACATTTTGTGGAGAAAAAAAAAGCCTCGAGCATAAAATCAGGATGATGTATTGCACTTAAAAGATTACAAAAAATCAATGTGGACGGACTTAGAATAATACTGCAGAGTGTTATTAGATAAGGAGAATCTGGGGGTAAATGCATGTAAAGAAACAGAGACAAAGTGTGTGAGGAAAGAAAAACAGTGTGAGAAATAAAGTAGGTAAGAAGGAGGATGTGTGTGTGTGTGAAATGTGGAGATACTGCATGTGTAACAGAGATATAGTTTTTTTTTCAGCTGGTGAGAGCGAGTAAGAAAGAGAATGAGAGGGAATGATATATACAGTATCGCTGGCAGCTGTGTGATGGGGAGAGAAAAAGTGCATCGCACTGGGAGTTGCTCCACCAGGGAGGCAGATGAAGCAAAATAGAGAGAGGTGATATTGCGAATAAAGGGGGATATTGTGTGGGATGCAGATGACAGCCAGGAGGCAGAGGAGCCTTTATCTGTCTGACACCGGCAGCTTAAAACCATCACCTATGTTCTCTCCCTCTGACCTCTTTCTCTCCTCTCTTCCATCAACAGACATGTGATACTGCTCTTTTTCCCTCCACTCAGGACCTGACGGAAAAGGTCTGAATATCTCAGTCAGTCCCTCGACTTCATCCGTATCTGGTCACTTTCCTTTATTTCTCTCTTAAGAAGAGAAAAACCTCGACACTCGCCAGATGTTCTATCTGTTCTACAAGCACATACAGTATTTCCTCAGAGTTTCTCCTCCACACAGATGCATTTGTTGAGTCAGTGCCGTTTGTAATAATAACTCTTACATTTGGTTAGAAGTGTAATGTGAAGAGAAAAGGAGCGGGGTCTCCTGGGACCCGGCTCCACATGAAACGCAGCAGGTTCGTGTTTCTCTGCCGAGCTGGTTTCCATCTAAGACACAGATGTTTTCAACAGTGCAGAGAAAAAGGAACAGCCTCGTCAGGATGTCTCATGTGAAACTTGGGGACACATGTTTCTTATGGGACGGCGTTGCAGATGACGCCATTAGCTCCTATTCAAAGTGTAGTTACACCAACCAGAGACGAGCAGGCAGAGTATTTTCCATTAGTGGTCACATTTTGTGTGATCATCATTCACAGTGATGATCACACAATGATGATCATTCACTTTGTTAGAAGCATCAACAACAGCGTCTTGTTTACAGCAGCGTGGACCAGTAACGATGTTTTAGTCTTTGTGAAGTCTGAAACAAATAAGAGTCTGGAGTGTTACATCGTCTACTGCTGCGTTTGGGCTGAAAAACATCACCTGGTCTTATTTAGTTTCCATGTCTTTGAAGTTCAAACTACGAGTGAAGTCAGAGTCTGAAACACAACTCGGCTCATTAACCCACCGAAGACCACGGTCGAAACATTACATCACCTGCAGGAAACTAGACGTATTAACCATGACTAGTAGTAAAAACCTTAACTAGTGGAAATAACCGTAACTAGTAGTATTTATCATAACTAGTAGGGTTAACTACAACGAGTAGTATTAACTATAACTAGTGGTATTAAACATAAAAATTCATATTAACCACAACTAGTAGTATTTACCATAACCGGTGGTATTAATCATTACTAGAGGTTTTAACTATAACTAGTAGTATTAACCGAGACTAGTGTTATTAATCTTAACTAGTAGAATTAACAGTAATTACACTGACAAACATCTCTGACACTTTTCATATTTTCCAGTTAAAAAATAAAATAAAACATCATGATCAAAGTTCAAACACTGACTCTTCCAGCTCTTTTTTCTTATTTTCTATTTCAACAACCGCAGATCTTCACTTTTATTCTGGAGACATTCGATGACTGAATGAATCTGATGAATAATCTGATTTATACCATGTTTGTCTCAGTGTTTTACAACATTAATTAATCATTAATTATGTGACTGATGATAAAACACAGTGTAGATCAAATACTGTGATAGTTTTATAGATGATTTATATATATTATATCATATAAGTTGATGTTAAATGTTAAATGTGTACATGTTGTTTCCAGGATAAAATGAAAGGAAATAAATTCAATATCATACGATGAACGGCTGAAATTCAATATTAAAACCTAAACAAACATACAGTATTGAATTAACAAAGTATAATAATATATTCTGAATTTAAATTGCTGATATTTGTTTGTGTTTTTATGACTTGTTGTAGAATAAAGTGTTGACATCCATGGATTTTATTGTCAGTGTTAAACATGACGTCAGCTGACGAACACGTCAACATTTAGATGTGAATAAGTGGCGTCGTCTCCAGCCTCAGAAAACGTGTTTAATCTGAGAACCGTTCACTGAGGTGTCACTTTATTAGGTACGTACAACCTCACGAAACCTGCTGCGATCACAAACAACAGCACTGCAATAAAAGCTTCAAATGTTCACAGGAGAAAATATTACACACACCTTTCCATGTTAAATCTCTAAAAAAAAAAAAAAAAAAATGATCACAGAGTTAAATCAACACCTTCTCTGACACGTTGTCAACAAAAAGTCAACATTATGACATTCATAAAGGAGGATTTATTACAGAGCTCCTGTATCAGACTGGTGGATTTAACCACGTTCGGGAAGGGAGGGAACGAGGAGGTGAAGGATGTGAAAGTGTGTGTGTGTGTGTGTGTGTGTGTGTGTGTGAAGAGGCTAATGTGTGTCAACTGTACTGACAGCTTGGTGGCCTGCAGCTGTCCGTCTCTATGTGTGTTTGGGATAACAGGGACGACGACTCCTCACATGTCTGTGTCTCCTTCTGTGTCTAAACATAAAAATTGTTCCTCTTTTATGTCTCGCTCTTCTGTCCATTCACACACACACACACACACACACACACACACACACACACACACACACACACACACACACACACACACAGCTTGTCCTGTCTCCTCAGAGCGACACATCACAACAGGATCCAGCAGACATGGTCCAGCGGCTGCCGGACCTTTTCGCCCCGCTGTCTAAAGTGAAAAGTGTCAACAATAAACAACAATACATGAGAGACTTTAGTACTGAGTTACCATGTAGTCTGAAAAAAAACAACAAAAAGGTTTGAGACAATTGTTCGCATCTTTTCTTTGTGTGTTATCGATATATATCAATACATATATATAAAATAGAAATGTCACTGATAATAAACATCAGAAGACGAACTGGGTCTGATCTCGTCTTTAATCACTTCAGACGTCCAGATTTACATTTCTGCCTCAGTAGAAAACACGTGTCGTCTATTTTATGACAATAAAACTAAAATGTGTAACTTAGTATCGAGCCAGAAACATGAGGTTTAACCTCTGGGTGAATCAAACACCTTGTCCATCACTGTCAGCAGTGAAACCTCCTCCTCTCTCGACTACCGCTGCTTCCTGGTTTGTTGCACCATTTGAATGCAGCGTATTTCCTTTCTCTAACTCACCAGGACCTTGCTAGTCCTGCCTGCTACAATTTCTCTAACTCTTTTCTTCATGTATCACCAGCAGAGTTGACGATACAGTGCTTTATCCATCCAACTGGCTCACTTACCGCGAATAGGCTTAAGATGGTAATCCTGTTATCGGGGAATACGACTTGGCATGGATGCAGACCCAAACACTCTCAAGCACTGAGATGTATAAAGAGAGAGGAAGCAACATCTGAGTGAAGAGTGTGGGAGCGGAGGAGAGGAGAATAAAGAACAGGGACGACAAAATGACAAAAAGAGGAGCAGAGCAGGTGGATAATGGCGGTTTGAACCAATGAACAGACACTGAGAAGTAATCGTCCCCACTTTGTTTTGCAAACTATGGTTAAATTGAACGACTGGAAGTGACAAGGTGTGGATGACATACAGTATGAAACTAAACCAACTTGCCCATGGGAATATCTATTTTAATTATCTGTCACTGGGAGGAGAGACGGGACGGAGGGTAGAACGAAGAGAGGAAGAGAAAGTGGGTGGTTAATAGAGTAAGAGACTAGAGTGAGCAATAAATATCATTTCAAGCATCACCGCCTGAATGGATGTCACTGCTGATTCATGGCATCAGGTGTGGGGAAGTTCAGGATGAAGAGAGCAGAGCGAGGGAAGAGGAAATATGCGTGGGAACAGGGAAGTAGAAGAACGAGAGCAACAACTTCTTTTTTCTTTTTTCTTCTATTAAGTGGAAAGAAATTGTAGGATCAGAGAATAAAAGAAAACAGACTCAGCAGAGAAAAGAGAAAAATGATGTTAGTTAAATGACATTTTCATTATATGATTTTCCTTGATCAACATCTTCCTGTTTAAGTGTGTAATCAAACCTCATAGGTGACAAAGTAATGAAAAGCACACGATTGATTTCACATCAATAAGCTTTTACAGGAGTCAGTTAATGTTGCTGGTTCTGTCTGAATAAGCAACAGTTGCTTTTTTATATAACTATACGAGTGTGAAACACCTTCCAGCCCTGGGAGCAGAGATCACACAGAGAAAAGTTCAATAAAACTGACTCATTGATATTGAACACGCCGTCCCTCTCTCTCTAACCTTGTCATACAATATGAATGCCTTTATCGCTCTTTCTGCCGCTGTAATATGAGACTATGGCTGCGATGAAATTACAGGAAGCGCTGGAATCATCAGCATTTACAATAAAGTCATGATCTTTGGAAATATCTAGAGCTAATTCCTGTGTCCTGAGGTCATCGGCAGCAGCGAGCTGCATTTTGTTTGTTGATGATCATGAACTGATGATCAGTCAGCTGACTGATAACAGCACCTCCAGACATGTTGTACACTGTATTATTAATGTTATGGTCATTAAGTTGATCATTTTATTTATATAAACTTGTCCTTTTTTTATTTTTAGTAAAATTTTCTTCCTCCACAACATATCTTCATTAAAAAAGTATTTTTCCACACATGAAAAATATCGACTAAATCAGCTTATACAAATAAAAAAACAACTTCAATATTTCACATCGTCAACATATTTCAAAAGTCTGTTGAACATGAACTGGACCATCAGACGTTTGAGTCAGAACAACAACAGACTCTCACACAGAAGCAGATCTCTACCAACAGCTTGTGTGTCGACGGCCGTCAGCTGCAGCGTCAGCAGCATCGTACACGCTCCGCCCATGTTGATGAGTGTTAATTATAACGAGCAATGACTCGTTAGCACAAGAGGAGCCTGAGGAGGAGGAGGAGGAGGAGGAATCTGAGCGCTCTGATACTTTAGTTGTGGTGCAAAGATGATGATGATGATGATGATGATGATGTCATTGCTGAGTGGCACAATGATGTCACACTGCTGAGAATAAAGAAAAGACTGACACACATCTACTGTAGCTACAGTATCTATTGATGATGTAATGATTAACTGAAATCAATCAGAGCATCAAGAGGATTTACCTATTGATCAATTGATCTACCTATTGATCTATCTATCTATCTATCTGTCTGTCTGTCTGTCTGTCTGTCTGTCTGTCTGTCTGTCTGTCTGTCTGTCTGTCTGTCTGTCTGTCTGTCTGTCTATCCATGTATCTATCCTGAGCCGTTATTAGATAACATTCAAGTTGACTTTATGAACACGGCCGTATAAACATTTAGTCCTCATCTTTATTATTTTTAGCCTCAGAGTGAAGCTCGTCTGTGAAATACATTGCGTTACCACGGCAGCAGACACTCCAGAGACACTCCAACATATATTCAATGTATAGAAGAGTCCATCAGAGAGTTGTATCATCAGACTTATCACCAGCGATATTAAGTGTTTTTTTTTTTTTCATTATTGCTTTAAGATCTAATTTGCTTTCATTTTTGTTCCTTTGCTGTCTCAAGAATTCAAGGACACAGATGTGGACACACACACACACACACACACACACACACACACACACACACACACACACACACACAGACACTCCCAGACCCATGTGAAGTGGTTTGATCTGTTACGTTTCTGTTTGAATTAAAGTGCGAGGTAAAGTGATATAGAGACACGGCAAAAAAAACAACATTTGAAAGTTGTTATCAAGTGTTAGATAAGTGATTGCGGTGAAAAGGTTGATTAGCCAACTGGATTTATCTAAACACTTCTTCCTATCTGGTCTCTAACGCAGCAGAAGATGGAAACAGTTTTCTTTCTCTTTAAGCTACATTTTGTCTGTGTCATGAAATAACAGAACAAACGTCCAAAACGATGAAGAAACCAAAGATATGAAGCACATTTCTACCTCCATCTCTGCTACAGGTATAAATACCCTGAAGATAAACGTCAGATTTATTTTCATCAAACACAATTCACCTGCTCATCTGTATGTTTTGATCTTGTCTGTATCTTTTATTAGTGTCATCATGTGTCCTCTATGTCTGTATCAACATCATCCACTTTCATTTTTACTGAATTCTCACTGTTTTCTCTTTCACCTTCAGTCTCATATTCATCGTCTCATCATGATGTTTTCAGTTTCTTCTTCCTCAGTAATTGACGATGTATCATCAAAGCATCTGAAATCTTTTTACTTATTTCTTTCATTTTCTCTCTTCTCTGAAACACGACTCATCATAAATATTTCTATGACGTTCTTCTCATTTTACCTCATTATATCATCTGTTATATCACCGTCTTTTTCATAAGCAAAAATAAAACAACAGTTCAGTTTCAAGTTCAGCCTTTGATTTCCACCTTTAACACCACACCCGACCCTCACCCCTTCTCCTTCTACTTCTTGATCTTCTTCTTTCTTTCTTTGTGCCTCTCCATCCAGTTAAGGGTCATGCAGTGACCTTGTTTGTGTCTAGGTCGTGTTCCCACTGAGTGCCTGTGCAGCCTCGTGCTGCCACCCGATCAGCCTCGCTTTCAGCCTCACTATCGATCGTCTCCTACTCACCCCTCAAGGACGGAAATCCAAACCCACATTCCAGACCGCAGCCCCCGCCCTCCTCCTCCACCCTCCTCCACCCTCCAGCCTCCCTCTACACTCCTTTCTTCTCTCTGCCGCTCCACTTTGCTCTTCTATGGCTCTCTACCTTTTCCTCACATATAGAATTCATCACACACACACACACACACACACACACACACACACACACACACACACACACACACACACACTGATCTCAAGGTTGCAATGACCAGAAGATCCATGAATAAATAATAAGGAGGTAGGAATCACTTTCAGAAAAACCATTTACTCTCCTACTGTGTTCTTGAAGAACCATGTGAGTGTGTGTGTGTGTGTGTCCACGTGTGTGTGTGTGTGGGTCCAAGTGTGTGTGTGTGTGTGTGTGTGTGTGTCTGTATAACAAGAAAAGCTTTGTGAGTGAGACTACAGCGCTTTGTTAACTAAAAGCTTCGCTGTCCCTGAAGTTAAGTTGAGCGGCGCTACAAGCACCTTCTGGACGACCTCTAACACCAGCGTCAGCTCCTTCTCACCATATTCACCAATACGATCAATGACTGACAGGAGAACGGTAAAGGAGGAAATGACTGCATATCATTGTTTCGCTCTGTTGTCTACAGCCTTGAAAACTCCCAATTGAAAAACATTTTAAATGGTCAAAAGTCGTATTTGTCACGAAAAACAGAAACAAAAACTGACTTTTAACTGTTTTGTCTCGTTTTGATTTTATGATAAAGCTTTTTCTTCTTCACAACCCCAGCTGGTTCCTTCAGGTGAATGAACTGTTTCTGACTTGATGTATGGTTTGTTGCAGCTGATGTGAAGTGTAGAGAAGAGAAGATAGAAGTGACCGAGGTGAAGAGATGGAGAAATTAGAAGAACTATCAGACACGGGAATGAAGGGAAAAAAAGATCAGTTTGCAGCAGGAGAGAAATAAGACAAGGATGAAAGAAGTGCAGAGAGAAAAAAAGACATGAAGAGCGAGAAAGACAAAGTGAAGGAGGCAGAGAAAGAGACAATATGAAGGAAGAAAAGGCTGCAACAAGAAAGACGTAGACAAAGAAGGACAGACAGAGAGAAATGATTAGATTTCTCTCTCTGTATGGATCAGGGCGAGAGCTCCCTTTTTCAATCCAGTCTAGCTCAGGCAAAGGTAAACAATCAGTCTTGATAAAGGATTGGATAAATCCTCAATCAGACTCATTCTCAGTAAAGCAGCTATTTATTGGGCTGGCCTCACATGGCTAAATTGGATCCTCCTCCTTCTGAAGAAGGTGAAGAAAGTAGATGAGAAAGTCTACGTCATCTAAGTCTGAGTCAAGTTTTACAAGCAAAATGGACCTTACATTAAAGAGTAATACACAACATAGAAAAGTCTTTTCCAGTAATATATCTAGACTGAAAATGCACACACACAAAAAGAAAGAAAGAAAAAAACAGAAACTAGTGCCAATCACAACTCATACATCATATTCCTATGATCTTAAAAAAGACACTTGAAAATGTGGGACGCAGCAGATCTCCCAGAGCTAGAAACCAGACGCAGATAAAAGATTCTGAACCCGCTTATCTGATTAATAAAATATAACGCTCTAATGTTTTTAAAGACTCGGTGTGGTCCGCTCTGCTTTGGGTGTGTTTGTCACTAAAAAGTATTAAAATGATGTCGGCACAGATTTGTAAGTATATTGTTTCTCTGAAGGGTGAATGCAGAGAATACATGACACAGCATGAAGAAGATGTTAAAATAGAAAACCTTCATAAATAATAACAAAGCTGGTAGAGTTGAACATGTTGTGTGTCTGCAAACACCTAAAGACCAGAACAAAGATTTAGATCTTCTATAGAATCAGTCTGTACATTTACAAAGTTCAGACACGTTGGTTTGTCTGTAGGATCCCTCTCCTCACTACCACAAGTCACATGTTATTTTGAGTCTTACACTGGTTTAAAACATAGAGATTTGTCTCCACTCAACTCTATGTCCCTCACACTGTCGTTATAACTCTTTAGGTTGAAATTACAAAACATCAACTTTCTCTAAACTCATCTGATTGATGTGATTTTTCTACCAACACAAAGTATCAACTCATTATCATCTGGAAACAGACCTAGAACTGGAGCTCTGGATTTTTTACTTTAACATCATGAAGAAAAGTCCAATGTAGATGTTAATTATCAGAAATACCTTTGAAAAAAAGTCAAAGTAAAATCACAGAAACACCACAGCAGTTTTGTTTGTGTAAGAACACTTTCCTTGACACAACATATTTGTCTAAAAATCACTAACTATTTAGTCAGAACCTTAGAAGAAAAGTCAAGAACAGTAGCAACGCTGCGGCTGAATCTACTCGCTGTGATATAAATCACATTTATGAGGAAGCCAATTACCACGTATGAAGCTTTCGGTCGTTTCAGGGAAGTGACATTCTGTACAATTCTGACAAAACAAATGCAAATTAATCAGCTCATTCTGAGGAGTGAATATGTGCTTTTGAGGCATGAATTGCTGCGAGCTCATCCAGGTCAGTGTCACAGATTATTTTCATCTCAAGGCCTCCTGAGCTTCCTGGTTTGAGTTCATTTTGTCTCCTTTTTTAATATGTAACAGTAAAACACACGCTGGCAGAAGAAAAACGGCCTTCGTGAGTTTTCTTTTTTTTTTTCTTCACAATAGCCAAAGAATATAATACAAATTAAATAAATAAATAAAAATGCTTCAGAGACTGCAAATTTGTGCAGAAGTGATGGAGTCAATGTGTGTAAAGAGGAGGAGGGATGGAGGTTGTGAGGGTGGATGAAGGAGAGCTGGGGTGACAGGCATCAGGTTATCAATACAGCCAATGGAGCACAGTGGAAACTCTGTAAGCCCAGTGGGACCAGATGCAGAATGCTGCAGTGTGCCACTCCAGCAGAAAGCACTGGGACTGAGGTCAGCATCCACTGTTCACTTCTATTCATTTCTATTCTATTTTATTCTCCTCGTTCAGATTAGAGAGACAGATGCTTCTCTGACTTCTCTGGTAATTGTGAGTTTGACCTTTGGACAATTTATGTCTTAAGATTTTTGTTGAAGCCACAATGTTCAACTGTTCAGGTTGTCTGTTAACAAAAGTCAGTTTATGATCGTATTAATTAGTAATTACCTCCATCAACAGGACGAAATGCTGTGGTAGGATTTGAATTTTCCATTTATATATAAACACAGAGCTGGTGAGCTCTGCAGGCCGCCATGTTGAGACTACAGGTGCTGACAAGGGACAACACCAGGTAAATACGGCTCTGGACTCAGACTCGGGACCAGTGGTCTGATTGGTTGTAGCTCTGTCCAGTAGCACAGAGACATCTGATAGACGCCCGTTGATCCGCCTCTGAGAACTTCCTGTCTATGGGATCTTTGTCAGACCGAGCTCCATCTATGACCTTGGGCGACAGCCAGGTTAAAACAACATGGTATAACATGGGTATGTTAAGCATATTGAGGTAAATGATCGTTTGCTGAGTCTGTCTATGGTGTTTTCCATTATGTGTTAGCATCAAGCTAGCACACTACTCGCTAGTTTTCCACATTTAATGTTAAAAGTAATTTGTTTGGAAGGAAACACTGAGTAAATAGTTGCTTTTCCCAAAAAGACGGACGATGTCTTGTTGATCCTTCACAGCCACCGTAGAAGGAAACGTGCACGGGAACTAAAGACACTGTTCAGCTGGTTGTAGTTACGACTTCACCACTAGACGGGGTAAAACTGACACAGTATGGCTTTAAAGTAACAAACATGGTAAAACATGGTAATAAACACATGGTGGTAAAGCGCACACACACACACACACACACACACACACACACACACGATAATCTTGACTTTGATTCGTTCTTTCCTCTTTATCACAATAAGCATCACCATTTCTCCTCTTATCTCTTATCTTCCTTCATTTCGTTGCTGCCACTGCTGTTCGATTTCTATTCGTTTTTTCTTTTTTTTTTGCTCTAACACTGTTTCATCGTGTCATTACAATCTAATCTCTCTCTCCTCTCACTCTTTTACATGTAATCATGCATGTGACTGTATCTCTATATGCAGTCGACGGACCTCTACTACTACATGTATGTTCGGTTGCAGGTCAGTTATTGATTCATTGGTAAATCTAATATTATATATATTTCCCTGGTTATTCAATAGGAAACAAACATATTATTTTGCTCAAATATCTACTATGATCACAGTGAATGTCACCACTTTAAAAAAGCATTTTAGTTTAAAACTTAACAATAATGTCTCCATCAGACACGTACACGACTACAACTAGGTCAAGTGAAGTAAATGGAGCTGGAGATGATGGTTTTTTTCAAGGTCAAAGTAAATAGACAGAGACAAAGATTTACTAGAAAATCCCACAACAAGGTTGTTATTCTCAATATAATCTGACTGATCTGTCTTCAACAAATCACATTCACACGATTGTTTTGTTTTTTTCTTCCTCAAAATTTCATCTGTTTTGTATACATACCCTCGTATACATACAGAAACATGTTGTTGACTTAATTAAGACGCGTTGTCTCCATCTTGTTTTTCTCTCCAAGGACGTCAGGAGCTGAGTTTGTTTCACTGCTGCTCTGACTCTTTATCTTTCTGTCTCAGTTCACCTTTGTTCATGTGTCTAGATTCACATCTTACACACAAATTCATTCAACCAATGTTTCTTTCCAGAGGCGATGTCTTGCACAATATATATATATATATATATATATATATATATATATATATATATATATATATATATATATATATATAGATAGATAGATAGATAGATAGATAGATAGATATATATAGAGATATATATAGATAGATTGATATATATATATATATATAATTCTGACAACATGACCAATGTGATCATTATTCAAAATACACTTCCACCTCCAACCAAGAAACCAAGCAATCACTGACGGACTTTCCTCCGTCTCTGAAGAGCCTCGGGGGAACGAACGTCCACAGTTTGTTTCTACAAGAACATTTAGTTTGATGGTTATTATTCTAATGTTGGTGGAAATAAAACAAAAGTTTTACTTAAAGTTGGTTTGTCTTTGAAATTGGGGCACACGACCTGTTGTGTGCATCTATGCACGCGTGTGCATGTGTGTGTGTGTGTGTGTGTGTGTGTGTAAGATAGATGGTTCCAATGAGAGACAGCCACAGTTATTACAGGCAGGTTAGGTCAACATTCAATATATGTGATAAATATTGCAACCACATACAGATAATTATTTTTGCATCTCCAGTCACACACACACACACACACACACACACACACACACAGGGGTCAATACACACATAAACACCAACAGAGGAAAACAAGGCCCAGACACACAGGCACTGTTTTATTCATGTTGATGTGATGCCAGTAGACATTCACCCGTGGGGAACACTGCTTTTCTCACCTCATACAAACACACACAAAACACACACACACGCCTTTGCAGTCACCTCAGTTTATTTTACATCGAGCTCTGTAAGTTTATAAGTTCTCTCACACACACACACACACAGACCATGGTCTAAACTGTTTTTCTAGTAAAACCCAGAAACCAGATGTTGTCCAGGTCTAGTTTTTGTTTGAATATATATGTGATCACTTTTATGTGTAGTTGTGTTTTTGTGTGTTTGTGTATATTCAAATGTGTGTGTTTGATGCTCAAACATGTATTGAATATGTTGAACAGAATAAAGGCCACGTTCTTTTTAAACCAACTAACTGGCTTCACTCCAGATGCAGCATGTGTGTCCCAGTCTGAGCTGTTGTGTAACAGCATTTGTTCTTCTTCGCTTCTCCAGTTTAGTTCAAACGGACAGAAGGAAAGTCAGTGATGCATTGAAATGCAAATGCAAATGCAAATGCATGAACCGGACAGCAAATGATTTCATCCAGTCATTTATCATATGCAGTATTTTGTATTAAATGATCCCAGTGTCTTTATATGTCATATGTTACAGCTGCGTCGTTGTTGTTTTTTTACTAAAAGGAAAAACAGCGAGTGAAGTGTTTATAGTGGCCGGGCCATGTTGAGCCTGCCAGCTGTTCTGGGGAATAAAACCCACGGCCTTTAAGTCACAAACCATATTCTCTAAACATTGTTTCCTCTTCTCATAAAAACATATTTGTATGACGTTAAACCAAATGTCCTGAAGGCGTCGACACCGAGAAAAATGACTCAGCTGACATCAACGTATGTGTGAGTGAGTGTGTGACATGTTTCCTGCAGCATGTTTCACTTAAACAGACTCATCGTGTAAACATGATGATGTTCATTCATTCATTCATTCATTCATTCATTCATTCATTCATTCATAACCAGATCAACAGTTTGTTAAAAACTCAGTCTCGGTGAGAACAATGAGGTGTTTACAGACTTTGTCTTTGTAATTTTCTGGTTGGAAACGTTAGAGTTTTCTTGTAGACGGAGGCGGACGTAAACGCTGAGCAAGTTCATTGATTATACGATCGTCTGGTTGGAGGATGGATGAGAGCATGACTCTGAGGTGGTGGATTGATTACCTACATAAATATCCATATAGGATAAATGAATAAGTGATCATTATTAATCTATATTCTGTTCCTATATACATGGCAGAATAATATATTTAATTTCATGTATTTATAAGACAAAGTGGCGTTTTCTCGTAAAACATCAGTTTCATTTGAACACATCATTGTCCATGTGTCCTTGAACAAGAAAAAGAGCCATACATGTAAAAGTGAACATTGATAAATATGGAGAGTCGAGCAGGTGTTGTGGTGGTTTACCTGTGGTCGTGGATGTCCTTTAACGATACACTGAAGCACTAGTGTGTCTCCTTCTTTGATGGTGTAGATTCTCTCGCTGATGTTATCGTCCTTGAAGTTACATGCTGCGCCTGAGTGAACAATCTGGGCATTGGCTGGAGCTGTGAGTGAACAGACAGACAGACGAGTCATTCAATCATACACACATATACACAAACACACAGGCAGAGAAACCACGTTACATATTAAGTAACATCTCCACAGCAGAAAAAAAAGAAAAAGGTCCTTGTCTTGTGCGTGTATGTGTAATACTAGTGCCGGTATCGATGACTCCGATAAATAAACATATCACATTACTCCTGCATCGGCTTTTACAGAAACGCTGGAGTGTTACATGTGTCAGTGTTTGACGAGAGAAAAATTAGACACTGACTTCATCATCAGAAGGTGAAAAGGTTGAACAGTTGACGCTTCGATTTGTGACAGAAGATTTATTATATATAAGATAAAAAGAACCTCATAGACTAAATGTCTGTCACTTTATAATAAACAAGACTTGTTTTTCCAAAGTAGCTCATTTTCTGTTTAGATTACAAAACACTTAAAGAAGTTTATGAGTTCAATAAAAACGTATTAAATAATGTGCAGCAACAAAAATCATTGATTTATTTCAATACATAACTTACACTATATTTTTAATTATTTCTGCCTCAACCTGTATTTATTTAGCGTGTTCATTATTCAAACTTCAGACTGTGAAATGAATATTAGTAGTATGAACACTTCTCTACAGTATAATGACTCTAGGTTAACATACAGTCTGTTCACTTTAAAAGACACCAACACTTTTATATTGAAACTAATACACACTGTTTCTGTACTTCTGTGCTTTTAAAAAGCAGCTGTGACAACAAAGACACATCAAAGAAAGCAGAAGAGGAGACGAGGGAACAGTAAACTGACAATTTTATGAATTGAGTTTGAGGCGACATGTTTTAGCAGCTGCATCGTCTTAGTTTGGTTCTGTCATTTGACACTTTATTCTGTTTTAGTTGATTCATAAACTCAGATCAGACAACAGATCTGGGACCAATCAACACTACGATGTTACAGTGATGGTCTGGTGCCAGATGAACATCAGGGTCTGTTTCACCATGAATACGAGTCAAACTCCTGCTCAAGAAATATTTTACTATATTTTACAACCAATGTAACATATCTCTAGAGGGGGAGTTTGACTCGTATTCATGGTGAAACAGACTCTGGTTCATGTTGCTCTGGACCATCACTTTAATATTCTGAACAGAAACAACTATTATTAAAAATCTTCTGCAGGATTTGATTTACGTAGCTGCAGGAAAACATCAGCAAACTTGTTAGAAATAGAAAATAGAACTTCTTCTTCGCTACTTTGTTTATGTGAAGGGATCCTGTTCATGCTACAACCAATGTTCCTTCAACCAACATAATCTAGTTCTCATGGGGCGTTGGATTTGTGGTCATGGCGATAAAGACCCTGGGTTCAACTGACTCCAGACTGTCACTTTAATGCAGCGACATTGTGAAGATGCTTGCGGCGTCTTAAATGTTGTAATGATGGCGCGAGTAGTAAAATTATTATTTTGACTCTGGTGATAAGAGAGATCATATTTACCCAAGAATCATAATAAAAGAAATAGTCTGAAATGTTGTCGTGATATTCAACGCCGTGCCCTGAAACATACTCACGTCCTCTTTACAACACTGAGGAAACAGGCTGTGATGTAACAGAAGTAATAGATGTTAGACGCATGATGGAAGATCTCTGCAACGGCAACAACAACTACAACAGCGTGAGAGTCTGCACAGCTCTGACCTATGCAGGGTTGGCTCGCGTGCAAGTAGCCTCAGATGGCTTCACTGCCCTCATGATGAGGGGAGACAGAAGGGAGGAGGGGAGAGACAGAGACAGAGCAAGAGAAACAGCGGGTGGAGAAGGAAAAGGCCAGAGAGGAGTGTGAAACCCCAGAGAGAGGCGTGGGGGACAGGGCAGCACAATGATGTGATTAGCATCGATTCACAGAGAACAAATCTTCACCGCTCCCTACAACTGTTATCATTGAGCAGACAGGAAGGAAGTGGGCAGCCTGTTCACCTTAAACTTCAGCTCAATCAGACATAACAACGCAGAACACGATCTGAAGCCAGAAATAAAGCTCAGCCTCTGAACGTGTCTCCGTGTTGTCGTTTGTGGAACATGCTGCAGTCGTTAGTAGCTTCAGGTGTCGAGACGCAGCCAGTGTAGCTGTCCACTTACGTTTCTACATCTCTAATGACATTTCCTCTGTTCTAGGTGCTGATCTTTTTTTTTATCTCAGGAAACAGTAAAGAGAAATAGAAGCTGTTCTGCCCGTAACCATGTGGTTATATAAAAAACAAACACTATTGTCTTTGGCTTTAAACAGACAAAACAACCACACACTTAGAAATGAGTCTAAACAGAAAAATTAAACTCCTTGTTCAAAAAAACATTTTTTTTTTTTTTTTGATTTTTAGCAGATCAACACCTCACTGACAACTGGAAACAATCCTTCAATATTTTCACTTAGATATTATTGTTTGTCCCTGTTTTCTGAATGCGGATATTACACACACACACACACACACACACACACACACACACACACACACACACACACACACACACACACACACACACACACACACACACACACACACACACACACACACACACACACACGTGTCTGTGTGTGTTTAAATGAGTAGAAATAAGAAGAAATAATGTAATAATGTGAAGATGAAACTGTTTGAAGATGACACTGCTGGTTGAGGAGCTCGTCAACACAACATCACAATCATTCACTTCTTCTGACTTTTTATTATTAATCTTCACAGTCACTTCTCCTCCATCATGTAAACACACACACACACACACACACACACACACACACACACACACACACACACACACTAGTCCTACATCAGCTGCTTATTAAAGTTTTATTCTTGTTCTTTACTAAGCAGCAGAGAAAAGTTCAAGTGCACTTGATAAAAATAATAAATAAAACACAACGACCATTAGCTGTAAGAACAAATTAGGTTTTAAATTCTGTTCAACAAGATGTGGATATAAAGATATAAAGTGAAACTTATTCACACTTTGAGATAAACAGTCAGCATCAGATTCATTCAGTTACACACATTCACATCACAGGAGCTGCCCAGTGTAATTACAGTCGTTATCTACTGGACACCGAGCACGTCCACTGGAACCATTAAGGTTAAGTGCCTTGCTGAAGGGAACGTTGACAGCAGCAGCTGTGGGAGGTGAGATCACGTCATGTTTATGTCCATGTCTCCCTCATCTTCCTGCTTAGCTTATACTTCTGACCAATGATGTTCCAGAAACAAGTAAAGTGTAACCTCTAGGCTGCAGCTAATCTCCACTAATCAATCACTGTGAACGTAACCGATGAAAGGATGAAAAACACGGCAGAGTTGAGCTCCACGGAGGTTCGCCACACTAACTCAGAAAGACAGAGAGCTGATATAAATGATGAATAATTGTCTCTTTACAACGTATTGGCGTGTCGGCATTACTTTGCCTCTCTGGAGAGGGAGGGAGGTCGGACAGAGCGGCTCCTCTGTCTGCTCTCGCCTGCAGCAGCTTGGCTGCTTCAACTGTCTGATCGACTAGAGAGGGAGAGGCTGAGAGGAGGGCAGCAGGAAAGAAAGGAAAGAGACAGCAGCAGGAGAGAAATAATAAAAAAAAACAAGAAGAAGGAGGAGGAAGAATTAAAGTAGGAGAGTAGCAGAGACACAGGGAAGGAGAAAGAAGAGAAACAGGAGACATGGAGGAGTAATAATGTAACCATGAACTGGAAGGAAATTGAGGTAGATGGTAAAAATAATAGAGAAAGAAGTCAGTGAACGTAGTCAGTCAAAAGAGAGACAGACTGACAGTTATACCACGGGGAGGTGAGGTCGGCTCCTCGACGAGGCAAAGCAGAAAAAAATACAAAGGAGTGATGCAAACAAAGCAAGAGGCCTCAACCTGTTACGCTGCAGAGACATCGAGTCTCTTCTAGTCTCACATGAAGCTCAGACAAACGCTCTGGGATCACGAGTCAAAAACAAACCGTGGAGTCGACGGCGGCGGCGTCAGACACTCACGGTTATTTAACTTTCACCGAAGCGACGCAGTGAATGACTGATTACATCAGATCTTAGTGTATCAAATAAACACTGTAACATTTAGTTACACTTGATATGAAATAAACTTACAAACCAGACCAGGGATCAGCTGTATAAATAAAAGATTAGTCTCTACACTGGAGGAAAAACACGTGTCCTGTTCAGAGGAGCATCAGTCGTGTGGACAACGATCATCAGTCATACGAAGCTGCTGTTTTGACGGCGATCTATCTGACTCTGATGATTCATCGATCAAAAGTGTTCGCCGCGATGCTGATTGAAAGTGTTGTCCATGCATTATTGGAGGTTCTCTGAGACATTCAATGCACATTAGTTGTAAGTGAAACATAACTATCGGCAAATGCCTCGTCTGATTAATTGATTCGTCGCCACCTGCCATGTTTGTTTTTGTCGGGGGGACAGGACATCTCTCACTAAAACTAATGATGAGACAGGAGAGCTGGTGTCAAACCACACTGACAGTTGACAGAGTGCTGAGCAGCATGTGTGTGATTGTGGTTAAAGAGCGTGTGTGTGTGGTGTGTGTGTGGTCTGTACATACATGTGTCACTGTCTGAGCCTGTGTCCGTGCACATTTCACTGTATGTTACTGGAGGAATCCCACAGAAGGTCATGAATCCCGTCGAACATGAAGTCACGTAGAGAATGACTGATACGCGTAGTTACTTTATAGGAGCTGCTCATGCATGTCAATGAGCTCTGCTTCAATTCACTTCATTCACAAGAGACCGTTTAGATGCTTTCACTCTTCCTCTAACATCACAAGCAAAAAAAAAAAAAAAAAAAAGGAAAGGAAAGGACACAAGAGG
The DNA here is from genome assembly GCA_016801845.1 of Polydactylus sextarius. Lineage (NCBI taxonomy): Eukaryota > Metazoa > Chordata > Actinopteri > Polynemidae > Polydactylus > Polydactylus sextarius. The sequence continues at coordinate 29,192,664 of CM028906.1, forward strand.
ATAAGAGTAGTGGAGAAGAAAAGTCACAGACTTTATCGATTAACTACGATGGAGGGAAGTGTTCATCTGACCCAAAGAAACACTAATCACACACAGACACACACACAAAAAAAAAAAAACAGCCTTATGACCAAAACTGTGGATGACTCACATTGCCTCAGCATTTTATCAGGATTCTTCTGTGCAGACAGGATGGAGGAAGATCAAATGGTTGATGTCACGACCCCATCCTTTTCATTTTGGCTCGATCGGAGCTCTAGATATCAAAATGTGTCTGGGACATTGATTTAACTTTTGACCTGACCGTTAAATGGCCGTTATAAATGAAAGGACTAACTTTCTGTTCCCTCTTGGATGTTTTCGATCAACTGTAAACTGCTGTTTCCTCCTTATACACTCAAATAAAATCACAATAAAAATATAAACAGATATGTTTTTTATAACTGTGGTTGTTCTTTTTTTTCCTACATATTCTCGAGTGTGTTTCTGTGTTTTCCAATGAGCCACTTACAGCGTCTTTAAAGCCAGAATTGTTTCTTTAATACAAACATGAATTTCATTGCTGTTGATTTTCACGGCAAGTTTCCAAACCCCTGTTGTTCCTGGATAAATATCAGTGAGCTGCGTTGTTTCACTGCTGCGTCTCTTCTCATTTGATTGTAACTTTAAAGTGAATCTTTTTACCTCTTTCATCTCCAGGCAGATTAAAATAAAAACTAATACGACTTAATCTTCATTTAAATAATAAAACACTGACTGAACTTCAAGATAACGTCAATCAAATTACTCTTGATTTGATTTAATTTGTTAAAATTACTCCACAAAATACAGTTTTCTCATTAAATAACGTTGTTGATTTTTTTTTTTTTTTAACAAAAATACTTTTTTAATTTAAATTTGAAATTTGTTGACTGAAGTTAAACAAAGTCATGTGTCAGGTGTTTTTGATTAGTTGTTAAAAAAAAATACAGATAAGTTACTAAATTCAACTTTATTATTATAACTTTAATTTAATGTTTTTTTTTCTGGGTAAAAAATAATTTCACATTTATGAAATAAATGAAGCCAGAAAATTAATAGTTTTATATTAAACACAAAAGAAAATAACAATTTTAATAAGAAAAACTTTTCAGTTTTACATCAGAGCTCGTGTCATTAGCCAAGTGTCTTAAACAAATTTGTTGTTTTAAAAAATCACAATGGTTCATATCACTACTTTCTACATCTCAGTAGATCATTGGTCAGTCAAATGATCATTCATCTTTCTATCAATTCAACTCTACGATAAAATCTTTCTCATTCTGAGTCGACATCAACGTCTTCAGTTACCACTAGTTTCCAATTCTGATCCAATTCACTAAAAACATCTTCTCCATGAACCAAATTCAAAGTAACACTTCCATTTGTTGTGTTTTTGCTTCAGGTTCTTCTCCACCATGTTTGGACTCTAGAGGACGCAGCAGCAGACAAAACCAACATCTGTGGTCGAGCCTTGATCAAACTTTAATCCAACACATAAAGGGTGTTTCTAGGATCATGAAATCGGTATGTCAGAGTGTGTTCAGGGTGTCTGTGATACATGTGATGATACCTGCAGCTCTGGTGTGAACCTGAGTTTGTCAGTGACTGTATTTTCTAACACAGTCTCTATAAGAGGACAAAGAGATTGTGCAATCAACAAAAGTGTCAGATGACAGCAGGAGCTAATAAAGGGAGATCATTGAAGAGCAGAGGGTGAATTGAAGAAATAAACACACACACACAAAAAAAAAAAGCTGTAATGGAAAAGAGAAAGGAGGGGCAGCATGTTCCTGGCAGCACTGCAGGCTTCATATTCAAGGACAGTGAATCTTCTCCTGGAAATATTGTTCAGAATAGATTATTGGGAAGCAGAGACTATGAAATCTCAGAGAAAAAGGACAAAGGAGGAAAATTCAAAAGACTTCGATGTCGTCCAATCAGTGTCCTCTACACATAATCAAGCTTGTTTTCACATCAGTGTGAGATCATTATGTTATCTTGTTCCTCACCTGGATCCAAATGCAAAACACTGAGTCTTATGGTCTTTATGGTCCATTTATACCTGAGAGTCTGGACCAAGGTCAGATGGTTTCACTGTCCTCGTGATGTGTAAAGCTGGATGTGTTATGTGAAGCACAATGGAAGAATTTCTGACAAACAAGTTATTTATTAAGGCCATCATCATGTTTTCAGAATACAGTAAAGAAATGTGAGAGAAAAATGATTAACCCCAAAGTCTATTTCACCATGAATACGAGTCAAACTCCCCTCAACAGATATTTTACGTTGGTTGAAGTAATATCCAGTTTGAATAATTAACAATGAAAGTAAATGGGGCAGTCAGCCAAACGTATCTAAATTGTCATTTTTTAACCACTAATAAATAAAAATATCACTTCACTTCAACAGTAGCATAAATAGGGTCCCTACACATAAACTGAAGTACTGATAACTTAGTAAGTGAACCCAGAGTTTATTAAAAACACTGTTTTACAAGACTTACCCAACATCTGGTTTTATAACATCTGCTGATGAAGGATGTTCCACATCAGCAGATTCATCATTTTACTAAACAACAGGCCAATGTGTCAGTGAAGAGCAAAAAAAATGATGAATCTGCTGATCTGGAATAATTTTCCTGCCCTCCTTACTTTCACAGTTAACTATTTGGTTAATATAACATAGAATATCTCTTGAGGGGGTGTTTGACTCATGTTTATGGGGTTAAAATTAATCTTGACCATCACTTTAAAGTTTCAAATGAAACATTGTTATTATACCTTCATTTGACAACACTTTAAGGAATGAAATAATCTCAGATACTGAAAATTCAACTCTGAGCTCTGTCATTTGTCTATATCTATTAGCACCATAAAGCGTCATAAAGGTGTTAAACACACCTTCCTAAATGTCCAGTCCAACAATCTAAACCATCCCAAAGGGTGAAAATGAACTGAACTGTGGTTCAGTCTGAATTTGGAAGAAACTGAACCTGGAAGGTCAAAAGATCCTGGTGAAACAAAGTAGGTAATCTCACTAAAGCAGCAAAGACGAAAGTCAAATTCCATTTAAATCCTCAAATCCACATCATATGATACAGAAACATGTTGTAGAGGAGACAACTATCTGCTCCACGGGGGCCACAGCTGCATCAACACATACATTTATTATGCACATAAAATGACAGGTGCTTGTGAAATGTGGACAGAAAGAAGTGAAAATGAAGACAGAGAGAAAAGACAACAAGTCAGAGGTGTGGGGGTGTGGGTTTCTGTGGTAGAGGACTGGAGTGATGTGAAGTGATAGAGGGTTTGTAGAGTGCGGTCAAACATGACTCGTACTCCTGCATAGGAGTGTGTTTGCTGCACTTGAGCTTTCCCAGGATGAAAAGATAAAGAGAGGAGAAAGAAGGGGCTTTCTGACAAAGAGATGAAAACCACTCAGATCTGTGGCGGAGACAGATAGAGGGAGAGACGAGAGGAGGGCGAGGAGAGGGAGGGAGGATGGAGACCCGGAGAAAATACAGAGAAATGTGTGACTGGCATTGGCTTTGTGGGAGCTCCATTCACTGAGCTGGTCATATCCGTAGACTGTGTTGAAACTGACAGGCTGAGAAACAAGAGGGAGACAAGGAAAAAAACAAAAACAGAGAGAAGACGTTCACACCAACTAGCGACCTTATTGGGTTTCAGGAACAAAAGGACAATGACCAGACAATTCCCCTGTTTGAAATCACGAGATGCAGTGGCCATAGCAGTCGCTATCGCAGATGCTGTACTGTACTGTGTGCATGTGTGACTTGCTATGATGCTACGAGGCTATGATGAAATTTTGGAAACTTGGGTCACCAAAATTTCACTATTCACTTCTCTTGGCAACTTGCAATGATACTATGATGAAATTTTGGCGACTAGCAATCACCAAAATTTGCTTAGCCTTGTTTGGTTAAGGTTGAAGTCAAGTTTAGATAAAAGTTAGGTCAATGAAATGTCCCCTGAAAGTATGAAAACAACACTGTGTGTGTGTGTGTGTGCGCCAAAAGTTTAAATGGAAGGATTACAGAGACAGAGAGAGAAGGGGGGGCTGGTTGCCATGGTGACAACGCTACACAGGTAAAAAAGTAAAAAAAAAAAAAGTAAAGGAGATATCCACAAGATTCTTTCACATTCAGCGCTACAACGAACACATTGATGCCATTTTTTTCTTCCTAGTGTTTAAAATGTGGACAATAGAGTGAGTTGAAAACAGCTGACGTTTCTGCTTTTCTGGTTGAAACCTTTGCTGGATTAATATGGGATCCTATTGGGCAGTTGGGCTGTTGGGCACTTGTCACTTAGAGGTTTCTAATTCAAAAACTGTAAATCCTATCGTTTTTGTAGACATATTGTGTGAATCACAATTAGTGTGACTCCAACTTTGGAGAAGATTATGTGTGTAGAGTAAAATTTGTGGCTGTGAGCACAGTTTTAAGGAGAAATTTAGATGATTTTTTTAAAGCTGTCTTCACTGTAGCTGTGCTGGCCTGCACATAACATTCTGCCCACATACACAATCATTGAAAAGTCTGAATTTCTCCAAAATTGATCATGGTCATTGATCTGTGACTGATCAAAAAGTATACAACCTAGCAAAAAAGTTGAATGCCACATCAACAAAGGTGAAGTTTATCTCTATTTTAAAGTTTTAATGATGTCTATAGGTCAAAGTATGCCAGAGCAGTAGATATTTGAAAAATGTTGAAAAATTGCAATTTTTACAACCTTTTCCTATTCATTCTCTATGGGAAATTTTTCGCATTTCGCATATCCCGCTTAGCAAAGTAATAGCATGCCGAGTCCCATCGAGCCGCACATTTTGGTGTAATAATAATAATAATAAGAAGAAACACGCAGAAAAACAAACAATGTTTGCTGTGCTTAGCACCGTATCACTAATAATCACGTTGTGATGATATTCAACCACAAATGAATGAATATTCACCTGATGGAGTGAAGATAAAAACCTCTGGTTAAAATTGTTATATATTTCCAGTATTTCACAGCGATTTTCTTCTCAGAGTGAATATGTTTCTATCAAAGTATCTTTAAAGGTTAAAAGTTCACATAACCACATAATGTTCACAGCACACTCTTTTCTATATTATCCTGAATTTTACCTGAGAACTACCCAAAGTGTATTTTTTTATGATTTAAACACACACAAATGTATAAAATGAATGATTTTGTGCCGCCTGTCGTTCTTTTACTAAAAGTCTCTCCTCTACATCTTGTTGCTGCCTGGATCTTCACCTGTGCTGCTGAAGTCTCACAATTATTCCTTTGAACTGACAGTAAACATATCAAATGTGCAGTATAGAGGTAGAAAAAAACACATCTATGGAAATCTTAAAAATATTTACCAAGAACCAACAAGTACTCACTCATTTTCAATGCAGACTGTTTTTTTGTTCTGTCTAAAACTTCTCAAATTTACTGCAAATCTTTTACAAAAAATCCCAAACCCAATGAACAGAAAAGAAATGTTGACGAGGGAGTTTGTCTTATTTGAGACAATAAATCGCTAACGACACTAACCAGGACGCCTGGATGGCTGAGTGGCTCAGACGCACCACGTTGCCATTTATGCTGTGCAGTTGTTTGCTGGTTCAAGTCAAGACCGAGTCGACCTTTCCTGTGTGTCCTTCCCCACTCTCCTCCCTGTTTCCCGTCTCTCTACACTGTCTCTGAAGGCAAAAAAGCCCAAAAAAATTATTATTAAAAAAAACAAAAAAAAACTAATGACACTAATCGTTTGCTGTAGCTAATCACCAGTCAAAGATCAGCAGGTTTTCAGCCTTTATCTAAGGGACATGATCACATTCATGAAAAGGATAATGAATTAATTCAACACATGGTTATAAACGCTGTTTATAGACAATAATGTGACCACAAGAGGTCAGTAAAGTAGCGAATAAATGGAACCAGGCAATATCAGATCCTTTCACGGGGCTGAGATTTAAGAAGAGATATCGTTTCCACTTCAGTGGTGTGATGTCTTTTTTACCTTTAACTCATCAAATGCTGCTTGTCTTACTCGTCTTGACAGCAGACCACTTCCTGAACGTCTGTGTAGACACAGGTGAACCACTGAAGCTGCTGTTTTACTAATGTGTTATTTTTTGCTACAGATCTCACTGACAGACGATGATATTATGATATCGTTCTTCATAGGATCCATTACATTTTGAGTACTATTGATCTGCTGAAGACTTAAGCATCATATACTGGACAAAACTTAAACAATATAACTCAATTTGAAAGTTAAATTGTGCTACAGGAGTGTGAGGATTAGATTACACTTATATATACAGACATGGCACAATCTTCGTCTTGTTGAAAATTGGACATGTTGGTTTTATTGCTCCTAAAGAAGAGAAAACATCTTCAGTTGCCTTTATTTTGACACTGAACAATACATCAGTGCAGTTAAGAGTTAGCACAGCACATATTGATATCTTGATTAAAGTTTAAAGTGTTCAGACTCTGTCTTAAACACACACACACACACATGTTCACACACTGTTCTGAGTGGAGCTTAGCGCTGCTAAAAACAAACAGTAGCTTTCTGCTCGAGGGTGGTAAACACATTATGCCTTTTCTCAGATTCCTTGAACTAATTAAGTAAAAAAGTTACCATCATCACAAGTGTTGTGGTCTATATTTGGGAGTTTCTACATTAATAAAACAGTGATGTTTTTCATTTTCATCTTCATGTGGGTTGTGGGATCTTAGCTGAACAGAATCTCAATCAATCAAGGTGCATTTTTCATTTTGTTTTGTTTTTTTCTCTCTGAAACTCAACCAAAAGGTCACATCAAACCTTTGTTACACACATAAACTACTTACCTGGTGATTTTCAGAAGATAACCTCACTCTGGCTTTAATAGACTGAACTTAATGTGAAGTCCTGGTGGGAAACAATGTGAACCCCGCTATCTAACGTTTAAGCTCCTCTCTTGATTGTTGTCACAGGTTATCTACCCCCTCAATGGCTCCTGTTACACCTCACTGTGTTCTCTCCATGATGTTCAATAACATTAAGAAAGAAATTAATCTTAGAGAAAAAGAAGAGGAAGCAAGAGACAAGACAAAGGCTCCTCTGATTCACACACAAGTCTCGCCTCCCATTACAAAACATATACGTGTAAGTGATGTTCACACTTTCTACATCATCATTCCCACCTACCTCTGGGTCTCTCAAAGTAACACAAGCATCTGTTAAAACAACAAAGTACAATACGAGCAGTGAGAAGAGAGAAGAGAGGTACACACAGAGGATGCTAACAGCTGGAAGGGTTTAGACACAGAAGCAAGGGTGTGTGTGTGTGTTTGTACTGCATATGCCACAAAAAAACCTCCTCAGGTGTAACATATGGTTGTAGTCAGAGGAGTTTTCTGGATCAAGATGCATGATGAGAAGTGAAGTCTCTCTATTGCCCAATTTCTGTGATTACACTGTGATTGTGATGGAGAGAAGAACAAGAACAAGGCAGTGTGGCATGAGGGTCATTAGCCTCACATCATCTGTCTGCTTCACTGTCAACCTGACCTTATTCTATTCAACCATAATGCTCCAACTCATTCTGATGGACACACACACACACACATCTGCACGTCCGTTCACACACAGACCAACAGCACCAGATAACACGACGCACACGAGACTTGACACACAGTGGTGGGTAGGGTAGGAGACCATGCATGCATGTGTGTGTGTGTATCCACGGAAACTGCATTGGAGCAGTCAACAATGAACAGCGGTCAGTTCAGGTGAAGTGGCAGGAAGGAAGGAGGAACTAAGAAAGGATGAGAAAAGAACCGCTTGAATAAAAGGTCAGAGAAAGAGAGCTGGAGGTAAGAAGAGAGGTAGGTGTGTGTGTGTGTGTGTTTGTGTGTGTGTGTGTGTGTGTGTGTGTGTGTGTGTGTGTGTGTGTGTGTGTGTGTGTGTGTGTGTGTGTGTGTGTGTGTGTGTGTGTGTGTGTGTGTGTGTGTGTGTGTACGCGTGGCTCAGACTAGATGTAGAAAGGTAGCTAGATATTATGTATTCTGCCTGTTTTAACGGCCACTCCAATAAAATGAGACTGAAACTGGAAAACTGAAAATGACAGAGAAACGCTGAGTCAGACTTAAATAGAGACAAAAGAAGAAAGGCAGAGATAAAAAAAAGGTCCTTATAAGTGTAGTGATTAAATCACGTACAGAGGGAGAAGAAGCAAAGGTGAAAAGGATAAAGCATTAAGAAGCAGGTAGAGATACAGACTAAATGACACTGCAGAGACTGACTGACTCAGAGTGAAAAAGCCAGAACACGACGACTCCTTCTCCTCTAAAGAGGAGTTCCCCGGGAGCTTGTCAAACAGCCACACTTTGGATATTGATATTAGTCTCACAGAACCACTGGAGCCATTTACTAATTGATAAATAAAACTGGATTAATGCGTCACGCTTCATTTCACACAGACCTTATCAGTTGCTATTAGATTTAATGAAGTGCTGGCTCACAATAAACTCAAATATCTACAGTAGAAACACAGTAGAAACAGATATCTACAGTAGAACCTCAGATACCTACGTCTACAGACTAAACAGATCATAAACCATCATAACCTGTTGTCGTGAGGTGTAATAAAGTTCAGAACAACATTAGACTCTTTATAAATAAAGTCTTTACTGAGACTCTTCCTACTGGAGCAATAACTGTTATTCTTGTAAATGATATTAGCTCGTTTAGTGTTTTAATGATGATGTCGAACATGTTAGTCTATGTTGTGATTCACATCATTTTTATAATCACTAAAACTCCAATTATCCTCTTTAGACATTTCATTGTTATGGTTCTTCACTTCTTTATTCATCTTTTCCTAAATGTTCATTTGAAATCCTCTCATGTGAATATAAACATGAAGTTAGAGTCAAACAGTCTGATATTTGTGTCTGTTGTTTCTGATGAGTTAAAAACTTATGAAGCATATTCTCTTTAATTAGAGTAGTTGCATTTTTAGACATGATGAGAGTGTAATGTAACGCTGTTTTCTCTCACTGCCAAAGTGCTAACTGTTAATCATTCAGAGTAAGAGAAGTGTGGAAGACTGTTAAAAGTGCACGGGGGGCTAACATCTGGTGTATCTGGCAAAACGATACACCACGATAATTACAGTTTGCTGATGGTTTGTGTTGAGAAAAGAAGATGGAAAGTAAAGAGACAATAGATGCAAACAAATGTTTCATCAAAGTGTAAATCTGCAGCCCGGCTCGATAACACACAAAAAAAATAAAAAAACGTAGCGTAACAGCGTTTAGGGAAATCAACACATGGCTGAGTCGGTTTGTAACACACAAGAAACATAACCTCCCTGAAAACAGTCATCTACATCTTATGTATGATGTCACTGTTAATGGAGGAAGAGGAGGAGCACAGAGATGAAGATGAAAGAGGAAGATGACGGACGAGTGAGGTGGTAAAGGAGAAATGTGAGACTGAAAGAGAGAGAGATTTAATTCAATCTGCTTTACAATTTATATTTTATATTCTGGGTGATGAAGATGAGAAGATGAGTGAACACACACATCACATATACATGGACACGTGTGTGTTGCTGCATAATTCACCTTTCTGAGAAAAAAGTGAATTAGTGAAGTTTGTGTGTGTTTGGGTAAAACACCCAGTACCATCAGCTGTGATGAATTATCAGCTATAACCTGCCCTGGATGAGCCCTCAGATGAAATTGGAGCAGCGAGCTGAGCACTGAAACCTGAAGGGGATCGCTGGGTGAGGATAACCTTGATGCAGCTGTTTGGCTTCAATGCCAAAGATGGGTCAATGGGAAAAAAAGCAGGGTCTGCAGGTTAATCTTTAGAAGGAAACTTATTTTTCAACTTGAAATGTTATGTAACATAAACCACACTATACTACATTATACTCCATGACGTTAAACCCTTCTCCTGTTTAGATTCACTGCAGCAGGTTAATCTGTCCATCACACATCTATGAGACGTAAACAAACACTCAACTCACGGATCATTTCCTCTTCACATAAACTGTAATTGGCTTATTAATGAAAACCCATAGAGACGAGCTCTACTCAGTGTTATAATGTCAATAATAAGAAGCGGGTTGAGTCTAGTGAAGAAATGTGGTATAATATTATAACTCGTGTTCATGTTCCAACCACCTCATCAAACCGTGATGAATGTTTACTGCTTCAAATCTCACACAAGATGAGTGGTCACGTCAACACAGACGTCAGGTCTGTGAATGTCTGTCAGTGGTAAAACACAGTGAAGTGTTAACACCCGGATGGTTTCATCATAACCACGGACACTTCTCACCCTCAATGACGCCATCTTGGCTACGTAGCAGAAGAGGAGGGACGGCGGCGGCGGCGTAATCTCCACCTCACATGAAACATGGAGCCACAAACATCAGCACTAGTGAGACTTTGATTATTGGATTATTGGATTATTATATCCATTATTAATGTTCTCAGTAACTTATTCCAAGTTATTTAGAAACTTACTGTGAACAAAGTGCCCTACTGCAAAAATAAATTAATAAAAAAAAAATATATGCAGATTAAGTCTGTGATTGACTGTGGACGAGGTTAATTTCTCAGGAGCTTAGACTGTGTCAGCTGTGTTTGCTGTCGTCAAAGCCACGGTCAAACATGACTGATGTTCATTGTGTTTGCTGTATTGAATGGCATTTTCTTGTAGCTCACACACTGTGGCACTTTTGTGGGCAGGCGGACGGACGGACGGACGGACGGACGGACAGACAGACAGAGACAGACAGACAGATAAAGAAAAGGGAAGTGGAAACCGTGGTGAATGGTGACCCCAGTTACATTTTTAAGAAAGACACAGTGACAAAGAACAAAAAGACTAATAAAAATAAAAAGTCAAAAACACGAAGGAGCTGTTGCAACCAGCCATTGTTCTCACCGCGCCATTTTGGATCTATTAATTTATCCAGATTTATATTAAAATGAGTCCAGACTGATCAAATACTGTTCAACAGAGAAAAGTTGAACTTTTACTAAAAGGTTGTCGTGTCAGTCTGTCAGTAGATTAGATTTATTTCAATATGATGATATTTGTCCTCCGTGACAAAGATATGATATATTTTATATAATAATAATAATAATAATTTAACTAAAATCTGTGTTTTCATTCAGAGAGAAGACGACTGAAGGCAGATGGAGATCCTGATGCGTTAGAAACCAACTTAGCTGACGGGAATCAACAATAATCCCCACAATTCATTGCCAGATCGAGGTTTGTCCAAACACGGGTTTATAGACAAAACATGCAGCCAGATGAAACAGAAAGTATAAATGGACATCTGCGCTTTGTAATTGAATATGTGATGGTGAACACACAGTCACACAGTCCATCTCATCTGTTCATGTTTATTTCTTTCTTTCGGCGTTACGTTCTCCTCAGAGAGGATTAATTAAGAAGCTACAATCACATCTATCAATTACTTTTCTCTTGTCTGTGTCTTTCAACATCTTTGCAAACACGCCCACCTGACGACCGCTCTGTCCGTTGTAAACAAGGTAAGACAAGCGAAGCAGCGAGTATTGCAGCAGAGAGCTAGTGTTGTGGTGTATTTTTAAAATGATGGTTTGGGAGCCCAGCCGTGGTTGGGAAACAGAGCCCCAGGGTCCCTGCGGCTTGAAAAGGCTGCTGACATGTTTTTCAGAGGCTTTTTTTTAACAGAATAAAAGACAATATTTCCGGAAAGATTTACAAAATAAGCTACAAAAGCACAAATATAGTCTGTGACTAAATGTATTTGAGAGACAATGAGTCATCAACAATGTGTTATTTAACAGTAAATTAAATATTAACCAGCAGTCTGACTCAAAAGCCCCCGAGGAGGGTGGATAGTAAGACAATAACAGATTGACAAAGAGACGAGAAGAGTGAGGGAGAATGATAATGAGACGAAGAGGAAGGACAAATGGTAAAAAATCAAAAGACAGAAACAGAAAAATAACAAAACAAGTGAAGATGTGAAGATAAACACTGCAACAATATGAACCTGCTCTGCTTCACCGACCACCGCCGCATGTCCTGCATCTCTCACCAGATCATTTACTGGTGATTAAAACCAGAATTATCTAAAACTACACAATCATGAAACTTTAATAAAAGCAGCCACTAAATCACCTCCTTAATAACTTGTCAAATATCAGATAGAGAACTGAGAAAGAACCACTTGAAAGAGGTAGTGATTCATTTTCTTTTTTTCTAAAGTGTGAAATTGGTCACAGTCGAGTGATCGAACACAAAATGATAGTTTTAATCAACACACTTACCAGAAAAATGATGAAGTTGAACAATCAGAGTAAATATATGAAACACTCGTCACCGTTTACTGTAACAGTGAAGGATATTATGTGGGTGAACAGACCACTGACATTCAGATCGTTTACATACAAACACACAAACTGCATTTACAGTTTCACTGGTTTCATTTTTATAGTGCTCACACACACACACACACACACACACACACACACACACACACACACACACGAGGCACCAGATGCTTTGAGCTCTCTGTGTTGTCATCCCAACACCTCTGTAGTTTCAGAAAGAGAGAAATCGGGGGGAAACAAGACAACAGAGTCTTTTGAAGTCTCTTCTCCGCTGTTTTGTCAAAGAACTTTGACAAGAGTGGAGGAGGAGTGTTGATGTGAGCAGAGGAGATGGCTCCTAATTGGCTGCATGAAGGAGAGGAGGACAAGGCCGAGCAGTGAGTGTGTGTGTGTGTACGGTTACAACACACACACTCAGAATGACTTCTATATAAATACTCCTCTACCTCCTGTTTGTCACTAAAGGTCTGTACTAAACCATTTGGTCCAATCAATTCTTTCCAGCTGATTCACTCAATTTTTAGTGCACATCCGTCGGTGACCTTTAACCTTTAAATTGGTCCCAATGACCTCTGAGGAAACGGTGTGAAACAAAAAACGTCCACTGTTATTAAATCTCGTCCAGCAGAGTGAAAAGGTTTGTGATCAGTAATGAGTCTTTCTGTCTCATTAACAGAATTATCATCTGAATATATGTATAAATCCTCCTCAGTAAACAAATCATTGAGTAGACTGATGTAACATCCCGAGAACAAAGAGTCACGTGGAGGAACCAGCAGAGTAAATAGATATAAACATGTAGCAGTAGCTAGCAGACGACTGATGGAGTCGTTTGTTACAGCGGTAATGAAGAACAGATTGAGGCTTGAAGGACTGTTATAATGACCGTTTCTTTAAACGGAGCAAAGAAGCAAACACTCGCTCAAGGACACTGTCATGAATAGAAGATCAGGCTTTTTCTCTGCTTCACTAGTGTGATGAACATGTAGCAACATGAGCAATTAAACATGGTGAATATTCTGTCACCTCGCAACCACGACACGTCACAGTGTGTGATTCATAATATACAAACACACAAACAACCGGCTTTACAACACAACCACTAGAAAGAGTGAGAGAGAGGAGGATGAAGAGGAGGAAAGAGAGAAAAGGAGAAAGAAAGAGAAAGAAAAAATAATTAGAAAGTCCATAAAGAAAAGGAGCAGTAAAAGGAAAGAGAGAAACTAAAAGAAATAGAGAAAATGGAGAGGATAAAAATTAAAAAAAAAAAAGAAAGAAACAAATGAGAAGCAGGAAGTAGGAAAGACACATCACAAGAAAGAGAAAGAGAAGAAGAGAAGGCAGCGACAAAGACGAGGAGAGAAACCGAGAGTAGAGCAACGATGTCCTGTCACTGAATGAAATGCCACCCAGCCTGTCACATATCTCTACAATATTAATTACACTGTGCCACGCTTCTGAATAATGGAACAGCCCTATTTAACCAGACTGAATAATTTAGCAGCTGCTTGGCCTAGTGTATATAACAGGATCGATACGCACCGAGTACAGGTAATGAAATTCCAAAGGGAACCTCAAGGAGGAAAGTTGAGTTCACCTGCACTGGGAGTTAGAGCTCATACACACCTGTGTGTGTGTGTGTGTGTGTGTGTGTGTGTGTGTGTGTGTATAAAGTCTTTAGTGTTTATTTACTGCTGCATCATAATGTACTTAAGAACAGAGTTGATTAAATAACCTTTTGTGTGGATAACTGCCATATTAGAATTAACTAAATAAATAAACAGACTGAAGCTTTCATTAACTGTCTCTACTCGACTATATTTACATTTATTTCTTCAGCTTCAGTTTTCTGCAAAAACATCCAGTTTACACACACACACACACACTCTGTCTGTCTGTCGGTCACTAGACATCCATCCACCTCCACAACACAACTACAACTCGTGACCTTTCAGGCCACAATAAAATGAAATCAAACCATCCATGAAAAATCCAAGACAATGCATTAACGTCAGCCGCTCAGCTCCAGTCTGTGCTGCAGTATACTAGATCAGATCAGCTCATAAGAAGCGTCGCTTTATTACCAACATGATGCACTACAGAACAAAAAACTGCTGCGTGTTCTCTCAAACAGGATTTTGCTCACTCATCATGTGCAGCTCATGATGCATGAACATGGATGTTGCTCCCCTGGCTCCAGCTGGCCTGATCAACGAGGGCTGGTCCACTGGGACACAGACGCAGCGGTTGTATAATAAGTTAGAGTCTTCTCTGTGCTGAGGTTCAGAAATGTTTCAAAATTCATATAAAGAATTTAATTAATAATGGAAAAGTTGTTCATCTATAAGAGTCAACCAGGCAACATGAGATGAGATGACGTCCACCAAAGAGCCACAACATTATGACCACTGACAAGTGAAGTGAATAACATTGATTATGTCGTTAGTGTGGCACCTGTCAGTGGGTGGGTGATGTGTTGAATGAGCCAAGATATAACGGCTGATGACGGGGTCAGACCGTCTCCAACGATCATGATGAGAAGAAGGAAAACTGATGGAGATGATGCTCTGCTGCGCTGACACGTCCACCTACCTCAACACTGATGCAGACTAAGTATTCGCCCTCATGGAGACAGTGTTCTCTAATGCCAGTGGCCTCTTTTAGCAGGATAATGCTGCTCCCTCACCGCAACACTGGTTCAGGATTAGTTCAGGAAGCGTCTGTTGGATTTTCTGGACAAACAAGTCCCTGTGTACCAATTTACCAGACTTAAAGGATCTGCTCCTGTAGGTCAGAGGAGTCCACGCCTCAACAGGTCAGAGACGTTTAGGTGGAGAGAAAAGAAGGTAGATCTACACAATGTTAGACAGCTGGTCATAATGTTATGGCTAATCAGTGTATATACACACACACACACACACACACACACACACACGACGGTCTCAGTGGAGCAGTGAGGTAAGCCGTTCTAGTCCAGATTAAATATTCAGGTAGGACGGTTCCTGTGAGAAAAGTCTCTTTTCTTGGAAAAAGGTTGAAGCAATCATGACATTGTCCTTCCAGTGAATGTACTTTATGTTCACATTGTGAATATCTGCATGTGTCCCTCAGGTAATATAGCCCCGTGCATGAATACATGTGTGGATGAGTGTTTATGCAAATGTCTTGAAGGAGCCAGTGTGTGTGGACATAGAAGAGTGTGTCGGCTGGGCACAGCTACTCTCTTCACAATTAATCAGCCCTGCCATCCTCCCCTCGCTGGGAAATGGATGTAAGCAAAAAGTTAAAAGACTTAATTTATAAATAAATCATTCAGTAAATAATAGGTGTTTGTGTTGCCTGCGACAGTAGACAAGACTGTATGTAAACCAAAGGGAGGGAGAAGATTTACTCTCACATGCTGCACATGTTGGATGAGGCAACACTGCTGAACATAATAAATATGCATTAGTGGTTCCTGGGAGTGAGTACGACAGGTATGGAAAAGGAAGAATGAGGAAAGAATGAGGGAGACAGAGTAAGAGGGAGGAAGTAAAGAGCGAGGAGAGTTTTTTTTTTTTTTTTTTTGTAGGTTAGATAAAGCAGATTGTGAAATAGCAGCAGATAAAAGTCCTCACACTCTTGTGTCTTTGTCTCGTTGTAAATCACCCTGGAGACGACGAGGAAGGAAACCTGTTTTTGCTCAACAGCTGTTTTGACATGAAATATCTATTACAAATACCAAAAAAAAATCGTTTTTGAGTAATAAGAAATGTAAAAGAAAATTGGAAAAGACAAAATTTATGATCTAGTCTGACAAAAAGTTAACCCTCATAACACACTGTACCCTGTGGATGTGTGTGTGTGTGTGTGTGTGTGTGTGTGTGTGTGTGTGTGTGTGTGTGTGTGTGTGTGTGTGTGTGTGTGTGTGGATTTGAAACAGTTTTTAGTTCAATGTGATTTTTGTTTAAATAGAAACAACAGCACAGGAAGTAGAAACACGACGACCACTGTTTTACTTTTTAAACACACTTAACTCACAGCACATGCATAACACACTATGAAAGGATTAAATATACATGCGAAGAGACAAATGGAGAGAGATAATCACATGTACAGACGATCCTTAAAGGCACTGAGCCGTAGCTATAGAGTTATTACACACCTCCACACTTCTTCTCTCCGTCTCCGTTTCTCTCCCATTATCAGTTCATTCTCCAGCTCTGATTCTCTCTCTACTCATCTGGAAAACACAGTCATCACTGAGGTCATTGTCTCTCAATGAATGGTCATTACTTTTGGGATAAAACGCATTTCCGAGCACTGCTTGGAGCAACAACAACCGAGTCCATTAGCCGACTGCCTCTTGAAGCCATTTCAACTGGTCATGGTAAAATACAAAGTGATAATACCCGATGCCTCAACAGCTACAATCACATCTATTAGTCTTTAGTTATATGCACAGTGCCACATTATGTCTGACAATTTCCTTCTGATGCACCTTTAGATTCTTTACTATAATAAGCTGTAAATAGCTTTGAGTTAAATATAACACGCAAGAAAATGAAAATGCCCCATGTGTTTCTCAACTGTTACACTATAAAATAAAACCTTGCATGTGATGCAACCTGTGCAGTTCAACCTGTGATACATTTTTAAATTCTCAGGTGCATTATAACGGTTTGGTTTCAACATCTCTGACACTGAGAGAATAACCTGAAATTTCCACTTTAGTTGGAAAAGTTCCTCCTGCTGCTTTGCACCAACAGAATCAATGTTCTGACAGAGTTAATTTAGTCTTAACTACACTGTGTAGTTCCCCACACACACACAAGCATCTTCATTTAATTTGTGCCCAGATAGATGTTGTACACATTACGGAGAAAATTGTGTTTAGGAATCAATCCTCACACACACATGTCTTC
The DNA here is from genome assembly GCA_016801845.1 of Polydactylus sextarius. Classification (NCBI taxonomy): domain Eukaryota; kingdom Metazoa; phylum Chordata; class Actinopteri; family Polynemidae; genus Polydactylus; species Polydactylus sextarius. The sequence goes on from CM028906.1 coordinate 29,210,014, forward strand.
AAATATCCCTCCCTATCCCCCTGCGGACCCTCCCTTTTTCCCATTGACTTTCATTTTTATTAGGGCACTTGGCATCTGATTAAATCCCATTTGGAGTGTTAATTAGCTAAGCTGCTCTGCTCCAACTGTCTATACACTGAATAAGGTCAAGACAACAATGACAAAAGCATCAGGTTTCCTCAAGAGCGACTGAGAACCTCAGTGACTGTGACAGTGGTTTCATCGTACCAATCGATTCCTTTTGATCTCAACATGAATAGAAGCAGAAGAAAAAAAAAAGAGAGTGACCTGCACAAAACTTTTGATCTAAATTCAGTAAAGCAGTCTGAGCACTGCTCCAACTGTTCCAGACGTTTTCTGACATTTGTTTGAATAACCTGAGGTTAAAGTCGTATGAAACCGCATTACTACTGCAGAAGTAGGTTTGAATGAATCATTACGTCTTCAAAGTAAGTGACTTTGATTCTGTTTGAGTAACAGAAACTGTCTCAGAAACAGTCTGAGTTGCTCTTCCAACCAAGAGTAGATGTAGGTACTTTTGTACTCCTGACAAAGTAGTTTACTGAGACTAAAGTCTAGTTCACTCTAGTCGACGTCACCATCGATCAGTGAGTCTCAGTCTCTGTCGTGATCGTTGGTGACTTGTGTTCCCATGATGTGGAGTCTCAACAACTGGTCTGAGACCTGTAGTGTTCACACTACAAGACTTGTCAGTGATTGACTCCCGATCACACCGTGACGTCACCAAACTCTACGTCTGGTCACGTGAACTAGACAGGATGTAGCCGCTGCTTCTCACCGTGATTTACAGCCGTTTATTGTTGACGAGCACCGGTGAAGACGCTGCCTCCGACACAGACTAAACCGCTAAACCGGCGTGTAAACATCACCATGGCAACACGCTGGTTTTCACGGTGGAGCTGAAATCAGCGGCAGACCTCCCCGGTACCGGGTAACATCTGGATCAGACGCGGGGAGTTTGTAGAAAGTGAAAATGAAAGAAAAAAGGTCCCGACGGCCTCTGATGGAGTCGTTAGGGCTGTTCACACATTATGATCATTAACTGATGATTCACCAACCATCAGAGGACCAAGTCCACCAGAGTCCACCACTGGAGATCACTGGTAACTTGGGTTAAGTTATCTGATAACTGGTAAAACATATTAAAGCTCCAATGTCCAATGAAAACCATGTGTCCTCGATGTTTTTACACTGTTTCATCATGAGTACTCAGTATTCATGGGTCAGAAAGTGAGTTTAAAATGGAAAACTAGCATTTAAATGATGCAACACACACATGTTGTGGAGTCAGGCCATCAGCTGTTGTTTTGCACAGATTCTCAACAACCACAGTTGACAACAGCCTCAAAAGCTAAAAGTGCGACACAAGCTGGAAATAAGCCTGAAAGCTTGTTGTTGTGTTTCGTCAGTTCCTGCACAAACTGAATCCAACAGGTACAGATACTGTATCTGTCTGTATCTGTGGGAAAATGGAAAATGAAAGAAAAACTCTGCTGCTGCTCCATTAAAGAGTAAATTACAAGATTAGTCCCACAAAAGGCTCAGCTCCTGCTATTTGTTTGTTTAAGTCAACTAAATCTTCTTACTATCCACTTTAATATTTTGCTACATCTGTTTTAGTCTCGTTTTATTTTCTTCCACCGACACTCACAGTAACTGCAGCCTGCGTTGCTATGGCAATTAACAAGACTTAGTGAATATCAAAGTCAAATGAACAAGAGGCTTATGACTTTCACACAGAGATCACTCAACTGACAAATGGATTAATTAATGCTTGCGCTTACTTTTACCCTAAAGCTTCGGTTGTATTATTTCACTGATCCCGGTCGTAGAAAACCTTCTCACCAACACTTCACACTTCAGATTCTACTGTAGCGTTTTATTTATACAACACAGAGACACGAATGTGAGTGTCCTTGTATGTGACTGTAGAGACTCAAACAGATATCCATAATATAAATTATTACACTTTCAGGGTTTAGAGTTAAACAAATATCTCCAGAAAACAAATGTAACATTATGTTATGAACTAAACAATTACAAGTCTCCAGAAAATGAATGTAAGTGAATATAACGTCTTATGTCCCTTAAAGACGACACGTGCACGTTCGAGTGTTGTGCATGTGTGTGTGGAATAGGTTGTGTTTTTTTTACTCCTTTTGGCTTTGCTGAGTGTATAAGTAAAGCACACAGATGAATAATGAGGCTATTACAACCACAGCCGACCACAAAGCTCTGCCTCTTCTCATTCAATAATGTGTGTGTGCATTCCTGCGTGTATGGTAAGGCATGTGTGGGTTGTAAGTGTGTGATCCTCTTAGTCAATACGCCTGATGAACCCTTGCTCTATATTTTCTTTTTTTCTTTTATGAAACACTCCTGTGAGATTACCACATGATATTCAATATTCAGTTCATGGATGAATCCTGAGTAAACTGGTAAAACTTCTGCATGTTATTTGGTCTAAATGCAGAGGAACAAAGCAGACACTCATTTATTAAGACTTTTTTTTTTGACCTTCCTTCATTCTCTCAGCTCTATACTTAAAATTACCTCACAGATTGTATACCTGCCTCCACGTTACTCTACCTTCAATAAACCCTGTTTGTAACCTCATCAGATAAAATAAAATACCTCCTCTCCCGTGTAGGATCAACAACAGTGTCTTTCTTAAGTCATTTTTCTGGAGTAGAGCCACATCTGTGAGGATGTTCATATCCATTGCAATCAAGCTACGGCACAGAACGTGTCTATTTACATAAACCACCGTCCTTCAGAGTGAAAGAGACTCGGACGTTTCACTTTGAAGTCGTTGAAAAACACAGAGAAAGAAGCAGGATTACAGAACCAATCCTCACATCAGCGGTCTGATATCATTACATGTGAAAATAAATTAATAAAAGAGCAAATGAGGTTTTAAAATCTTAAGTGTCTGTTTGTTTTTCATTATAAAGAAGGTCAAGATGTTTTCCTCTTGGGGTCTGATACAAAAGAAAGAAAATAGGTCATGACAATAATTAGATAACAGAATTATAATTAACAGAATTTACTGATGGTTAGCTTTGAGTCATCTTGGGATAAAAAAAAAAAGTTTCTTGAAAATGTGTCCTAGATAAAGCGCATCCTTTAAAACCTTCCTTCAAGTGCGTTTAGTTGTATTTAAGACAAGAAGCCAAGAAGAAGCACATCTCTATCTGACCTCGTCACCTCCCACAGCTTCTGATAATAGCTGCTCTGTGATCAGTTCTCCTGCGTAAAGACGTCTTTTGCACCTCCCCAGTGGTTAATACTTGTGTCCCAGTTCAGCTTTGAGCCGCGTGAAGAGAAAATCAGCTTGAGATTCAGTTTACTGGAGTTAGAGTTTCATAGGTGAACATTTCTACGCCGCTGTGACAAATGTAAAGTGTGTTGCTGTGACATTAAAGCCTCAATCTATGAGCACAATCCCATCAGTCCACTTGTCACATTGTTTTCTATTAATTAAATATTGTGTTAAGTCAGTACTTTCAGCGTTTGTGACAAATGAGGTTGAAAGTTTAGTTCAATACGTTTTCATTTCTTTTTTTTTTTACAGCCGACATTTCAAATCTTTGATGTTTTTCTTTTTTTTTTTTTAATTTCCTGATATTTACAGAAAATTCATGATGACTTCAGCTGTGTTCCCAGACTCAGATGCCAACTGTTACTTTGGTGCCAAACGTAGGATCAAAGAAACAATTGTATCGATCGTTGCACATTTATAGTGACAGACGACGGGTCAGGAAAAATAATTCACCCACACGAGAAGAAGAGAAACGTGTGTGTGTGTTTGTTTGTGCAAAGTTTTGCAGTAAATTACAGTTTTACAATAAAAGCGGTTCATTACATCAGATGTCAACTGATGATTTAAAGCATCTACACATTGAAGAAGGTGATTAGAGACAGAAAAGCTGAGATAAAAGCAGCGTTAGAAGGTGAAACAGACGGATAAAAGGTGTTAAATACATACTTGAAAGTGCAAACACACATAATGTGTCCACTGACATCCACCCACACACACACACACACACACACACACACACACACACACACACTGAACTGAGAGGAAGATGAAAACACTCTATGATTGACACAGTAATAACAATCTGATAACACTGTGCAATATCGATCTCTACAAGATTTTATGACTTGAAACTAGAGATTATTTTTAGCTGCAGCGTTCCTCCAAATACTAAAAGACACCAAGTGTGAGAAGAAAATTTACTAATAACATGCAAAAGATGAGCAATAAAATAGATTGATTGAATAACCACATTCTTTATTAGGTCTTATAAAAGACTTCATTTAAAATCACTTGTCAAGCTCAAGGATAACAACTAAAACCAAAAAGAAGTTAACCTGCCACGCTCACAAACATCTAAAGGTGTAGTATCTGCTGGAAAATCGAGCCAAAGCTCATTCATCAACACTCTGGCAGCGAGCCGACGCTGTGGTGAGGCGCATTTATATTACATCAACAATTTTCAATTCAATTTGGCACCAATAAAAAACATATTTTCTTGGGCACAGATTCAAAAACCTTCGCTAGCAAACAAAAAAAGCAGCAATTAGAGAAATAAGCATCATCACAGAAAGAGAATGAAATTCACCAGGTTGAAATGTAACCATCTGAACATGAAGGATATAATATAATAACATATGAGGGTTATTTTTTTATCATGTCTAACATCCTTCCTGATCCCAAAAAATGTTTTCTACTTGTGTTTCTGTATAACGTCCATCGTGGTCTGTTGGTGCCGTGTTTCTATCGTCTGTCAGGAAGGTTTGGAAGAAGAGTTTTTTGGATTGGCCTCTTCATCTCTCTTCATCCAACGTGTTTCCATTTTAGAATTTGGAGTCGTTGTAATGTAGAGGAGAAGTACACTTGGCCTTCCTCATCATTCAAATAAAAATACACATCATGTAGAACGAAACCATTGTATCAGCTCTGATTATTAGAGTATGGTTGTAAACAAACACCGCTGAGGCTCCATTCTCTATTTTAAAAGCTATTTCTACGATATAGGACATGAGCTATAAGTGCATTCATCATCATATTTTGTAAAGCTTATACACGCTCCAGTCTTTCTATTGTCAATATGAGTTTTGTCCATGATTGTTTCATTGTATCTGGACAGAAACAGTGTTTATCGTCACCACCGACGCTGTTGACGTTCGTCCTTCCTCAGCGACACATGAGCAACAACAAAACGTGAGAGTCGTGGCTACGTATCCGTTCCACATCCTCTATGAATAAGCACTAAAGCTTAAGTAGCCTCATATCATCGTTGGGCTCATTTGAGAACATGCTGATACATCCATCCCAGTCGTCTGTAATTTACCATCCGCTCAAAGCGATAAGCTTAACAAGCAGGAATGATGGGAGCAGCAAATGCTTTACAAAGTTTTTTCCCCCCTTGAGTTCACATCTCAGGCTTCATACAAGCTGCTTTATCTGAAGGTTGTTGGCACCAGATGGAGCCTGAAGTGAGTTCCTGCTGAAGGAAGAAAAAGCACGTTCACCTCTGTATATTTCCTCTGTATTTACAAAAAAAAAAAAATCAATTTGCGGAAGCGATAACAATTTATATTATTCTATAAGATTTAACGTAAAGTTAGAGCCTCTGCAAGAAACTCAACAAAGAAACCTCAGTTGTGTTAATGTTTTTCTATTTTTATTTGAGCTATTTCAAGTTTGCAGACGTCGACAATGAGGACACTGTGTCTGAAACACAGAAGAGACACTGAAGTGTTGTACTGGTATGAATTTAAGACGGAAAACAGGAAGATAAAGAGACAAGAGCACAACAGACAGAGAGACAGAAAACAACAAACAGCAACGGGGTCAGAAACACTCAACGTCTCCAGACATACTGTATATATGTATGTATATGTATTTATGTCTGATTACAAACAAAGCACCGTTTGCTCATGTTTCTAATTAAAATGATTCCATGTAAACATAAGTTCCTGAAGATAATGTAGAAATCCTCAGAGATGCTTCACTTCCCTAAACACTGTTCAACTGAGACGCTGTAAACAAAATAGTTTCTCTGCATATTTGCTCCCTGAACTCGCCTCGTCCTTACAAATCCATCATCTCCATTTCTTTTCTCTGCTCTCATTCTTCCCTCCATCCCCTCTTTTCTTTCCTTTCCCTCCTCTGCGGCCCACTTCTACACACAGGGAATGGCAGCACCAGCTTCAATAATTCACTTCCCTTCAGAACAGGTTGTGTTTGCATTGCAGGGTGCTGCAGGCGAGAACGGAGAGGGCGAAGAAGAAAGATTAAAAACAAGGAAGAATGAGGAATGAACTCGAAATGGTCGAAGACTTTGAATAGAGAGATGGAATGAAAGTAGAAGAAAAACACAGCAGAGTAAAGAGTCTGTTGTGAGTAATAATGTTGTGGAAAAACAAAGAAAGACAAAAAAAAGGAGAAATGGTTGAATGGTGAATTACATATGAGGCTGATTTGTCCTGAACAAGTTAGTTTCATGTGCTGCCGCGTGGGTTTGTCCTGAAAGTTGAGATGGAGAAAGATACAAGACGACAGAGGATCCGAGAATAAATAGAGAAAAGCTCCTGATGCGTAAAGGACAAAAACAGGAAATAAGAGAAGTTGAAGTTGGAGTCGAATAAAAGCCAGTGAACTAAAACCTATTGATTGTTTCAACCTGTGATCGCTTCACATCATGAACTTATCTCAGACGTTTCTGCTTCCAGATAAAAACTACTACAAGTCAACACATACAGTTAGTTTCACTGTTTATTAGAGGATTTAGCTGCATAAATCGGGTTTCTATCCAAGTTAATTGCATCAGTAATTTTTAATAATTCGTCTTAACCAAATGTGCATCAGCAACCGTTTCCTGTTAAACTAATTAGACATTGGCTACTTGAGAAAACGGACGTCGTCCTCGTTGCAGTAGGAGCTGTCAGAGACGGTTTTGGAGATATTTTCTTACAGACACGTACACGTAGGAATGGCCACTTCAAGGGATTTTTTGGGATTGTGACGACGAGCTTCACCGAACAGCTTCGGGTCAAGGATTTCAGAATTACCCGAGCTCAATGTGTCAATGTGTCGATCGATGGATAAACCCTGCTCTTGCTCCCGACGCGCGGCTCCGTCGTAGCCCCGACGAGTTCACCACAGTTCTGCTGTATAAACGTGCCAGTTGTTGCAGAATATCAGGTTGTGGCCGAGACTTTCGCGGCAATAAAACCACAGCTCGTAGGTGTGTGTGTGATGTCTGAAGTGACGTCAGTCTCATGACTAGAACAACTAGTAACATCTGGCCCATTCTGCTACAGACTGAAGACTGCTGCTTACAGCTGCAGAGAAGAGATTTAATATGAATGTGTTTCCATCAGAGGATCTGTTATTCACATACTTAAATGCACATTACAACTTGGATGGAAACTCAGCTACTGACATCAAACAAACAAAGACACAAACTTGAATAACAATGATTACAAACTGACAAATGCTTAAAACAAACTTTGCAGGTTAAAGATCCACATGAATCAACATGTAGAGAAGTAGTGAATGAACTCGACTGAAGTAATGACAGAAATTATAACGATCTGACAGGTAAACATGTCTTGTGACAGACGAGGTGAAAGGACTTTTCCTCTACTGAACAAAACCTTGTAAACGGGTGAAACTGAAAGTTAAAGTTGTTGCAGCACAAACACAACAATTTAAAACGATGACAATGAACTGTCTCTCAACCGAGCAGCAGCGTTAACCTGTCATTACATCACGACGGCAAATGAGACATTTTCACACAAGGTTTTGTTTAAATGAAGTCAAAAAAATCATCAACCTACAAGTTGTTATTCTAACTGGTCTCTGGATCAAATTAAAGCTGGAATGATCCATTAATCAATTAGTCATTTACCAGAAAGTTAAAAATCACAAGTCATTTTTAACAAATGACAAATGTCTATTGGTTTAATGAATCAGATCAACAAATGGAGTAAAACAATAAAACTACATTACTTTTTGTTCCATTGACGACAATTCAATGAAGATGAAAACCTTTTTGATTTTGATCCAATGATTCTTCTAACTTTAAAAAAAAGTCCCAGAACAAACAGTTCAAATATGATTTGATCTAAAACAAATAAAGTTTCATTCCCACTTCCTCTCTCTCTCTGTGTCTCCTTCTTATTTTCTGAGCTCTTCATCAGTTTGACTCGATGTCTCAAGGGAAGTTTTTTCTTCTTTCAGCTCGGCCCTTTTTCAATGTCACCCTCGTCTGTCTTTGTAATACATTTTTCACGCTGTCACGTGTCCTTTTTCTCTTCTTAAACTGCGTCCGAATCACTTTACTGAACGTCAGATTTCAAACAGAATCAATCAACTGATGCCCAAAGAGGAAAAGTCTTTCAGAGAAATATACTCTGTTGTTATGTCAGGTTTTATTTACATTAAAATGATCAACTCCAAACACTTCAAATCCTCAAAAGTTCTCCTAAAATACGCTCATCGCAGAAAAACCCGGTGTTTGATTTACGGCCGTTAGATCAGCTGATGAAAGAGAAGAGACTGGATCAAAGTGTGAAACTTACTTGATATTTTATCTCCTTTAACAACACCTGCTTCTCAAATGAGGACCAGAGAAAGTGGGAAAGAAAAAAAAAACACCTTAACTCAGCCGAAGGCGTCCTAGTAATTGAGTTTAAAAATCACACCTTTAAACCTGCATCTGGAAACAGCAAGTTTGTAGTGATTTTTAACTACAACTGCAGCAGCGACTCTCAAACAAGAGGAACTTGTATCCAAGTGTAGAGACGATGTAGAAAAGATCTGGAAAACATGGAAACTGTGATATTCTACAATATGAACGAGTCTAAAGAGTCTGAAGACATGTGAGCAGCTTTACGCCTCACGTGTATGTGTGTGTGTGTTTCTGCCTTCACCTATTAAATTATTGACATAATATAATTATGACCTACATTGAGTTCCTGCGATGAACGACTACGTCGTACACCTGTGGCCTTCACTTCCGTGTCCGTCACAGACTCTGAAACGTTTCAGTTTCATATAACATGACAGCAGCAAAACTATCGATTGTTTAATTATCAACTTGGAGCAGTCACAGCGCATCTGCTGTCACCTGTTACCAAAGAAACCACAATGAAAACAAGACATTCAAATACAGTGAAGGACATTAAACTCACCGGCTGTGTGGCCCAGGTGTTATGTAATAAAATTAAAACCTAATGCAGGATGTGGAAGTGTTGAACAAACGGCGACAGACCAACGATGCTGCACCACTTTATAGATAATCCTAAAAATAATATCAATTATCCTGTTTTTCTCTAAGTGTGGCTGCATGAAGGGATTTTTGGTAAAAATAAACAAAATAAAATTTCATTAATTTTCTCTAAAGTTGTGTCCGGTCACATCCGTCCGTCTCGTCCCAGGGCGGGATGTGTTTTGATTGACAGGTGTTGAGAACCAAACACAATCGATAAACAGGAATGAGACGGAGCCAATGACAGAGCAGCCTCAGGTCACCGGGGCCCTGTGACCAGGAAGTGGATTTATTTACACAGAAAGAAATTTATCAAACACAATTTGGTAAATTTTCAATAAATGCCGACAGAAAACATCAAGGCACATCACTGTATTAGTAATTGATTTTGATTAATTATCATTTTTTCATTATCTAATTAACTGACAAGCAAACCAGGGGGCGTGAAATAGCTCACCTGTCAATCACTGACCGTCGCCAACCTGCTGCTGATTGGTCAGAACAGACTGAGCTGAACGAGGTTCGACCACAGTGGTCAGTAAACGTGTTGGTGAGATCTGGACGATCCCGTCAAACATTTACAACCAGAACATGAACAAAACAGATCTGATGAGCTCAGGCTTCATGAATTAGCCCGTTAACAGGTTCCCTGTGGACACATACACTGTGTGTTATTTAAACAATAACTTTCTTGTCTTTTTTGTGTACTACTGAGAGGACTTAGCCCCACTAGCCCACTGATATCAGCTGTCTCTGACTACATATCCATATATTATATACACATAAAAAACTAGTCCACACAACGTTACGCGTTTAATAACGTTAATAAAACTTACTAAAACTCCAGGAAACGTCAAGACAAGTTACAATACAAAACTAAAACCTTTCAGCTTCTGTTTTCTCAGTAAAAACTCCATGAATGAACAACTAAAAACCGTTATAATGGCTGTAAATAACATCTGTTTTAATATTCATCTATCTGAAGACAGTGGGAACGTGACAGGTGGTGAGGAGGACGGGCGATCTGAGCTTGTTTGATGGGCCAGTAGGAGTGTGTCAGTCAAAAAAAGAGGATTTAATTTCAGTGTCATATACTCGCTGTGAGGGTCTGTGGGGAGTAGGCAGCATGTTTGCATAAAAACACAGAAGATTTATTCTGATGCGTCTGCGAAAAACAAATTCTTGTCACAGTTACAACTAAGAACTACAAGTGTGTCTCAGTTCACATACTTCTGTACTTAAAGGAGGACTTTGGTGTAGGATGAACTTGGGTAAGTTATAACATGATACACAGCGGTTATGTTTGCTAAGGAGCAAAACTACACCAGCCTGTTGTGCTATGATCAATGTTTTTTTATCGTTTTTGTCTAAAAGTCTCACCATGCTAGTGATTAGGTCAAGTTATATGTTAGATAGTTATAGTTGGAGATAGACAGAAGAGCAAGAAAGTAAAAAAAACACCCTAAGTACCTGACACCAACACATAAATGTAAAATAAATATAAAATAACACTGAGAATAACAATATATATGTATATGTATATATATTAGAGACGCAACAATACACAAAATTCACGGTTCGGTTCGATACTTTAGTGTCAGTGTTGATTTTTTTATGCCTTTTTAAACTTGTAGTTTATTAAAATTATCAACATTTGTTTTAACTCAAAATGATCACAGAGTTTCACACATGATGGTTAATGTGTGGCGGCTCCACAGAATGACGCCATCTTGGCTACGTAGCAGAAGAGGAGGGACGGCGGGCGGCGGCGTAATCTCCACCTCACATGAAACATGGAGCCACAAACATCAGCACTAGTGAGACTTTGATTATTGATTAGAATTGAAAACAAGCCGCAGATATGTTGGTGGAGACGATCACGGTCCAGATCAGTGATTAACGTTCTGTCCTGTGATGATTCACCGTTAAAAAGAAGACGACACTACCCTGTTAACATTCACATAGTAAACATAGTATTCGACATGGAAGTGTCTGAATTGAGACACTTTTACTGTGAGTGAATGTAGTTGTTTTATTCTAACCTTGTATTTATTTTACCTACTTTTACATAAATCAAACTACGTTCCCTCACGATGCATCTCTTCCCTCTGCCCTCATTTCCTGAGGTTGCTGCCGGCCCCGGCCTCTCTACCTGCTCCCCAGTGTCAGACTTTACACCCCAGCTTCCCACATCCTGTCTGCACTTTTCAATGACAGTGTGCACTATGTCCTATATAGTAAGTGGAAAGACGAGTGGAAGCTTGCTACTGAATCAGCGGATGATAGTGAGAAGATGACAGGACTTTGGAGGAGAGAGGTGCTTGGTATAAAGGAAAAGATGGATAGTGGAGGAATGAGGGTAAAAGAGGAAGGAAAGTGATGAGGAGAGTAGAAGGGATGTTTCTGCTGAAAAGGTTTGGATGAACTGTGAGAATTAGAGTGGAAAGTGGATGTAAAATAGAGAATAGGTACATTTTATTTGACATGTTCAGGGCAGCTATATGGACGGCCACGACGGGAAAGAGGATTAGAGAGATGAGAGGAGAAGGGAAGAGAGTAAGATGACAGGTACATCTTTTTTGACAGGTTTACGTTTAGTGGATGGGTAAAGACCGAATGAGGGAGAAAAAGGAGGAGACGGATCAGGATGAGGAGCCGGAGGCAGGTAAATGGCTACACTGACAACATGGGGACTTTTCAACATATCCGGCAGATTACACCCCATCTTGTCTGAGCCAGCTGGGATTGCACAGAGGAAGACGGAAAAAAACTGCACCAGCAGCAGGCTAAAATTTCAAACATTAAAAATGCCAGTAATTTTTACTAAATCCGTCGTGATCAGGGAAGAGGAGGAGGAGGAGGAGGAGGAGGAGGACTTTACCACTGAGGGAGAGGGAGAGTAAGAGGGAGAGGGTGAGATCTCCAAGCATCACGCATCGCTGAATTATTGAGGCCAGACGTGTGTAGGAGCAGGAGATAGATTTCCAGTGTTGATCCCTTCCTGCTGTCAGAAAGTTTAGTTGGACACAACCAACTCCAGCAGTTGTGGTTGTTGTTCGAGGGTTTTCAGTCTCAACACGGGTTTAAGGAAGAACATATGTGGGAGGAGCATCTCTGAGAGGTTTTATGAGACTATGTGTCCTTCCTGTGACTCTTTAAGTCAGAACATCTCTGTATGATAAAGTTTCTCCAGGTAGGTTTTAGCTTTTCTGTGAAGTGACACATCAGTATACGTCAGTGCTGTTTGCTTCCTGTTTGCACAGCACTTTGCTCGCTGTGAAACCCCAACATTTGCTTGGTGTGAGTCAACAATATTGCAAATATTTTAAAGCTCCTTGAGGAGATTTACACCATAATACTGTCAGGGTGTGTTGATGTCAGCAGACAAGCCTTGTCAAAATATCTGAATACGAAATGTTGCCAAATATAACTCACACTTAACCTGTTTGATGCTTCAATCTCTGCTGAGACGCGAGTTTAAAGAGGAATCATACGTGATGAAAATGTGCTGTAAAAAATAGTTTTATGTCTTTGAACATATGGAGAAGGGATTTTTAAAGAAGTTTAAAAAAAGTTCCAACAATCTCTGGAAAAATCTGGCAAAATCTGTTCAATCTTATAACAGTGCAGAATAAAACAGCTAGTAGTAGTAGTAGTAGTAGTAGTAGCAGCAGTAGCAGTAGTTAAATAATTACCAACAAAGTTACATGAAAAGTTAAAAAGAAAGAAAATGAAGCCAACAAAGGAAACAAAGAGGAAGTGAAGAAGACAGAGAGTGACAGTGAGAGAAGTGCAGGAGGAGGCAGACGGTCTCTGATGTAAGTCATGTTCTCACCACTGTTCACAACCATCCTGTCGCCTTCATGAATAAGTTAGATGCCAAATGTTCCCTCCCTCTCACAACCATGCATGAAGACGCTCACACACACACACACACATAGTGGCCACACTACAGCCCTTATTCCTTCATCTTAGGGTCCATACATAACACACCCACACTCCAACAGCTTTGTCATTTCAGCCTCTAGAGGACTGGATCTAAAAATATTAAGATTCTTGAAATTTCCCAGAATTACACACAAACACTGAGATGTTCCCTCTATTAACAAGTGTTTGATAATCTCTCGCAGAGTGTGTGTGAGTGTGTAGAAGGAGGAGGAAAGTTTCCCACCGACATCATCCTGCTCTGGACGACCACTGATAAAAATGTGTGTGTGACTGACTAACATCTCAGTACAGAACAATGGGAGTGGGTGAGAGTGAGGTAATGATGCAGGAGTTAATCTAGAAGTAAATAGAGATGATGTTTGTGTGTGTGTGTGTGTGTGTGTGTGTGTGTGTGTGTGTGTGTGTGTGTGTGTGTGTGTGTGTGTGTGTGTGTGTGTGTGTGTGTGTGTGTGTGTGTGTGTGTGTGGGCTGGCAGGTGTGTCATTTTGCACAGATGTGATCTACATAACCAAAAACATCATCATACAAACGAGGAGGTAGAAGAACAGATACATGATGATCTGTGGGCAAATAAAATAAAACTTGAATAATTTTGGCAGAAACTGATAAAACCTCAACATTTTATTCCTCCTGTCAGATTTTTATTTTCTTGGTCAATTTTGTAAAAAAATTTGAGATATTTTCAAGAACACGTCGTTGTTCTGTCAATCATTATTTGTTTACAGCAATAAAAACCTGAGTTAGACTCAAAAACCTTCTCATAACGTCCAGCGTCTGAAGCCTCATCTTACATCCATCTTCTGTCAAACTATTTCTTAAAATTACAAGATAAGCAGCTCATTATAAAAGTCATTATCGTCTGTTTACTGAATTTAAACAAAAAAGTAAACTTGTGTTTGGTTCCTGGTGGGAGGAGCCGCCCACGGTCCAAAACACTGACTAATAAGACGGAAGGAGACAGCGAACAAGGTCGGTGTTAAACACATATATTCACATATATTACACCGAGTCTTTTCTTTCTGAGGAGATGTATCACAGTCTCACCTCACTGCAGACTCCACTGTACCAGACCGGCTCTACCTGCTGCCTAGTGTCCAACCAGGACCCAGAGTGTAACCGGTGTGAGGTTGGTGATAAATCAGGCCTCCCAAGACGTTGTCTTAGCGCTCTTATCCTTTACCCCCAGGTAGCCAGGCTAGTGTAAACCACAGTCAACATATCACTTAGGCCACAGGCCTATGACTCCACTGCTGACCTGCAGGTTAATAGAAATGTTGTCAGGCTTTAATATCCAGTGAGCCATACAGAAAAAATAGGAAACTGGAGGAGGAGGAGGATCAAGGGTAAAAGAGTAAGCAGAGAATAAGCTGAGCAAGCATCAAAACAAGGAAGTTGCAGACTGTTCTCAAGGTTTGACCCTTCTAACATTAACGCAGTACGAGCTACACCGCGACACAACGGACCTAGTTAAAAAAACAGAGCAAGACGAGATAATTAAAGCATCGTGTGCACTGAAATTTTTAACAGAAAGGAGGAGAGACAGAGATGAGTGGAGACAGGACAGGACAAGACGATGAAGAGGAGGAAGAGGAAGAAGATTGAAACCATGACTTGTTTCTAGAAGGTCAAGTAGTTTCGGGAGAAACAGCCGATGATCTGACGCTCGTCACAATAAAAACAACTCACTTCCTTCTGTCTGTTCAGTGACAGAAACGACAGGAATTATGTTGAACTCACAACATGAAACACTGATTTTATTTTATTTCCAAATATTCTCCTGACTTGAGATTGTTGTTAATAGTGACAAGTGAAAAACTTGGTGGAAGATGATGAGAGTTAAAGATGAAATCTATTTTTATTCCATCTGGTTTTTACTTCTGTAGTTGAAAATATATACATATGTACATATGTTTGAGCCGCCTCTCATTAAATCCCAAGGATGTTAATTAAACATAAGAGAGAGAGGAAGGTTGCTCGACAATCACTGACATTACCTATCACATTAATGTGAAGAGGTTTTCTAATCATCTAAGTAAAATGGAAACGTGGACCAGTAAATCTAAAGAGCAGGAAAATAAAGCAAACAGTAGGAGGAGGACTGAAGGTGTCAGGCTGTGGGAGGTAAAAGGTTATCATCATTCCTAGTTTAATGTTTTAGTCTCTTCCTATCACCGTCTCTCCTGCTCCTCTCTCCTCCTCCATCCCCTCAGAGCCAGCGATAAATTATGGATGCTTATTAGAAAAGGGCAATATTCAGCATCCAAAATTCAGCAGCAAGAGACATAAAGAGACACAAATAAAAAAACAAAAAACAACAAAAAGTGCTGATGTGGAGAGATGAAGAGTTAAAGTCACAGGGGAGAGTCCGGGCGATATAAACCTGGTGTGATCTCTTTCTAGGTCAGCGGCTATCAACACATGTGCTAATGTTCTGCAGGAGGAGCTGCACATGAACACGATGAACACGACGCTTCAACGTTCAAACTGCAAATATAAAAGATTTTTAAAAAACCTGCGATGCATCCTGAGCTTCAAAGTTTCAAACTAATGTTAAATTTGTTCAAATTAAACTTTTTCACTTTCTGCTTTGTTCTGCAGCCGGTGGCAAGGCCCCAGCCTCCGCTCCAAACTAAAAAAAACACAGTCGAGCTAAATCATTGATTCAAGTTCATTAAATTTCCTGTTAACAAGCGGATAATGAAGCATCATGTTACAGGCTAATGCAGTTTGGATTCCATCTACAGCACCAGCTAATGGTTTGGTGTGACTTTGTCAAGCGATCGATAATTTGGTGTGTGTGAACTCTGAGTGTGATGTGACGCAGCAACACAATGATGGAGAAATAAACTTTATCTTTACTGGCGTTGGAAGTGTTGGACTCTTCAGATGAGGAGTCACTTCCTGTGAAATGTGAAACGTGAAGGACACATGCAAGATGAAACTCAGAGAAGAGAAGCTCTAATAAACAAGACTTGGTCTAAAATGAAATTGATCAAGTTGCTTAACAAAGCTGCCAAAAACATATGGCACACAGATTTTCATTTTTTCTTCTTGAAGTAAAGCTTTGCATTTTCTCGATGCACTTCTCTGTCCAATTGCCGTTTGATGGACAGATGTTACAAGGTTTTTGACAGCTTATCAAAATTCACAGAAGCACAATCAATACCACACTGCTGCAAGAGAAACAGTGACTGATCCACAAGTCCCTGCTGAGCCAGCAAACTGTTGCAGTGGGAAGAAAAGTGTGTCTGCCGCACAAACACGTCCCACACACACACACACACACACACACACTTCACATCCATGCATGATGAAAACACACTCACATTCACGAGCTCAAACACCTGCACACACACATTCACAGACACGAGCCGACAAACTTACACGCATCCAAACACACCCCAGAGACGTCTACAGTAAATGAACCTCGCAGCCGTCCAAAGCGCTGACATCAATCAGGCACGCTTTCACCGCTCGCCTCCCGATGGACAGTGAGTCGCATCTGTCTGCTACAGCAAGTGCTAAACAATTCCAAAGTGAGGGAAACCATTTCATGCATATCTGCATACACAGCGAGCCAGAGTGCCAAACTCGTTGGCTCTCGTCCAAGTCGTCTCTTCTCGTGATGTTTACTGCAACTGTGCGGATTGTGAAGCGATTTGTTCTTTCTGAATGACTCTTTTCTAGTGATGATGATTTACCTACATGAAACAGTTGTTACACAGGTACTAACAGCTGAGCATCGGCTCCACACGCGCCACCGGGGAGTGTCGGGGCCTGTGAACGTCGGCCAGGACGATTCCCACAAAAGCTCTGGGACTTTTCCTCACTCGGCAGAGATTGAAAAGACAAACAACCCGATGATGAAACACACAGACTCTGTAGCCTCAGCGGTTGATACTGACTTCGTACATATCTGCTTTGACCCAACGCGTATTTGTGACAGAACCCATGAGACACACATGCACAAACTCTTCACCATAATCAGTATATCACCCTGTAGAGAACCCAGAATTGTTTCATAGGGTTTTTATGATAAAAAATGAGGACGAGAATGCACAAGGGCAAAGTGTGAGTTTTCTGCAGGACAGTGTAACTAGATCAGAAGTCACTTCATGAGGAGACAACTGATTGAAAAAAAAACTAACACGCGCCTGCTAAATGACCGCTACTGCTACGTTTCAAAATAAAATCCTGGATTGATCCAAGTGGTTAAAACAAATAATCCCAGATAAAAACGTGTGATGTGTCTTTATGTTTGACGTTTTCTGCATCTTTTCAATCATTTGTGTCAAAAACAGGTAAAGATTTGAGAGTTGGTTGTGGAAGGTGGTTACAATTTAAACTTACAGCGACGTGTCAGTGTTGGTGTGAAACTGGTACACGTCTGATTAGTTAGCGAGCGTTTCAACATGAGCCGATATGTTTCAGTGAATGACAGACTGTCAGCGTGGCGCGGCGTGACGGCAGGCTGCAGGATTGCTTGTGACAACGGCACTCTGTGCTACTATGACTAAACAGACCTTTTTTCAATGGCTGTCACATGTCGTCAAGCTTCAGAGTGAAAGTATCAAAGCTGACAGCTTGGTTTGTGTGTTTGTGTGACCCAAAGGGACGTGAGGATGCAGATCTGGACGAGCGTCTGTACAATGAAGTGACCGTGTGTCTGTAAGTACAGTGAGACGTGAGGCGGCCTGAAGACGGGACAGGTCTGCACTTCATCCTCAGAGTGACTGTCCTTTTTAGACAGACAGAGACGAGATGTGTCAGCCTCTATCCTGCTGATGAAACCTGTTGTTCGTGTGTGTGTGTGTGTAGGTCCAGTAGGTGACATAAACCTTAAACAATAAAAGCTCATCATACCTGTAGTATTGAAGCACTAATCTTTGGGCCTAATGTGAATTTCACAATAAAAGCTCCATGTTGGATTTACAGTAGGTGGTGTTTCCCTCCACTTCAGAGGAGCTGGATGTTTTCCCAGCTGCCTCCTGTGACTTCTAAGAAGTAATATCTCCCTTTCATGTTAATTTGCTGTCGATCTCCCTGAAGCTATTTTCACGGTAGTTAAAACGCTGGTTATTATACTGCCTCCTATTAGTGCGTCATACTGTAACGCGGACAATACGCAGCACGGAGAAGCCCTTAATTAAGGTTATGGACTGATAATTGAACAAATTAACATCGCTGCGGCGCTGGCGTTTAGTCAACTTGCACTAATGAAATATGCATCGATGTAATAATAAGAATACGTTTGTAAATATCACGTTCTTACCGTAAACTCCTTGACTCCAGGCGACAGGATAAAGACTAGAAAATAACAAAATCCAGAAAAGCTCCATGTTCAGCTCACTTCCGTCATAACCTGAGAGAGATGGAGAGAGGAAGGGAGGGGGAGGGAGGGAGGGAGGGGAGAGGTGAGACGGAGGCGCACAGGGGAACAGCCTGAAAATGTGCGTGACAAACAAGAGGCGACAGCTGAGTGATCCAAAACAAAAAAACAAAAAAAGAAAGAGGAGATACTTTCAATTGTGTTTCATATTTCAACTATGTCTCCTTCAACGTTCTTAAACCGTGAAAAATAATATTACGGAGAAATGTATTGTCTGTGTGTTTGTGTGAGCAGGAAACACGGTTTCAACTTAAAAGACGCGTAATTCAATCACAACCTGCGGATTATAAAGAGTTTAACGGCGCAGAGAACGAACGCGTTAGAGAATTAGAGATTGACAGGATTGTCTGTCTGGTGGTTAACGTGACTAAACTTCCTGTACCGCCTCATCATCACTACCATCATCATCATCACTGACCACGGAGGGGAGGGGGCAGCAGGTGTAGTCAGGACAGAGAAAACTACGGATTAGACGCAGTATTCACGGAGGATTAGCTTCAACAAGTGGGGTCATGCACTTTGGACCTGAAACACACACACACACACACACACACACACACACACGCTGCCTGCCCTCAGATCTTCAGATCAATACATTTATTCCTCCAGTGACAGGCTGATTTTTCCATTTCTATTTTTAAAAATACACTTTAATATTTTGTGTGGGTTCATCATCATCATTATTATTATTATTATTATTTGTTGCATCTTCATCTGTGGTCACGTGTTAGTTGGTTTTATCTCACTGCTACAGTTTCTAGTCTGAATGGATGAGGAGCAGCAGGAGTCGGGGGCTGCTGGACCCTCTCCTCCTCCTCCTCCTCCTCCTCCTCCTCCTCCTCCTCCTCAGACTAACAGGAGGATTTCCTCCGACGTCTCGGTCTTATACCTATTTGTATAAAGGCAGAGAGGCGGCTGCATTGACAGGTCGCATTATAGAGCGCGCTGTGATCAAAGTTTCATTACACGATGCATATGAGTTAAATCCTGCATTAATGTCAGGCTGCGCTGCAGGAGACGTAGTAGATCGTTTTAGTGCCTGCGTAAAAAAACACCTCACTGATGTAACTTAAAGAAAGATAAATCCCAAACCTGGTGACGTTTATTAACTGTAATTATAATGATGCTTCAACTTTGTTAAATGTGTAAAGCTGATAATTAAATAGTCCCTGTTTGGTTTGGTTTGATTTATTTTTTGGACGCATTGTGAATGCGCATTTCATTCTTTAAATTTCACACAAGCAAAGTGTAAAGTAAATAATACAACCATGAAATGATGAATTTCAATAAAAACGCAGTCTCAGTGTTGGTATGTGATCCCGTCGAGTCTCTACCTTGTCTCCGAAGTGCCGTCCTCTGGGTCAGTCTGCTACCCAGCGCAGCGCGCACTCCTCCCGGCTCAGTGAAGTGGATTCCTCCGCTCGTTAGACCAACCCGCCTCCCAGCCTCTCCACACAGAAATGTGTTGAAAAGTTATATATCCTCCTCCACTGGGCGTCCGATATGAGCTTTACTATTCCCGGAGAGTGTAATGTGGAGTTTTTCCGAGCTCCCAAGCCTCTGAAATAATCTCCTTGGTGCTTTAAACTTTTATTTTACGCACAGAAAAACGAGCGACGGAATCTCTGCGCTGCTCGATTCTACAGTCACAGTCCCTTCTTCCCAAAGATAAAAATCAAATAAAAAACACTTTCCCTTTGAAAAACTCTTGCAAGGATACTTGGGCAAAATCCTCTACACCCGGTCCTCTCTGTGGTGGATCATTTACTCTTAAAGGCGTGGTTGAAGTGGCTTCACTGTCTCTCTCTGGTGACAGTCTAGTGAAGCCCCTCTAACACAATCATGCGCTCTGAAAATGAGCTCCCCTCCGCCCGTTCAATCAGCGCTGTGTCTGTGGACTCCAAGTGATGCTGGCCAAGAGGAATGTGTGCGCAGACTGAGAACGACCGCCCCTGTCTGTGAAGAGGGAGAGAGAGGTATGGAAAGATGGAGAGAGGGAGGGACGGAGAGAGGGAGGGAGGGGTGAGGGGAGAGAGGACAGAGGCTTTACACATAGATGCGCTCGAGCCTCACAGCTCCGCACTGAACAGGTTGTCAAAAGAACAGCAGAGCGCCGCGCTGGTTCTCACCTCCAGGGCTTCACGTTCACACTCACACAGGTTTCAAAACATTTTAGGTTCAACCAGACGATTTATAAAGAGTCGAAGGAGCAGCGACGGTTTCACTGGTTCACTTCTCTTCTGTTGTCGACTTGTTTGATGGAGTTTTCCAGCTGCGGTGACATCAAGTCGTCGGTGCCAATTAGAACCGAAAGACTCCAAAAGTTTTTTTTCTTTTTTTTGGCCTAATGGATAAAGAGAGAGAGAGAGAGAGAGAGAGAGAGGCCCTTAACACCAGCACCCCGACACTTCACCGACCAATTATTTATGACAGCGAAAATAGACTGACTGTTGAACACACACACACACACACACACACACACACACACACACACACACACACACACACACACACACACACTAACACACACACTAACACACCGCCCCCACCTCCTTATATCGCCACTTCTCTTTTTCTCTTCCCAGTCAGGCCACATGGGGGCGTGTTTCAGCTCATCACTACTATGTGGACGCGTGTGTGTGTGTGTGTGTGTGTGTGTGTGTGTGTGTGTGTGTGTGTGTGTGTGTGTGTGTGTGTGTGTGTGTGTGTGTGTGTGTGTGTGTGTGTGTGTGTGTGTGTGTGTAGGTGGGGTCTGGGAGGTAAAGACCCTTGTTTTTCTCCTCTACAGATGCTCGCTTCGTCTGTGATGGACACAATGAAACTGACACTTAAATATATCAAACAGTTTCTTGTCTGAGTGAGGAAAACAATCTGCCACTAGATTAAAATAACAGAAAATGATTAATCCACTGCAGTGGATTTTTAATTATTTCTCCTTCTTTACAGTTTTAACTTTAAAAAATATGATTCTGTGATTAAATCTATTTACTTATTGGTTTGTTCATTCTTTTTTCTGTCATTTAGGAACAAAATGTCACTTTATCTGTTGGGAGCTGTGGGATGAAAAACAATTAAAACTTAGAGACAGATCATAAATGTACTGAGAGTGTGAACACACACTAAACTGTCCACTTTCCTTCATTTTCAGGTCTAGTTTTCCTCCTTCAAACACCAGCTCTGTAATAAAGAAATAAATCTATCATTTAACCTTGAGGATTTATTACAGATGAATATCTGGTTATTTATTTATTTATCTATTTATTTTTTGCTGTAAGTGGGTGGATTTTGTCATATCAGGATGTCAGTGTGTGTTGGAAAGTTTCCTGTTTCAATCAGTTGTAATCCATTTTACAACATGTGATGCAACATTAGTGTCCTACAGTCCATTTACCTCCGTCACCATCTGAAGTCACTGTAAAGTGAAGCGGAGGAGACATTAAGTATGGAAATAAAACCCTCGCTCTTCTCCTACAAATGTCTCTTATCACCACTGCCTCTGGTCATTTGTCATAGTTTCATTTTGTATAAAAAAAACTCACACACACACATAGTGTTTTACGGCTGATGAGTTGACCAGGTCCACGGGAGCAGCTGCAGGTTGTTTGTGTCACAACGATGTTGAATATTTCTGAGAAACGTCTGGGATCAGATCTAACAACCAGTCAACTGCAGATCTTCTCCACCGACAGATTAGATCAACTCAGACGATGTTGATTAAGAGCCAATCACATTCCTGATTAACACGTCCACGTCAGTAGAAGTTTATCTGTCTGATCCTCTTCTAGATGAAGGCTGAGGGGTCACAACCTCCAGACGAAGCTGTTCCTGGACCACATTTCCCAGCATGCACCAGGACAAGGATGCAGTTGTCAGAAAAGTTAGTGATTTAATTAATAAACTAATCAATACATTTAACTTATTAATCTAACTTATCGCTAACCGCTAATCAATAATGTTCATCAGTGTTAGCGTTAGCGTCAGCTATCAGTCGCTAGTTGTCTCTTTGCTAACATTTCCATTCATCTGATAACAGGATCTTTATTAATGTAACAAACATCTTGTCAGTTTTTAATCCGTCACCAACTTGATGGACATAAACGAGTCTGTAGACGCCATCTTTGTTTGTTTGTTGTCATCTGGTCGTCATGGAGACGTGTCTCATCGTCTTTTACGTAGCAACTAGTGACGACTTGTGATGACGTGTGACGGTGAAGTAGAGGAACGTTTTCACCTCAACACTTTGTTTCTAGAGACGAGGAGTAAAACAGGAGAATGTGATTGATCCAAAGTTTAAAGTATTTCATGTAAAGAGTTTGAATATTCAACCAAACGATCACTGGAAACAAATTTTTCAAAAAAGGGAAAACTATCAATACGACAGTAACATTTAGAAACTTAAATCATTTCTGAAAAACAGATGTTGAGGAAATTTCATCTGACGCTTCTAAAAACACTCGGTAATTACTTAACACTCTTGATTCAAATCAAACTTTTACCCAGAATAAACAAAATCATCGGGATCTGGTTCAACTATGTGTCTCTTTCCTTCCTCCTTTTTCCTTTTTGCCCCTCATGTTGGGCTTACAACCAGCAGTCTTGGCATGTCTCGCTGAGAGCGCCTCATTGCTGCTAAAGGCAATGAATCTCAAAAGACAACATGTTGTAGGAACAACCTTGGGTGGCAGCCATACACAAACACACAAACACACACACACACATTCATCCCACGGCATGAAACCATGTTTTTTCAATAAATTGCAGAAGGCTTCTGAGAGAAGCAATAATTGTGGTGGGTGTAGTGAGCCAACAAAGAAGTGAACAGAACAACAAAATATGCCTGCCAGATTTACTCTTTTGACTCCTCTGCACACTCACACAGATACACTTCCCACCTTTTAATAACGTGGTGGAGCTGTATGGTGACAGTGTGACACTTTACGAGTGTATGTCACACAATTATTCCCAGTAAACAGTGTGTGGTCCTGTGCTTCCTCTAGCTGTGAGTTTAGAGGTTAGTCATGTAGAAAGGTACGGACGAGGTGTTTTTTCTTACAAAGTCATCATTTGAGTTTGGACCTAACACGTTACAAAAGTGAAATAATTACAGTAATGTATTACTCTTTGTACTGTAACATAGTAATGTAATAGCTACTACAACTGCTGATTCCCTGGAATGACGCTAACACTCGGATACCACCAGGTGTGATCTGACACATAACACACGTCACATCCGTCACGACCAAACAGTAGCGACTGGTTGAAGCAGAGAGTCTCCGCCCACCGTGGAGCGAATGTATCAAATGGATAAAATGATGTGAATCAAATGATGTGAAAGCATCTGATACATCAGGATAATAATATGAAGCATTACCAGTACATTTTAACAAACGTTCTACTCTTTACATGTCTCAGTAACACGTCACAACAAACTTGTAACCCGACATTTTCTGTGACTAAAACATTTACTTCCTGTATCAATTCGTCATCGTTACGGTTGAAGACGACCTGAACAATGCTGACATATTGTAAACTAGGTTGAGCGACCTCTAGAGGAGGATTGCTGCCTCTTCACCTGCAGTAGCAACTGATTGGACCGGTTCCCCAGTCCTGGTTCTAGTCCTGAGACCACCACCGGTTCCACAGATACTGGTCCTGGATGATTGAACAGTTCGTCATCATCAGCCGTCGTTCGTTCTTTACTATCACGACACCTTTTGTTTTGGAAAGATTTAACTTATTAGACACAGTAGACGTAGTGATGTTACTCCACATTGTTTTATTTTCAGGATGTTTGAAGTTTTCTTGTTGATTATTTAATTAGATTTAGTTCACATCAGTTCTATTAGAGCCTCTTTGTTACATTTGTTCCTTTCTGTTCTTTATTGTTAATGATGTAATGAAACTAATTACTTAAAATAATAACAGTAACTAATAATCTATAGATTTTTTTTTTATAGATTTTTAAAGGAACTTTCCAGCACTGATCACAGCTCTGATCAGTCAGAGCCTTAGATGACAACTTTCTGCTTTAAAAAAGAAAAAATAAATAAAAATTGACCATTAAAATTGAACTTTTCATTAGGATTAGTTCATCATAACAGAAATGTATCAACTTGTCCTGCTGTGAAAAGCATGTAAAAGCCTTTAATCAAAGGTTTAATGCTGCACCTAAATTGTGACGTGTAGAAACAAGATGAAACTAGTGACAGTGGCACCAGGTGCAGTCAAGACGACGGGTCTGTGAATAACATAATTACTGGGTTTAGAGCAACCAAAGTTTCTCTACCTGTCATCTGGGAACACAGGAATTTGTTCCAGCATTCCTCCATGACAGTCTGACTATGACGTGTTTATCACCAGAACTAATTTGTGCAATTTGCACTTAAAGAGAACAACCGCTGCCACTTCCACCTGCGACTGCGTCAGCGACAATAAACAGCGGTTGTGACTGATGTGAGACCGAACCTTCAGACCGGCTCAGACAGGAGCAATAACACATTGTGCAACACTAACAAAAAGGAGGTTATCATTGTTTTTATTGTTGATGGGCTCAATAAATCAAATGCACCTTTTCAAAATGTCCTTTGTGTTTAAAAAGTCCATAACCAAACAGTCGTCACGGCGCCGGTCACAACCAATATAAGTCACATTAGTTTGTTTTCTTTCAGACTGATATCTCCAGTCAGCTGCAGTAAGTAAGATGATGTTGGGTAACATTAGTGGTTGTTAAGACAGACACAGAGCTGAAACACTTTGGAACAATTTGATGAACATATTATTATCAACGCATCAACTGTAGCGACGTCACATCGTAGCTCCACTCGTTTAAAACACAAAAGAGCAGATGAACCAAACATAAACTATGTGACAACGCGACGTACAGAGAAGACGAGAGTATGAACAGTTTCCACATTTATATTGTGTAAATTGTTACGTTAATTCAGTAATTAATCGTTAGATTAATGGAAAAATGAGTCGATTAGCTGATTAATCAAAAATATAATCAGTTGGACCAGTCGTGTGTGATGAAATCTGCAGGAAGCAACAACGAAGAAAATACAAGTTCAGGCCCCGAACAGGAGGAAAAGACACAAACGATGATGGGAGAAGGTTTCAGATAATCTGAAGATTCAGTAATAATATCATTGATAAACTGCTCAGTAACACTCATGTTTATGGTTCAAACACTGCAGAGATCAGACTCTGTCTCATTTCATCCACTTCAACACTCGGTGTTACATGTTGTCATGTAAAGGTAGAGTGTCCCAGTTCTTCTAACAACAAGGACAAGTTGAGTTTCAACCTTTAAAATCAGAGGGAGGTCAGATACAGATGAGAGGAAATTACCCAGGATACTTTGAGAAGAAAGATGGCGTCTAGTTGTTTGATGAACAAACCAACTAATTCTGTACCGTTGAGTTAAAACATTAAATGTTACTAATGAACAAATATCAGAGTTTCAGGACAGAACCAGATGTTTTCATCTGTTTGTTTCTTATTAATGATGATGATGATGTTTGACTACGTTCACATGAACAGATTCTAACAGTTTTGAGCTTCGTCTTGATTTCTGTCGTAGTTGTGATGTGACGTTTATGTGAATGTGGAGAAACTTTTCACAAACAGGAACAGCTACAGTAACGTTAGCTGCTCCACGTAGCATCGTAGCACAAGTTACCACCGTGACGTGTTTGTGTTTGTTAACAACAAAGCAGTTCGTCTGTTTTCATCCTGCAGGTCGACAGGAAACAACAACATCTGGAGCCGACGTTTCCAACCTCAATGATACATTAAGTGACATCTCACTTCGTAGGTAAAGATCTCGACCTCTAACAACATCAGGTTCATCTTCCTTTAGAGGTCACTTGAAACAAAGAGCTGGTGTTGACAGAGGAGAAGTGAGACTGGGACATAAAGAAGTTATGAACTTTGATCGTTTTGTAACAGACGGCCACTTCCACAACCTCTAACGTCTTAAACAGCAACCATCTTTTCATGAGTTTCTTACTATGAAACTTACTTATGAAACAACTTCTACTGAACCTGTGTAGCTGATAAGATGTTAATTAACGCAGCATTTCAAGCCACATGAACGACACTGATGCAAACATCAGGACATATTTCAGAAAGACACCAACTTTAAAAAGTGAATGCTCTGGTTAATAACTACTCACCCTGGCTCGTCACAAACCACAGTCTGGTTGTTGTGTTGAAGTAAAAGCAGAGGAGATTATCCAACACGCTCCTCGTTCCAACTTTTAAAAGCTCGTTCTTCGATTATCTCTAAACAGCAGCAGCAGCATAGTCATCCTACTGTTGTCAAACAGTTTCCAAATTAGTCCAAAAGATTGTGACGATGATGTGAAAACAAAACAAAGTCCATCTCCTACAGCTGCTTTATAACCACAAAATACAGGTTTCTATGTCTGAACACACGTACGTCACCACATGTTCTACACAACATTTCACAGACATGTATTTATCTAATTCTGGATTTAAAAACAGCTGCAGCTCTGCAACAACTGATATTCACAAATAATATAGAAGCATAAATGTTTTAACATATAATATAAAATATATATTTAAACCTCTGTTCTGTTACAACATGAACCTTTCAGGATTCAAACAATGAACGAAAATTATTTTAATATCATGAAAACGTGAAGTGAAATAACAGACGTTTTTAAATGTTTCATTATAAAAGACGGTGATGGACGGATCCATATCGCTGACAGAAATATATCACACTTATCCTACCGGACCATGGAGTAAAATATCAAGAAACTTTAATGTTTATATTATTAAAAAGACCAAAATGAAAGATAAGAAAATAAAACATCCTGAATATTTTAAAAATAACAGAACGTGATCAACTATTTACAGATTTGTTTCCATCTGTTCCAGAAGAAAACGACAGAAGATGTAATCGCTGTGATACATCAGGGATAAATATTAAATTCTATATATTAAATTCAACCTTCAGTGTCAGTGCTGCTATGTTTTACACAACGAGACGAAAGAGTAGAAATAAACAGGTTGTATAAGGAATGAAAACGGCCTCATGGTCAAACAGTATAAACAACCAGACTCACTCAAGATGAATGTATAGTAGATACAGAAACAACCTCTTTAATAAATAAAATAAAAAAACATCTTATTTCTCATTAAAGTTAATCACTTCTGACACTGAGAAAATCTCCAAACACATTTAAAGATACGGTGTTTTTATAATTATGGTTCAATAAGATGAATGTGTTGTGTTTCTGTCAGTGATGAATTTCTTAACCTTTATGATACTGACGCCTTGTTGGAAAGGAACTAATTATACACACACACACACTCTCCAGACATCTGGCAGCTGACTCCAGTTTTACCTGTAAACTGCCACTTGTCTGACATTGAAACATGCAGGTTTTCCACAGTGTACCTTTCTATTTTTGACTTATAACTTTAAGTTTTATTTTAGAAACACTAACACCTACATGGCCGAAACTCTGTCACTGTAATACATCAAGATTTAAACTAGGATTTTATTAGTCATATAAACTCAAAACTTCTGATTTGTTACAGAATATCAACATCTGTGACAGAAACTACGACAGTGTAGTTTTTCTTTCCAACACACGGAGGAAAATGGAGACGACTTGGGTCAGTGAATTTATAGAAAATGTAGTTTCACAAACTGAGGAACATAAGTTTTTATTATTGCATCAAAAAAAAACTAACTCTCAGTAGTACAGGGAAAATGTGGACGTACTGCAGAGAAACAATTAAAATTTAAACAGGAAGGTAGATATCAATAGATCGATAGATAGATAGATAGATAGATAGATAGATAGATAGACAGATATTATCCTCACTTATCCTCATCTTTAACAGTGTGTTTATCATGAACAAAATTTCTAAAATTAAAATCGTGATCAATAAAAATCCCTCTTGGTCTCTTAACGTGTGCTACGCCTCCTGCCCAGATTCTTAATTTGTCTCCCATCAGGACACTGCAGACTGTAACATGATCTGAGCTGCTTGGTTAAAATGTTTTTCTGGTACTGAGCTCTGTAATTGATGTTCCCATCAGTGTAATTCAATCAGACCTCAAAGTGCTGTATATCAGTATCAAACAGCCAAATGGACAGAAAAAATACACTTGAGACTGGCAGTAATTTCATTGTGTGTGTGTGTGTGTGTGTGTGTGTGTGCAGCAGAGACACTGGGCAAAATAAATGCAATGTAACTCTGTTAAACAGTGATAAAAGGCATCTCCACTTGATAACAAAAAGCATCGATATATAGACGGCGAAGGGAAGTAGAGTTGAGAGGAATCTAAAACCCAGAGAGAGATTAAAGACAAATGATGTTAAAAAGATGAAAGATGACCAAGACTTGAGTCTCTTTTCCCTCCTGACCCACAGCAAACATCATCCCCGATCATGTGTCTCTGAAAAGCCAGAGCATATTTACATCCATCCACTCAGGATGAACCTGCTGAAGGAAACAGGGTATAAATGTCCTCAACATCCTAAAAAGGTGTTGACTCATGGCAGGATATTGAAGAATTATTTTCCTGCTGTATAAACCTCACACACACACACACACACACACACACACCAAAATGCTGGATGTTGCACTTTGCAGTGAGTCAGCGTTGGTGTTGACAAGTAAGAGACCAGAGGTGTAGCGAGGTGATGAACTCTGAGAAGCTGCACTCGCATCGAGATCTCACTGCAGCAGGAACTGACCTATGCAGCAACAGCAGCTGAAGAAAAACGGTCTAATACACAAACATGAACAGACTCCAAAACCTCCAAAATCAGACACATTACATACATTCATCTGAAGTTGTTTTACTGTCGACGCCGTCTTGAGTTGAATACAGATCATGCTACTTTCTAGAACGTCGTGATCTCGGAACTGTTAGTGTTACCCTGTTTACATGCAGCCGTGTTTGTTGAAAAACGATGATATCCATGTGTTTTTGTCTTTTCATTTACATGAAAATGAAGGTTTAAATCACTGAAAACATTTGGGAAAACTCCTTTTTCACATCTGCGTGTACAATCACAGGACAGAACTGTTCTGAACGGTCCAATCACAGACTAACAAGTGTCCCAGCTAACGAGTTTCTCCAGATACAAGCTGTTTCTTGGCAGATTTGAGAGATAAAATTCAGGTCACGAGCCACCTTCAGATACTCCACCCAGTAACACCACTGGGTGGAGTATCTGAGTATTGTCTATGACACAGTAACATGGTAATAATGTCTATATTGTCTGTATGTCTTGTCTATATTGACACAAACTGTGTCAACAAACAATCAACGTTTCCAGACTTTTCCTCCAGACGGTGTCGACAGTAAAACAACTTCAGGTAATGAAACAATCTAACATGAAACAATCTTCTATAGAATCAGTCTGGACATTTACAAAGTTGAGGACACGTTGGTTTGTCTGTAGGAACCGTCTCCTCACTACCACACAACATGAACTTTCTCTAAACTCATCTGATTAATGATGATGATGATGATGATGATGATGATGTTTCTACCAACACAATCTAGAACGACTGTGACTAGTTTGTGAGAGATGTAACAGTAGTAGTAACTGTTTAGATCATATGCTCCTCAACATCACCACAGCTCCGAGGAAAAGGCTGATGTCAAAAATCAGATGTTGAATGAATAAAGTGACCATCATGACTGTGACGTCAAGTCAGGCCAGTGAAGTAGGTGGTAGCATCTGGACCCAAACGACAGGAACCGAACCAACACGTCAACAGACTGAGGATGTTTAACAGACAGAGGTCGTTGTTCTGCTTCAGCTCATCTTCTCAATTACTGTGTCTCTGTAGCTGCAGTGAGACAGTGAGATGCCAGGTTACTGTTTAATGCATTTTTGTCTATAATATCTTCAAATTGGCTGATTTTCTTTCCTTCTATTTAATTCAATCTCAGATGTAATAGCCCGTGTTTTCATAAAATCATTTCGTTCCTCTCAGAAACGTGTTCAAAAACAAATGACATAGCTCATAAAAATCTACACTAGATGGGCCCGTTTATGATGGAAACAGAATACCAGTGAATCAGTTGTTATAATAAGTTATTAGACAGAATAAAGGTCACAGAGGTCATATTATTTTCTGTGTGACGATGAGTAAAACATCTAAACCGAATTTCTCTGAATATATTTCTACATGAGCCAATGAAACTGTTTGATTGTTACAATAATATTTTCTCACATGGCAACAAAATAACAGTTTATATATGTTGAACATAACACTGACCTTTACACCCTGAAACCAACAGCACACGCTACTTCTCTCTGGTAATGAACGAGGCTGTTTAATTGTCTACAGTGTGAGTGTGAGCGTTAGTGTTTTCTGACAAATTGGCAGCTTTTTCTCATTAGCAGTTTTTCAAAAAAGAGAAATTATTGTTTCTGTTTTTAAATGAGAAACTAAACTAGTCACAGCATCATATCAATGTGAATCAGTGACAGGTGGTTAATGACTGATGTCCATTAAAACTAACCACCACCATACACATACACACACACACACACACACACACACACACACACACAAAAAGCTTTTTCCTCAGTGTGTAATGACTTTCTTAACCTGATAGATCATTTGTTGCTCCTGCACAACCTCAAAACGTTTCAGCAAACAAAGACCAAAGCTGCTCATCAGTCACAACGTGCAGCAGCATCCGTGTGTGTGTGTACATGGGATGGACAGAGAAAACATGGCTGTCCAAACTGTGTGACAACATCTGGTCCATGTCAAACTCTCCACCTACCACACACACACACCTGCAAACACACACACTCTTACGTCCAAGGAAGGGTCATTTTTCACGAGGTAATTGGCAGCGAGGCACATTGCCCTTGGGATTCGATAATTCATAACCTCCTCCCATCCGATATCGGATAGCGGGTAGAAATGGGCTGAGACAAGGGGCGGTGTGCAGGGAGAGAGGGTGAGGCGGAGGGGTGAGGGAGGGAGGGATGGCTGCACCATTAGAGAAGAGAGGTAATGGTTCTTATTGATTCTGCCCCACGGGCCCTCTCACCATTTCATGTTTAAAACAACACTGATCCTCATTACCCAGGCTGCCACTACCACCCTGATAAGAAAGAGAGGAGAGAGACACAGTGGGGTGAGGGTGAGAGGAGGGAGGGAAAAGGGGGAGACAGAGACGGTGAAAAGAAGGAAACAATCAAAGGAAAAAGAGAAAAAAGGAAGAAAGTGTGTGCACAGCTTGTGTTTTACTGTCTAATGCCTCAGTTTGAGTGGTATAAGTAATTACTGTCACCCGTTAATGCGTGTAATGCAGTATTACTTGTTTAAATCCCCCACCCCCACCCCCCGCAGTGTGTAATAAGGCTAAAGAAGTGACTCAAACACAGACTACGAGGATCTGTCTAATAATTCTCTGCACTATTATCCTCTCTTTGCTGCTAACACACAGCTCTGTGTGTTTGGCCACAGGCAAACACTATCATTAATGCAACAGTGGTGTAAGAGCAGCTCTAATGTCTCTCTCTCTCCTGTCTCTCTCCTTGACTCTTTCCAAATTTCAGTTTTTATTAGGAGGTAATTTACCAGCTCAAATTGTTCCAAACTCACAATTGGGAGGATCAAATATTTGATTCCTTTTCCTTTCCAAGTCTGCGTTTTCTGGTATTAAGACTAATTTTGTTTATCCTGTTTTCTTTTCCTCTTTTCCTTTTAGCATTTGCTCAATTGTTCCATTAATTCAACTGTAAGAAGCCCCTGTTTGTGTTCTTGCTTGGTTAGACGAGGTTCTCTATCACATAAAAAAAGTCTTTGATTAAAGAGAATACCACCTTAGTTGAAGTCCTCATCAAATTTTAAGGCCAAGTCATTTCCTTTCTCCAGAAAAGCTCCTGGGCCGAGACTTAACGCAGAGATTACGTTTTATCAGACACGTGAAGCTGAAAATAGCAGCTTCCTGCCAACACACCAGTCGCACTATGTGTGTGAAACGAGCAACACCATCATTGTTTATATCGTAACACAGATACATCTGAGAACATGGATTGCCTGGCCAGGCAGCTGATAAACTAAGTGATCAGGGCAGATTTCTAACGTCAAAGTAAACAGTGTTGTTGTGTCACTAAAGAGGCTGAACATCTCTTTCTAAGCCCCGTGCAACAACAGCCAGGAGCCTCACCAACATAACACTATGTCTGTTTAACTCAGTAGTGGTAAAGAAACGCTAGAAAACAAGAGTTTAATCAGACTGTCACACACCTCTGTTGGTTTCTGACGCCTTCGTCAACGTCTGAAAGAGTCGATTGTTGAACTTGTTTCTATTCACATTTACTGATGAATTTTATTTTCTCTAAATTCTTACAGGTCTAAATGATAAAAGACAAAGATCAGATGTTTCCATGTTGTTACACTCATTTGTAATGTTGTAATGATTAAAATACTCAACCATAGTTTTTGAGGAAATAAAAAAAAAACTTTGATAAACGCAACGGAACAAAAGAAAGTTACCAAACAAACACTTTGTTAACTTGTTCCACCTATACTATAAAAACATCAACAAACTGACAAACTGTTCAGGGGCGATGATTAGCATCTGTTGTCACCATCAAACACACAGTCTCTCTGTTTCATAGTAACTTGACTAATCTAAAGTGTTGAAGGGTTGTTTTTTTAACAAACAGTTACAAAGATGTTGTGATTAGATTCCAGATGAATTCATCCTCTAAACTCTGAGTCACAGTCATAAAGGCTTTTTCAGGCTCTCAACACTAACTAACTAGCACACTTTGCATAAGATCGCTTGTGCTGCATTATCTTTGTATCCATGACGAAGAGAAAGCACCATGAAAAACGACCTCTCAGCGGCTGGTTGTTGTAACATCTATTGTGAATCTTAATGTCAGATGAAAAGAGTAAATTGAACCAATCCAATCAGCTCTTCCTTTCAGCAGGACAGAGCTGCAACACTGTTTGAATGCACAATGGGAGATCTTTGAGAAATCACTATACTGCACTTACAGGCAGGAGAAGAGCTTATGTAAGGTGAGATGAGGCAAAGCTCATCATCCCTGAAGGAAAACCTGTCTCTGTTCTGTTGTCTTACATAAAAACATCATGGAAACATAAGAACAGCTGAGGTGAGGATCCAACACAGACTGGGAACCCAGATACTCCGGTGACGTATCTTTACCAGAAATCAGACTTACAGGCAGATGAGTAGACGAGGAGGCTGGTGGGTTGACAGGCAACAGGTAACAACCAGGGAACACAAGCAGGTGGCAGACACACTGGGAACACACAACACAACACGACACACAACACGACACAACACGACACACAACATGACACACAACACAACACGACACAACACAACACACAACACAACACAACACAACATGACACAAGTAGATGAACCGACAAGGAGCCAGTCTGGTGTAAATACACACTGAGGTGGATCAGGTGAACAAGTGGAACTGAAGATGTGAAATCTGGTGGAGCAGTGAAGAATAACAGGTCTGAAGTGATGTAAACTGAGGCCAAATGAAACTATAACAAAAACATCAAAAAAAAGAAGTATTTGACCTTATGCTACATAGTTTGTGTTTTTGTTACATGAAATAAAATATTTGACATCAACAACACAATAGTTTCAAAGGAAACTCAAAGTATTAAAGTGTTAAGTGCTTCTCTCCGTCTCTGTGGCCTGAGCCCTGGTTTCTGTCTGATGCCCTCTAACTCTGTCCTTGTTCCCTGACAACAAACAAGCAGTCGACACTCTCCACTCCCTTTCAATTACGAGTCCATTCTGATGCTCGCTATCCACACAGGCCTGTTAGTTCTCAGAGGCGAAGGAGAAAAGGCAGTAAATTAGAGAGGTCGACCCCTGAGGGGATAATCCTAGTTGTGTGGCATGTTGAGGGTCAGATCTTTACATCCTGCATAGTAATGAGAGCAGAGGCTGATTATTCTGATTAGACATGCGTTCTTCATCTAACACACACACACATTCACACAAAGCTTGACCAGGCGGCCAGCAGATCCTGGGATAAGCTCGCTAAAGGGCAGAGTGTCCACAAAGCAGACAGAAAAAAAAAATAAAAATCATCAGCAGAGAGACAGTACAGCAGAGAGTCCTCATCTTTTGACCTCACAGATAAACCAGACGCTGTATCAGCTCAGTCACAGCCTGAAAAGCCACCGTGGCCCCTAAAGCTGCACGGCTACTTCTACATCAAACGCTGAGTGTGAACCAGACTCAGGCATTAATAAATAATGATTCGCCACAAAGCATCCGTCGAGGTCTCTGCTGTCCCTTCTCATGCAGTCGCCATCACCCTCACT
Organism: Polydactylus sextarius; assembly: GCA_016801845.1. Lineage (NCBI taxonomy): Eukaryota > Metazoa > Chordata > Actinopteri > Polynemidae > Polydactylus > Polydactylus sextarius. Next base: position 29,245,015 of record CM028906.1, read on the forward strand.
GTGTGTGTGTGTGTGTGTGTGTGTGTGTGTGTGTGTGTGTGTGTGTGTGTGTAGTTACTACTGAAGACATACTTTCTGCAAAATGCCTCTATTGATGGTAGTCAAGTCAATGGAATCCTTGCGATTGTCAACCCCACAGTCAATTACCTCCCAGAAAGGCAGGTTATCTCCCAGACAGCCTGAACTAGAACTGGCAGTTTGCCCGGAGTGTCTGTTCTACATGAATGCTTTTTCTTGAAACAGCTCATTTTTTAAGGAATAATACAAATTCAGATAATAAACCTGTGTGCAAATGAAACTGGTGCAAAGAAGCCGAAGAGAAAGGAGGAGAACAATTTTCATAAAAATGGAAAACCTACATCATTCTCCTCTAAGAATATTTTTAGATTTATTTCCTACTAATTATCCAAAATGTGAACATCTTAGGTGACAGTTGAACAGATCTGACAATACACACAGCTGAGAGGCAGGTTGGAGCGACTGATTTTAATCTCACCACATCATCCTGTTGATAACAACGCTGGAGTTGTCGTATTTCCGCAGACTGAAGCTCCAAATGAGTTTTTTTTAAATGTTGCCCCAGGAGTCTGGCTCATTAAGTATTCTGGTGGTCTTATGATGTGGGAATGAGACAGAAACTGGGCTGATGTGAATATTCCCCTTGTCCTTTCTGCCTTTTCAGCCACAATAAGAGGTTTTATCTTCTACATCTGAGATGCAACAAGTCTCCCAACCAGACATCTAAAACGCAGTTACATACACTGAAACATTGATTATTTTATTATATTTTGGCAGTTTACCTCAACAATTTTATATTTTGTTACCATCCAACTCTTCCCTGTTGGCCACACCGATGCAAAAACAACTTCTGATCCTTGTATAAAACCTCCTACTGCCGTCCAGACTGGCTGAGTCTTTTTGGGCTGAACAACTTTGGCAGAAAAAGCCGAATCCGATGGTGTATGAAAATCTGATGTTTTCACATCAGAGAGCTGAAGACCTGAAGTGATACAGCCAGACTGGTGCAGGGAAGTGGATAATATGTCCATAGTTGTTTTTCAGTGTTGATACAAGCAGCAAGAAATATTTACCACATTTTAACCAAAAGAATTTAGCAATTTTGTCCTAATTATTAAAGATTAAGAGACAGTGTGTTGTTAACTACAGAGTCTCGGCCGTCCATCCGACACCTTTAAATCTTTAAAATCAAAACCACAATTATCAACTTGGTGAAAATAATTAACGTCAGAAAATCACCAAAACTCAAAGGTTCATGTCTGAGCAGCATGAATGTCTGAACAAAAATTCAATATACGAGTCTTTTTTTTAATATGTATTTGTTCTGAATTACATCATTTTTCTTCTGTTCAAGGAAATTTGTCAAGTTGGCTCCAGGACTGGAAGTTACCTTGTTACTTATATTGTATATGTAACATGCAGCAGAATATTTTTTAAGTGAGAATGAAAGAGGTTGATTGAATAACCAAGAAACTTCATCCTTGGAGAAAGAAAGAGACGAAGAGAGAGCAGAGACAAATCTCCTTAATTTATGTTACATTACATCTATTACAGCAAAAATACAGAAAAATGTTATTTATTGTGTTATATCTAATTCTCTGACCTCGTCTATCTTTGTAAACCTCTACTGAAACAACATCACTGTGAAGTCATGCTGCCGTATTTGCATTTTAATAACTTCTTTTACTTTGTGTTATTTATTCTTTTACATAGTGATTCTGGGCTGCATATGTTAGTGTGTGTGTGTGTGTGTGTGTGTGTGTGTGTGTGTGTGTGTGGCTCTCTACATTAGCACAATAGTTTTGACATCGTCAAAACAAGAAAAAGGTCTCCCCTGGAGACGATAACCCTCTGAATGAAAAATGTTGACCAAATGTTCTTTAAGCAATTATTTGAACTGAACTAAAAAAGACATCCCTGGAAGAAAAGGATAACTAGCCAGATAGACGACATGAGAGGGGAGAAAAAGCCACCAAGGAGACAGTAGCTAGCATGTGTTAATTGAGCGCTACAATAAATAAGCACGCATCAGATGAGACCTTTCCATTCGGGTGTTGATCAGCTGTGGGAGAATGATGAGAATCGACTCAGAGTCTCAATTTCCAATAGCAATCACAGTGTGACATCTCTTTCTCCAATTAGGACTGGAGAGAAGGAGAGATGTACCCAGTGGGAGCTGATGTTGCTTTTGAATAAGTTGTTGTCTACTTTAATAGTCTCTCCTCTTCTCTCTCTGACCTGTAAATGATGTGGACACTGTTGAGCCCACGAACACATTTTGCCAGCGAGTATTGTCAGATGCTGGTCGCTGGGTGCATACCACGTGTTATTTACTTTCTGCATGTTACTTGCAGACTTGAACTGAAAGTAATGTGCATTACTGGAGAAAGTAAGTCATGCATGTAGGCTGCGTTTATTCTAGTGGAGACAGTAAGAACATTTGTGGTTAGAAATGACAGAAACACATAATAACATCAAATAAGCATCTAAGATGGTGATGATGCGCAGCCCCGAGGTATCTGCATTAACTCTGACAAACATGGTACCAGGTTATATGGTCTGTGGTTGCACTTAACAACATCATTTATGAGTCAAATGTGTTGCCATGTGGTGTACCTCAGGCCATCTTATTTATACCATGTATGTTCTCTCTTGGAAGCCTCATAAGTCTTCAATGATGTGTCCTACCACTTCTATGCAGATGATATCCAGCTCTACTGTTCATTTCATGAATCTGAAAAAAGTAAGCTGTCAAACTTGGTAGATTGTTTGTCAGCCATTAAAAAGTGGTTAACTAACAACTTCCTTCAATTGACTCCTTTAAAAACAGAGACACTGATTTTTGCCCCAGATGAGAAAACTGCCCTATCAAGCAGCACCTTGGGTCTCAGCTCCACCGTCCAGTCGGCATCAGAAACCTCTGGTTTTCAAAATGCTGCAGTTTTTAACAGGTACGTGTTAACGTGATCACATTACTCCAGTAATGATTTACACTGGCTTCCAGTCAAAGTCTGCATTGATTTTAAGATTTTAGCTTTGACTTTCAGAGCATTACATGACCAAACCCCACAATACACTTGCAATCTGTTGACCCCATATTCCTCAGGACAAAGCTTTTGTTAGAGCTCAAAATGTGCTTTCCAGTCTATCACTGGAAGTGTCTCTGCAACTGTCTGACTCTTTTTCAAAAACAACTAAAGACACTTTTATTTAGACAAGATTTTAGCTGACTGGCTCTTGGGTTATAATACTTTTAGTTATGTTTTAAATTATCCTGTTATCCTACTTTGTATTTTTATTGTAAACCACTTTGTGATTTTATCTGTGAAAAGTTCTGTAGAAATAAAGTTTACTTACTTCTACACAAATAATGTTTGTTTAATAACTGAAATGTCCTGGCATCTAGATTAATGTGAAAACAGCCAACAAGAAACACAACAGAAGAAGAATCAACTCATCCTTGTTGTGAATCTTATGAAACTAGAGAATCCAGTGTTTCCAGTGTTTGAACAAACCAACTCATGTTGCCCCACACAGCAAACCTGCAGCCAAACATCATCAAAATTATGAGTTTATGTCTAAATATCCCATCAAATCTAAAGTAATCGTCATCACAAGCAACTAATGCTGCTCTCTCACCCTCTCATGGTCCAGGTGTTCCTCTCCCACTGAGTCTTTCTGGCTCCTCTTTGACGTCTCAGAGGCTTTCCTCTGCTAGATGAGTTATATAATCTCTCCAACATGTTCTGGGTCTGCCCTGTAGTCTCCGACCAGATGGACGTGTCTGGAAAACCTCCATGGCCGTGAGACATCCTGATCAGACGCCCAAACCACCTCAACTGGTTCGATGAGGCGGCTGTTCGACTCCAAACTCTTCAACCTCTTCAACCTTTTTCTAAGATATTTCTAAGAGTCCAGCTGCCCTGAAGATGAAACTCATTATTGCTGATGGTATTAGAGATCTCGCTCTTTCAGTCACTAATCCAAGACCCAGCTTCAGAAAGGCACTTTGGTCATCAATGGTCTAACATGTTCTGGTGCCAAATACGCTTGTGGACAATCATATGTTCAAACATGGTGTTTGTTAAGGACAATCAGAAGTCGTACTACAAAACAAATCCAGTTTCAGAACAGGCAAGTCTTTCCTCCCTGTCATTTCCCTCCAGGTTTTTCTGTCATTGCCCAAGTGGATGTTGAAACCCTCCAGGTGAACTACGTAGAGCCACTTCTGAGGATCCGTAGACTTGACGTTCTCGTTCTCCTGGGAAAAGTCAAAAACAGCTCCTCCAGCTGAGGACTTATGAGTGTGGGGTATTTTAGTTTCCCTTTTCTGGGTATGAGGTTGCTTTGAACCCCTCATAGTCTGACCGCACCACTGGAGACCGTACCAGGAGTCCTGACGTTGGAAACAAAGTCTCTGGAGACTTAGAGTCTACTCCAACCTGAAGTACCCAGGGGACTGAAATCACCTAAGCTTGTGTGTTTGTTACAAACATGAAGAAGTTTGTGTCTTGTCATTACCGATGCATCTAGATGGAAAATCTGACATCTTTAATAATTTATATGTTTTGTCACTTTTCTGATTTTCTTTTTAAGTTGTCAGTCTCTGACCACTCTGTGGTTTAAAAAACTGAATATTTTCACTCTGGAGAAGAACTGAACTATGTCAAATTGATCAGTTGGAAGAAATTGACTCTGGTCCCAAAACATCTTTCACATTTTGCTATTTTGGTTCGACCCAAACAGAAAAGTCAGAAGGTCCAGACCAAACGAGGAAGGTGTGAGAGCAGCCAAAGGTTTGAGGAAAAACACTAAAAATATTAACGCCTCAAACCAAAGTCACATTTTATGTTTTATATATATATATATCAGCTGCTATACCAACTGTAATATCCACAGGTGTCGACATGAGTATCTTGATTTCTGTGCTCAACTGGTCAATTCTTAAACACAATGTAAAGTGTGTGAAATGTGACAATATGAACAAAAACATAAAACAATAAACACAATGCAATCTTTGTCTTTGCATAGCGTTTTGTTTTTTTGTTTGTTTGTTTTCCAAATATTACTGAAAATATCAGATTAAATTTTCATTTTTGATGATTTATATTTGTTTTACATTTGAAGTTTTGAAATGATGCATCGACAAAACAGTGAACTCTGCACGTCTGTATTTTCTGCACCACTGTGCATTCAAGCGAAAGATAAAACAACATCTAGTCTTCGACACTACCCTGAGACCTTCATAAATATCTGTTAAACACAAACCAAGGTTGGACTGTCCACTTCAGGCCTCTAAAAACGCAGCAGTGAGGGTTGTCAGATGTTCTCCATTAGTGGTTAAAAAGCTGCTTCACGCTCCCTGCTGACTCTCACATAGCAACATGGAGCAGTGTGTATTTATTTATGTGTGTGTGTGTGTGTGTGTGTGTGTGTGTGCAGCCTAAAAAAATAAAAAGACAGACTTTATACTGTGTGAGATGGCAGAGAGATGGACACGGAGGTCACATAGCAGCAGGTAAAAATCCTCTTTTACTTTTATAGGTGAGTCATTTAGTTTGAGCAGTAACTTTAAACAACCCAAAGGTTCCTCAGTGACAAGTGAAGGTGACTAGTTCATCCAGATCCCACAACAAACATTAAACCACGGAACATGTGGCCACCATTTACAGTCTAAACAAGAAAATTACTGGAACTAGGATCTGATTTTTATCATTGATGTTATTGCCAATATTTTCCACATGTTCAACAACCTGTTGAGACGTTTAGCAACAACAAACTAAACCATGTTGATACATGAAGGACTGAAGTCTTCCCAAATACAACATGCGGCAACAAAAGACATAATTTGAGATCGACAAGGAAAACAAACCTCTGCTCTTTTGTCCTAGAGAGGAACTGTCACATGTGAACCTACATCCTACTGTCAGAGTCTCTGAGTTAATGTCAGTTGTTAATAAATGAACCAAACAGTGTCTACGTTAGTGGAGATGTGGTGGTAGCGGTGAGCCTGGCCAGGCAGCTGATAAACTAAGTGATCAGGGCAGATTTCTAACGTCAAAGTAAACAGTGTTGTTGTGTCACTAAAGAGGCTGAACATCTCTTTCTAAGCCCCGTGCAACAACAGCCAGGAGCCTCACCAACATAACACTATGTCTGTTTAACTCAGTAGTGGTAAAGAAACGCTAGAAAACAAGAGTTTAATCAGACTGTCACACACCTCTGTTGGTTTCTGACGCCTTCGTCAACGTCTGAACGTCTTGTTTCTATTCACATTTACTGATTAATTTTATTTTCTCAATAAAAAGAGACAAACAGGATGTTTCCATGCTGTTGTAATGTCAATGTTGTAATGATTAAAATGTTCAACCACAGTTTTTGAGGAAATAACATCACATCTTCAACAATCGACTCTTTTGAACTTTGACAAACGAGACAAGTTTGGATAAAAAAGAAAAGATTGTTGCTCTTGGACCAAAGTTAAATAACTTCTATTTAGTTGTAGCTGCTGTTAGTTTCCTTCTGGAGACAATAAGACTAATTTCAGCCTGAAGCAAAGAGTTTCACTATATCTCCAACCAGAAATACAGTTTGTAACATATATTAACAATATATACCAGAAAGTGTGAAGGACACTTTCACTTCTAAAAGTCCTGATTTCTTGTGTAAAGAGATTTGTTTTCATAACTTTTCAACATGAAACTTGATCAATCACTAGGTTTTGGGAACTCGTGCCACAAAGTCAGTATTTTAACACATTTGGCTTCGTAAACGTACTAAGTCAAATCTTCCTGTTCAAACACGACTCATTTTATGGGAAATGCTGCCAAATTAACTGTAACAGCTGTATTATGAGAAAACACCTTATGGGTACTAGCTCATCTGTTTACCTGAAATTAGCTTTTAAATTGCTTTACCTTTTGTTCTAGCTGTCTGTCCCATGAGCAACGACCAGAAAGTTGCTGCTGCAGTGGAAAATAACAGAAGGCTGCAGTAAGAACCAACAACCAGACGTCTCAGGGTATATGTGTGTGTGTGTGTGTGTGTGTGTGTGTGTGTGTGTGTGTGTGTGTGTGTGTGTGTGTGTGTGTGTGTGTGTGTGTGTGTGTGTGTGTGTGTGTGTGTGTGTGTGTGTGGATCGATGAAGTTTTATGAGACTGAAAGTGTAGAGTATAATTTGATTACATACATTGTAAGAGCACTGCTCAGTTTCATGACATGACATGATTTCAGGTAATTTACAACATTTTTAATAAGGTCATATTCTGGTTTTGATGGTTTACACACACACACACACACGTGTGCACACACACACTTATAAACACACAGAGCTGCTGTGTTTCTGAAACCCAGTCTGGATCGTATTGTCCATTATCATAGATCAGTCCTGATAAATAAATTTGTTTTCCCGCTTCCTGTCTCCACAGGCCTCTACAAACCGTTAGCGTGTACTGACTGTAATGTGATATTACAACAATTAAGAATTAGGCACTATGTGATACTGGAACTGTGAATTTATGTTTCTGTCAGTGTCTCTTGCAGTGCAGTGGTGCCGGGTGTCATGGGGAAGTTTATTGCTGCCTATGTAATGGAATCGGAGCAGGTCGGAGACATCACGTTGTCAGTTCGTCCTGACGAATGAGACGTTTTACATCCTCCTCCCTCTTCACTTCATGTTTAATGACTTTAATTGATATTAAAGTCTGAAGACAATATTGCAAAGGCAATTACATACAACTGACGTCTAATTTAGGTAATGATGAGTTTACGCTTGTGGACATCTTTGTTTGTCTACACTTAAAAACAACAGAACAATTAAATAATTACAACATTGTGACAACTTGAAGAAGGAAAAGAAATGATCAGACAGGTTTTCATGTGTTGATCAAGTGTTTTTCTCTCTGGTGTTGACAGGATCTAATATGTTTCAGTCTAATGTCTCCAGTCAGGTGTTGTATTATGAATCTAGTCACATGATGAGGATGTATCACATCCTTTACATTTATATAGAATTTTAGTGAAAAACATGTTGTTTTCTATAGTAGAATAATCAAAGTTGCAGGAGGTTTAAACTCTGCAGTCAGTTAATGTTTCTACATAGTTCATGTTGTTTCTGGTCCAGTCGCAGCTGAAGATTAATGGTTTTCAGATCAATACTGAAGTTTTCTTAGAGTTAACGTTCTGTGTTTTTCTTTTGGTCATAATTTGGCTGAGACAGTTTGTCTCCTGTGTGTTTGTGTTGATGGTGGTGTTGGTGGTGTTGGTGCTGCTGGTGTGGTTGGTGTTGGTGTTGGTGGTGGAGTGAAGCTACACGACCAGCATCATGTTCTTACAAAAACCAACTGTCACAGGAAAATCAATAGTTATAAACACAGAAAATTAGCTTTTCTATCGTCTTTAAAACTGTAGACAATGATCTGACTTTAATCTCACTAAGAAATGATCCAAATGTGTTTCTTATTTCCTTTTGTTCCTTTTTTAAAGTGTTTAAAATCAATACTTTTATAACAACGATGTATTAAACGAAAGCAATGTGGAAGGAGTTTGTTTTTAGTAATCAACCTACAGAGAATTAAACTCTGCTGCTTCCAACAACTTGAACTATTTCGGTTCATTTTCAGACAAAACTGTTGCTGCTGCTGCTCAAACGTCTCAAACAGACTCAGAGACGCTGGTGAACATGGAGCATTTAACAGCTTAAAGAGTCAGAGATTTCCCTCAGGAGCTGGTCCGGCACCAGAAGCAGAACTAAAATAAAAGGAGAATACTGGACTCTGAAACATTCCTTTTTTAACTGGAACATGTGAAAGTCATCAGATTAACTTAACATGTGTCTCTGACCTGTCTCTGATCAGGTAATAATAAAACTAAAAGTTATCATAGAAAAATCATTTCATTTTCTGTCTCGTTGTAAATGTTTTTCCTCATCAGGATCATGTCCACATTATAAACAGTCAGTTAAAAAATGTTCACAAATACCCAACAATCTAATCAGCTCTGAAGATGAGTGATGCTTTTCACATTATTATGCTCGGGCAGTAATCAAGGGTCATAAATGTTACCTGTTCAGCAAGGCTGAGTTATTCCTGAGGCGTTATTATTTATGAGGCTCAGTCATTCTTGAATTCTTATGCACGTACCTGATAATAGAAAAATATGTGATCAGCATAAAGTGATCAGCTGTGGTGTCGCAGTCTTCAGACAGACGGTCTCTTAACTTCATTGATAAACAGGACGATAGACGCATTCGTTCTAGTTTTACTCCTGATAATTAGAGTTCATCTCTCTCAAAAATAAGAGATAAGAGACGAGACCAGAACAGATGAGAAGCCACAAAAAGTTTAGTTCTTAAGTTTATATCAACAGATAAAAAGAGAAAGTTAGAACATAACTAAACTTGAGATGTTGAGTCTTATAAGACGTGTTAGTGTCACAGATTCAGACCAGAGGAAAACTGTGTGTTTGTGTCGTCGTTTCCATACGTGTGTGAATATATATGAAGATTTAAAGCCTCTGAGTCTGAGCTGAAGTTTACAGAATATTTAACATTTAAAAGCTGAAATGATAAAACAAGGAGCTCTTCACACACATAATATGATTATGATATTACGAGATGATTATTTCTTAAAGTGACGTCCAGATCAACATGAACCAGAGTCTATTTCACCATGAATACGAGTCAAACTCCCCTCAACAGATATGTTACGTTGGTTGAAGTAATATCCAGTTTGACTGTCTTTTGTTTTCACAACCAAATAGTTAACAATGAAAGTAAATGGGGCAGTCAGCCAAACTTATCTAAACTGTCATTTTTTAACCACTAATAAAGCTCAAAACATCACTTCACTTCAGCAGTAGCATGAATAGGGTCCCTACACATAAACTGAAGTACTGATAACTTAGTAAGTGAACCCAGAGTTTATTAAAAACACTGTTTTACAAGACTTACCCAACGTCTGGTTTTATAACAACTGGTGATGAAGGTTGTTCCACATCAGCAGATTCATTTTTTTTTCTTTGCTCTTCATGGACACATTGGCCTGTTGTTCTGGAAAATGATGAATGCTCATGCTCATTCATGCTACTGCTGAAGTGAAGTGATATTTTGAGCTTTATTAGTGGTTAAAAAATGACAATTTAGATACGTTTGGCTGACTGCCCCATTTACTTTTTTGGTTAACTACCATATTAACTTGCATATGGTGGTAATTTCTCCCTTGAAAAAAGTGTGAAAAAGACGAGTCGTCTTATATTCGGGGTCCAGAGACTAAATGACCCTGAAAGAATAAATATGACACAGACGGACAGACGGACAGATGGACAGATGACCCACGAAGACGCCAGTGATGCAGTATTTGATTTGTTCTCTTTCTTTCTTTAACATTTCATTTGTCTAAAAATCTAAAAATGACTCTGATGTGACCAACGCAGAAATAACAGAAATTGTGACTTGGAGGGAAACATTGAATATTTAACAAGCACAATTTCAGAAAAAAGACTGTGTGGACACGATACAATACATGTTGAGCTGCTCCGACAGAAACAGAGGAGGACTGTGATGCGGCTGCAGCATCAGAGGTGAATAGGTTTACATGAAAAGAAAAGAACATGTCTCTATTTTAAAAAAATGGATTTCTTCTATTTATAAATACTCTAAGAAACAATGATTGTAATTGGACTAAATGAATAAATGACCTCTGTGTTTCTACTGGTGATAACATATAGTGTCAATCACAGGTGGAGGATCATACACACCACAGAATAAATGTATAAAAATACACTCGCAGTTGGCAACAGCTGGTGTAAACATGTCTTCTGTTAAATGAATTCCAGTTTTAGTTTTAATCTTCTTAAAGAAAATGAAATATATTAATATTATGGAAGTGAAATCTCTTCTGAAGAGTTTCATATTCATCATAACGTGTGGGCGAAAACCAAAAGATGTCAACAGATACTTTATCAGCAACTTTACTTTAAAATTACTCACCACTGAGAAAATTAATGACATTATAGAAAATATCTCATATACAACAATGTGGTTTGTTACATTTGTCACCACTGTAAACGTCTACGTCCTGTTTGTCTGGATCAACATCAACGACCCTCAGAGACGTCTGAGCAGATCAGATCAGTGGTTTCATCCTCTCGTTCTACCTCGGATGAAGTCGGACGAGAAGATGAAGACGCAGAAACAGAACGATGACGTCACAATGAGGTGTTGGACAAACTGGTGAATCTGTGAACTGTTTGAATTCAGGTAGAGATGGAAACTTAACATCTGAGGTCTTCAAATAAATAAAAGAAGTAATCATCTTCATTTACTTATTAAGTCTCAGATGACGACATGAAAACGTTTCAAACTAAAAAATAATGAAATTGTAAAATTAGATATTAATGCACAAACGTGTAGAAATAAATATATTTTGTCAAATTATTATCTGAGTTTTTCCTCGAGTCCAAATACAGCTGATGCACGAGTCAGATTCGAGTCCAAGTCCTGGACTTGAGTCCTACAAACCTGGTGCACTGATATTCATACATAGTTTAAGTTATTTCTACGTAGGAATGTGGAGTCTGAGTCGTAAACTGTAAACGTCCGTCACGTTGTGTCAAGGTTGAGATGTGGACGGTGGCGTTCGGATCAATAACCGTTGTGATGGTTGAGTCCTGCTGCCGTCACTGTCCTGAACAAACAGAGATGCTCACTGTTTTTTTATGATTGAAATGAGAAGACGAAGTTTTGGTATCAGATGTATAATATAATATTAACCTCAGGTTGAAGCTGAAGTTCACATTTTAACATAAGAACACAACCGTTCTTTGTGATTCAACACTTTTACATCAACGCAAAGACTTTAGGTTACACATGAATGTTGAAGTAAATACAATCAACAGACAAACATTCTGGCAAAAAAAGGCCAATGTGGTCTTTCAAATCCCCTGAAGCACAAAGTGGGCAGGATGTCCTGCTGCTTATTATGCTGCAGCCGTCAAAGCTGCTTTTTCAGGCCAAACTGGATTCAAATTTTTTAACGTCTGGATGTTGGAAACAGACCAAGAATAACGGCAACAGAAGTAGAGCAGAACATTACACCGATGAGCAACAAAGACGGGACAGTTTAGAGATAAAGGTGAGGAAGGCAAAGGAAAGGTGAGACTGAAAGCTCAAACAAGCTGTCCAGTTTGGCCTCGGTTAAGACAATTGGGAAACAGGAAATCAATAGTGGCAGCCACCCAGGCAGCCAAATAATGTCGGCTTTACAGTGGCAACACAGCGAATGACGACTACACATTAATAAGGAAAGTGCTGTTTGGGAGGTAATGAGATGCCATTTTATCACTGTGTTCTGGTTATAGATGAAAAATAGACGTAAAATATATAAAATATATAAAACAGCTGCTGCAGAAAATATGAAATGCAACTTAAACATCCACATTTAAAACCTGATTGTATTAATAACAGATATTTAGACCCAGTTACTAAAACATGACACTATTGAATTAAAGTGAACTGATGTGAAATCATTAATGTCAACGTGAAATAGATGATAAATACATTTACATTTAGATGCAGATGAACAGGCCTTTAAACAAACAGTCACCACAGTTTCAGTTCCCATCGACAGAACCATCGAGACACATGGTCTCACTTCACATACTTCAGTACTTACACTTACTTCTCTGAGTGTGGAACAACGGACACTTCTCACCCTCAATGACGCCATCTTGGCTACGTAGCAGAAGAGGAGGGACGGCGGCGGCGGCGTAATCTCCACCTCACATGAAACATGGAGCCACAAACATCAGCACTAGTGAGACTTTGATTATTGATTAGAATTGAAAACAAGCCGCAGATATGTTGGTGGAGACGATCACGGTCCAGATCAGTGATTAACGTTCTGTCCTGTGATGATTCACCATTAAAAAGGAGAAGAAGACGTTGATCCTCATTTCTGGTCAGTGAAGGTAGTGAACTCTGTACACGTGCACCTTCCCATCGAGAAGACGGAGAACACACGAAGACCACAGGGCTCTGATTGGTCCGCTACTGTTACCTCATTTCCTCAATTCCTTCCACAACAAACAACAACAACAACAACAACAACAACAACACCGTCAACCATCTCCCCTTTTTCTCAATTGCAATAAAATGATTTGCTGTTCAACGTCCATCAGTTCCAACTCCAACAAACATCTTCTCTCTGTCTTCATTGCTCCGGGAGGTAAATAAACAATTAATGATAGTCGATGATCGTAACAGAAGAAAAACGTCTCTCCCACTACTGTTCTGGTGGTGAATTGCTTTGCGACACCAACCAGCCAACGGAGGCTCTGAAAGGTTTCACAGCTGCATTGATACGACTTCATGGTCACAAGCAGAAGTCGGAGAAACATAACAAGGCCTTTACACTCGGTGTTACATGTTGTCATGTAAAGGTAGAGTGTCCCAGTTCTTCTAACAACAAGGACAAGTTGAGTTTCAACCTTTAAAATCAGAGGGAGGTCAGATACAGATGAGAGGAAATTACCCAGGATACTTTGAGAAGAAAGATGGCGTCTAGTTGTTTGATGAACAAACCAACTAATTCTGTACCGTTGAGTTAAAACATTAAATGTTACTAATGAACAAATATCAGAGTTTCAGGACAGAACCAGATGTTTTCATCTGTTTGTTTCTTATTAATGATGATGATGATGTTTGACATCACATGAACAGATTCTAACAGTTTTGAGCTTCGTCTTGATTTCTGTCGTAGTCGTGATGTGACGTTTATGTGAACGTGGAGAAACTTTTCACAAACAGGAACAGCTACAGTAACGTTAGCTGCTCCACGTAGCATCGTAGCGCAAGTTACCACCGTGACGTGTTTGTGTTTGTTAACAACAAAGCAGTTCGTCTGTTTTCATCCTGCAGGTCGACAGGAAACAACAACATCTGGAGCCAACGTTTCCAACCTCAATGAAAACCGACTACAGGTTGTGACATAAGTGAAACACGTCGCTTCGATCTAAATCTACGATGAGACTAGTAAACTAGTAAACACTCGTCTCTCCAACTCGAAACCCTCAGACCTTTTCTCATTACTTGATGTCTTCAGCTTCAGCTTCACTAATAAAAGTAACTTCACTTCAGGTAATTTATCAGACTTTACACAGCACCCCCCGGAGCCACAAAAAGCTTTATTAAACTTTTTTCCACACACACACACACACACACACTGACAGTAGTGCAGTACGACTCCATACACAGACTGTGATGTGCAAAAAATGACTACAGAAATAATCCATTATCACTTTAGACTGAGGAGTCATATTCCTAAATGAGATCCTGCACACGTGCTATTTAGAAGAGCAACAATAAATCAGAAACATATCAATAATTAAGTAAAGAAAGTAGACTGCATCTCTTAAGTGAGAAGTTTTTCATTAAAAGTAATTTCAGATATTTTAAATATAGCTTTGTGAAACTGAAACTCCTGATTATCATCTGTTAGAGTCTCTACAGACCTGTCATTTCATCTGTTTCACCTCCTCATTAAACTCTGGTTTATCAGTCCGACAGCAGCTGAAGAGAAACGTGCACTCAGCTTTTTTCCTTAAAGGTCACATGCAAAAAAAAAAAAAAAAAAAAGAAAAGTTGGACTGACAGTAATGGCTACTGTGGGATTAGATCCTCCAACGCTGCTGCTAATTTCCTCTTAAACCCGACCAAATGTCAGCAGCAGCACAGAGGCAGAGTGGTGGTTAAAGACGGTTAGGATGCTGATGAACGGCCGCCGCAGACATTTAACTGTGATAGAAGACGGGATTATGTCTCATGTCTCTTTGGGTTTAAAGTTACTCTGAAGTTACTGAAAGAATATTGAAGAATAAATCTCAACACATGTGGCATGTTAATGACACGAGACCAACCAGATCTGAACGTGATTATCCACTGATTCACTGTTAATATGTAGAATCATTTACCACACGAAGTAAAATTATAATAAAGACTACTAATGAACAAAGACTAGATACATAGTTCAACAGATCTATTGATCGATAGATCGTTCATTCGATAGATAGATCGACAGACAGATCAATAGATTGTTCCACAGATCGGCAGATAGATCAATCGATCTATCGATAGATCAATAGATAGAATCGATAGATTGATGGATAGATGGACCAGTAGTTAGATCGTTCGACAGGTCGATAGATCAATGTTTGGAGAGATCGAAAATAATTAAATAATAAATGAATTTAAATTTTAAATTCCAAATTAATTTTCCCTCTGAGATCAATAAAATATTTCTGATTCTGATCAACAAACTGAACAGATTCATTCATAATTATAGAAACCTGACTCATCTTGTTTCAACATGTTTGTTTTGTCCATTTCTTTGACTCAACTGACTTTTCTGTCTCTTCAGTAACTGAATGTTTTAAATTTCCAGAGTCTCTAGAACAGTCAGTTCAGTTAATGGTTGAACCTGGAAAACGTCGCATAAAAACAGTGAAACTGTAGAAACTGGAGACGATTCATCAGTAGCAGCGTCACTTTTTATAAAATGTGAAGCTTCTTCACATTTTATAAAACTCTAATTTAACAGTTCAACAATAATGAACTTTACCTTCTTCATGCTGACCGCTGCTTCACGACAGAAGATAAAATCATCCTGATTAAATAAAACACATTTTAAATAACATTTCATGAATCTTCTTTTTCTCTGCAGCTGCTTCTGAACCATTTGATTCTTTGTTCATTTTAATTTCCCAGGGTGAAATTCAACCAACGCAACAAAACAACATATTCATGATTAAATGCATATTTTTTTACTAATCAGAAACATAATCCTGATTATTAGAAAATGTCAGATCAAAGTAGTGACAGTGTGTTTTATTAAAACCCGACAAGTCGATCACGTCTGGGTCATTTACTTTGATCAGAAACATGAGCTGAGATGCATCTGATGTAATCAGACACATAATCATCAAATTTAATTAAGAAATAAAAAATCTATTGAGTGACTTTATCATCACAGAGAAACAGCAGCTGGAAACATGGATGATGATGCATCAGAGTGAAACTGATCTGGTTTAACTTTAATCGTTTCTCTTCAACGTTGCTGCTTTTTTCAAGAAGAATTAACAAGTCGACACTTGGTTTAGTTTTGTTCTGTCTCACTACGACAACAGAGACTGAGGAGAGAAACAAAGTAACAGTCATGATGTGAAGACACAGACTGAGTTGTCTCGAGAGACAAAGCGTTTAACCAGGATTTAACCGAAACAAGGACGGTGTAGATAACTGATGCTAGCCAGTCAAGGCAGTGAGAATGGCAGGCTTCATTGTTTGTTGAGTCTGTAAGGAGATTACTTACCACGACCACAACATCTTATCCTCCAAATCCCTCTCTCTAACACTAGGCAGCCTCCAGCAAACACACATCTCCTGCTCCTCGTCGCCACCCAGTCCTGGCACCGCACCTCATCCAGCGTGCCAGGATATAATCAAGACAACGTAGGACTCGACAGACAGCACGGATACGGACAAACACAACAAACACCGGCTCTGAAGAGCCTGAAGACGAATAAAGAGATTATGTATAAAAAAAACTTAATTCATAGAAATTAAAAGAAGAGAAATAAACACATTGATGCAAGAAAATAGAAAGTATCATAATAATAATAATCTCAACATTAATAGAGATGCTGGAACTTTCTACCACATTGAAAAAAGAACAAATTCACATTTCAGCAACAACTGGTGTTTTTATGTTCAGTTTGGATGAAGGAGGAAGGTTTAAGATCTTACACACGAGCCTGAACACAAACACGTCTTTTGATCACAGTTAAATATAGAAACACGTGTTTTCTTTTTTTTAACAGTGTTAATTAGTGAAGCCGGCCCACAACTCATCGCTGCCATCAGACGCCTCTTTAGTTCAAAATCTCTATTAGCGAGCACACGTGTTCACACACACACACACACACACACCAAACAAACTAACACACACACACACACACACACACACCAAACAAACTAACACACAAACACACACACACACAAACACATTAGTTAAGTAAATGAAAGCTTCACAGCAGCCGGATGTTAAAAAAAATAAATAAATTAAAAAAAAATAAAAACCTGATCCCAGCGACATTTTAACTCCTGCAAACCTGAACCAACATACATGTAACCAAATATTAAAAATATGTTTTTATGTTTATCAAATATGAAGATAAACCAGTAAAAACACCAGGGATGTCCACACTTTGTCTAATCCAGTTTATTCTTTCTCAGTAAAAGAAAAAAAAGTCGGAAAGGGAAAAGAAAAAAGGTAAAAAGCAACGGAAACAAAAAAATACAGATTTTTTTCCATGATCATCTCCCCATTTATAACCACATTACAACCAAAATATGAAGCTCTACGCTAAAGTGTAACTAAATCGGAAAAAAGGTTAAATAAGGTTTTTCTTAAAGATACAGAATATTCATTCATTATGCATTTTCTGTTCATTCCTTACACAGTCCACCAGGAAAACATTTTGACAGTAATTATGTGCTGATTTGAAACTTTCAGCACTCGGCTCCCTCATCTACGGCGAAACAACAAAGAGGAAGAGACAGAGCGGGTGAGATGAGGAAAAATAGAGCAATCAATACCAGGAAAGATGAGAAAACGGACGAGGATGCATGTGAGCTCATCACGCTAACGGGAAATCAAAGCAACGTTAAAGAAGCAGGAAGAAGAGAAACACAAAGAATATGACGTCTTGTTAAACGTGTGGATCGTTGACAGGAAAGACTGAGACGTTAGAAGACCTGAAGAGCCGACACAGGAGCGGCACTGACTGTTTTAGCCTTTTGCCTGTTTGTGCTCAAAGTGAACAACAGAAACGTGTTAGTTTACTGATGTGAGACATCTCAGGTCCGGCCATCGACCGAAACGACACGTTAACGTCCGTCATCGTCCAGTAAACTGATGCATAATCCACGTGTTGCTGAAGAAGACTATGGCTGTGAAGAGGAAACGTCTTCTGGGTTGTGGAGAATAAGTCGATAAAAGTTGAGACAAAAAAAATAAAAAGGAGGAAGACAGAAGAGAAAAATCCTCAACAAATCAACAACAAGTCCTGATCAATCACATCTCAGATCTGTGTCTGAATCTGAGGAAAAACCAGCTCATCGTTCCCACAATCAGTGTGTTTGAGTCTGAAACATTACGTTTCACCACAGTTCAACGTCCACGATGGAGGAAACGTCCACAACCATCTGGAAACTAGAGGAGTCAAAGTGTCTGGTGGTGGAGAAGAGAAAGATGTGAGAGGTGGGGGGGCTTTGATATCCTGAGGTGAAGGATTAACAGGTGTTTGTGTTTCTTAAGGTTTAGGATTAAAGGTGGAGGACATCAGGGAGGTGGGGGGGTAAGACACTGACTTTAACTCTTTTCTTGTCCATGCTCGGTGCAGAGTAGAAAGCAGCTCTGACTTTGAGGTAAAGAACACGTCTATAAACAGCGCCGAAGCAAAAGTGTACACAACAAGTAACCGTCCAGTCCCTCTCTCCTCCTCCTCCTCATCCTCCTCATCCTCCTCATCCTCCTTTTCTTTCTTTTCTTTCCTTAATTTTTTTTTTGAGGTAAAGAGTTTAGTCTGAAAATTTCCCCTCGTTATCCTTGGATTCATCATAACTACACTCACGTTGGTGTAGTCAAAAAAAAGTGACGAAACAGTATATTTCCTTTTGCTTGTTACTGTTCTATCTCATTCTTGGGGATGAATTTTCCCCAAAAAAAAAAAAAAAAAAGAAAATCTCAGCGTCTTAGCAGCAGGGATATGATCAAACCAACAACAACAGAAGCTGAAAACAAACAAAACCAGGATGTTTTGAGTTTAAAAAGAGAAGAGCAAGCATAATTTAAAGAAAAAAAGCGGAGGTTTGTATCAAAACTTGCAGAAATTTTGAAAAACAAAAAGGAAGAAAATGAAAGAAAATCAAATCCCTGTCGGAGCTAAGACGCCGTCTGGTCACACAGCGTCTTCAGGAACACTCCTCTCCGATGCGCTGGCAGGAGCGGCCGACCTTTCGGTCCAGTTTGACCATTTTGAGGACGGCCTCCTGACGACCACGACCCAGGTGGTCAAACAGACACTCGTGCTGCTCTGGGAGCCGGTGGAGCATACAGAAGACGTAACCTGGAGGTGGGTGAGGGGGTGGTGGTGTAAGAGATGTCAGAAGATTCATGAAGCTGCAGTTTCAATATAATATCAGAACAGAAGCACTGACGTTTCTCTACATACAAACACTTGAACACTCAGACAGAGTCAGTGTCGTTGACGTCTTTGTAAGAGAAACCCTGGAAGATCGTTTCCTCTTTTTGACTCAATTCAACAAAAGGTGACGACCATCGTGTCTCTCATTGATCTGTCTCTACTGTAACAAAAGGCCCCGTCGCTGTAGGAGGCTCATTAAGCTCAGAGACGCTCGTTAACTCTCATCGTCTTAAATTCATTCATTAATACACATAATAACACTGCTGGCGTTCAATGAGCGGTGATTAAAAACCCAGTTTGACAGCTGGTTGCTATGCAATTAAAACTTATGTTATTATAGCTCAAACCAAGACACTGGAGGAGAGAAAGTGAGAAACGTTTGAGTCTGTTAAGTGGATGGTGGAGGAGGTGGTGTCATTCAAATGTCTGAAATTAATTTGTGAAGAAACAGAAATAACAACAGATGTTTTGAAATTTAATGAGTCAAATATGTTTTTAGGTCATTTAGTGAAATCTACATGTGAAGAGGAAACATTCAGGAGAGTGAGGACGAGCTGGAAAAAAAAAGTTATTTCAGTAAAATCATTAGTAAAAAAAAAAAAAAATCACCATCGCTGCTTCTAAACAACATGTAGATGAGCGGTTATGAAGTCATGTGACTGAACGATTATTAACTCAAACTACAGTAAATTCAGAAGAACAAGGCTCATTTACATATTTGGAACAAACTAAAATGAAACAGACTGAATCTATGAAGCACTTTCCTCCGTTTAACGGACGTTTGAAGTGTTTGACACTGACAGTGTCTAATCTGGAGCAACATTAACAGTTAACATGAAGCAGAGAAGCGGTTTGCTACATGTAGATATTTTAATCCATCACTTGTTTAAAAAGAGACAACAGAAAGACTCAAATGGGGATAGAGTTGTGTTTCTTGATCATTTCTGTGAATTAATTCACTTTTCTTTTTATGTTTTCTGTTTTTTTGTCGCTGCTCTTTTATTCTGCGTCTCAGCGACACATCAGAAGACGGATGTTATCGTCGGAGCGCGACGGCAGAAGACGACGACGGATCCGATCATTTCTTCTCCTTTTACAGTCGGAGAAGTGTTCATGCTTTCAACTCATTATCAAACCTTCTTGGCTTACATTCTGCAGAACCATTAGCAAAGTAATCTGCAATTACTGCAATAGTCAGAAATCACTGTAATTGCCACCATTTCCCCTTCAGTCTGTAAAAAGCATGTTTTCATAGTAAGCACAGTACGATTAGGAATAGATGGTCCATGCATTAAACAGCGTCTGATGGAAAAAGCCAAGCCAATTTCCAATTTCGTGTGTTTTATTAGTGTGCGGGTTTTTAAGCAGATGGTCTTTAAGCAGTGAAGAGTTGTGACTTTTTAAGTACTTTAATTTGTATGCAAACAAGTTGATTAGCAAGCCAAGTATTGGTTTAAACTGCATTAGTGTTTGTGGTAATTGGCTTATGTTTTATGTGCGATGTGAAACATCCAGGCTTTCTGTAATAGTCCCCCAAGGCAAAGCAAACGCTCCCTGGCCATTGACATTTCTGTCAACAATACAAACACATGCAAAGGTAGTAGATGCATTTAACTGCAGCCGGTGTAAAATTCAAGCTGACAAACATTTATTCATGATGTTCAAACCCACGAAAACTGATTTATCAGCTCGTGTGCTTTCGAGGTACGTAACGATTTTGTGTGTGTGTGTCTGGTCATTAGTCATGTTGTGATGTGATGTTGTGATGTTGTGTGTGTGTCTGGTCATTAGTCATGTTGTGATGTGATGTTGTGATGTGATGTTGTGATGTTGTGTGTGTGTCTGGTCATTAGTCACGTTGTGATGTTGTGTGTGTGTCGTACCACAGCGACAGGAACCCAGCTCCTGTTGAACCAGCTCCAGTTTGATTTGGCAGCGATGGCAACGTTTGCGACTCCGCTGTTTGGAGCCGCCGCGAGACGAAGATGACGACAACGACGACGATGATGATGAAGACGACTCCTCACTCTCTGCTACGACACCGACTCTCGCTCGCTTCTCAGGTGAAGCGTCACTTTCTGACTCAGAAGCTGGAGACAAATAGAAACAAACAGAAAGAAAGACAGACGTGTGTGTGAGGGTTATTTGACCTGTTTGAAATGGTTTTTAATAATTAATGTGTCAATATATTTGTGGCCAGAAACCTGCTCCACCTTTTACTACTTTCTCCACCCACATAATAATCCAGACAGCACTTTTCTCCAGTGCGTCCGGGACCGGAGCTTTGACTTGAATTTCCAGAGAGAAAAGCTCAGAGCTGTGATAACAGGCTCCATAACAACTTTCATTAAATACATAAAGACATCATCTCTGATTTACTGAAGTCTGTAACGGTGAGAGAACAGATGATGGTAAAATAAAAAAAGTGCTTTAGAGATGAATGGTTCCCCTGCATTAGATTCCATCCAACCCAGGACCTGAGACAGGACCAGCGTGTAGCGAGTTTCCAGTGGTCGGTTTGAATTTCAACTCAGCTTTTCTCATCAATCCTGCAGACTTTTTCCCCGGCTCGGCCGAATGCAGATCAGCGCTCAATAAATCTCTGAGAACTAGGCCAACCTGAACAGCCCGATCCCCCCCAGCCTGCCCCATTGATCCCTGGGAGTGTGTGTGTTGGGGGGAGAGTATGTATCTGTACATGTGCAAATGCATGTTGTAAAAAAACAGCCTCCAGCCCCTTTTGGCTTTTTGTTGTGTGGATAAATCTGCAGCTGAAACATCAGTTGTTGTTTTTTTTAACAAAAAGATAAAACATTTCTTTTGATCAGAAACTGATCCATCAGTCCATCATAGTGATCAGGATCAGTCTCATATACGTTGATATGAAAACAGTTTTCTGCTGAACATATTGTTGCACTGAACACGGTGAAACTACAGAAATATATTGATCTTAAACAGAAAGAAGAGAAGAAAATTATATTCAGAGAAGCTGTAAAATGTGAAGCATCAAGTCGACCACAGGAAACAGTTTGAATGAAGCCGCGTGGACGTGTGTGTTGTAGTTCAACGCTCACATGATCCTGACGCTTCAGACACGAGATCAACATGTTCAAACAGTGACTCTGCAGTTTAGATCATGTGTGTTTGTGTTTCTTAAACTGACAGAATCAAAAACCTTCTAGTTCTTCTACACATGTTGAATTTGTACATATATGTGTACATATACTCTACTAACATCTTTATTGGTTTTACATTTGCACCTTCAAGTCTCTAACTCTCTCGTGTCCCCGACACGTTTCCCTCAGGTGACGCGTACCTGACTCAAAGGAGCGTTTTGTGGGAGTGGAGAGTGAACTGAAGACGGCGTCTGAGCTGGAAACTTCTGGGGGACAAAGAAGAGAAAATGAAAGAAACTTAGTTTTTCTTCATTTACAAATTTGTTGCAAATTTAAATTCTATATGAATAATATAAAAGCAATTATGTATAGATGAATGTACCCACACATACATGATTAGACATAATGTAAAAGCCCAAACACAGAAAACAAACAACAGTGTATAAAAAAGGTAAATCCTATATGATTGAACATGGAAGTAATGAACTGAGCAGTTTCTAACTGTAACATATTAGACAGAAGATGTTGCTTGTTGCTTAGAAACTCCAGGACGTTTCCACACGGTTGGAGGAAGAAAATAAAAAATAAAACCATGATTGCATCGTGTTGAATCTTTTATTTCACTGTAAGATGTTGTGACAGGAAGACGACAGTGTGCAACTCAAGTCAAACAAGACTAATAAAAAGTTCAGTATTTATATAAAATATAAGTTGCATGATGCATCTGAACCTGATGCAGTTCGAAGAGCTGGTTTAAGTCTTGAAGGTGAACTCCAGCACATGTGAACCTATATCCTGCTGTTAGAGTCTCTGAGTTAATGTCAGTTGTTAATTAATGAACCAAACAGTGTCTACGTTAGTGGAGATGTGGTGGTAGCGGTGAGTCTGGCCAGGCAGCTGATAAACTACCGTCTCTTCTCCACCACGTGGTTGAGTCTCTACTCTACTGGACTCTACTGGACTCTACTGGACTCTACTGGACTCTACTGGACTCTACTGGACTCTACTCAGTCTGGTAGCAGACACGTTGTTTTCCATCACAGTTTGGTTCCTCCTCCACGTGAATGTGGTGAGTGGAGTCAAACTGCTGCGACGTCACGACACTAAAACATCAGTAAACATTAATGGACATGGAGGAGATGCTGTACTTGTTGCTGGGTTAGCTTACGACCAGGTAGCTACGACGATGGCTATCACTCTTGTCCTGTTTAAAAATGGAGCTTGATTATTTTGTTGACGCTGTCTCAACTCAACTGGCGTCTGGTGGCAGCTTGTGAAGACACTCCCTCTGACCAATCAGTGGCCGGCGTCTGTTCACGTCACGTTTTAGTATCGACTCAGATCCATTGGTTCCTCCACAGAGTAGGAACTAAAACAGTAGCTGGAACCAGGAACTAGCACCAAGTGGAAACACTAGAGACTCAGTAGAGACCAGTAGATGATCGAGGAGAAGAGGCAAAAAAGTAAACAATGTTTTTGTGTCACTAAAAAAGCTGAACATCACAGGAAGTTGTTTCTTTGCAGATACAAACCAAACATCTTCCTGCTGCTGCTCCTTCATATTAAAAGCTTCACACTGACAAACTAGCAGGAGGCTTTTATTGTGAAGTTTGGACAAGAAACGTCTTGGACATTGACGAAGGCGTCAGAAACCAACAGAGGTGTGTGACAGTCTGATTAAACTCTTGTTTTCTAGCGTTTCTTTACCACTACTGAGTTAAACAGACATAGTGTTATGTTGGTGAGGCTCCTGGCTGTTGTTGCCCTGATCATTTAGTTTATCAGCTGCCTGGCCAGACTCACCGCTACCACCACGTCTCCACTAACATAGACAATGTTTGGTTCATTTTCAACTCTAATACCTAACAGAGGACATATCTGTTTAGTCATTAATTATTAACTAAAATTAAATAATTGAGCGTGTTCATAATATATTAACAAATGAATGAGTTTGTCTGTTTGTGAATAAAATAAAAGCCACTTCATGAGGAATCTGCTTCTGTATAAAACTACACTTCTTCTCCTGTAGCAGATATTTTAGTGTGTGGGTATTTTTTTCCCCACCAGCCCCACACATCCATTCAGTAGCCACTTTATTGTCCTGTCCTGCATCGGCCTCTGCAAATAACCTTGTCACTGTATAGTGATGACGGATGCCCTGGCAATTGTTGGTGTCCTCTTAAAACCTTCACTTCTGAATAGATACCCTTTCCTATCATTCTCTCTATCTGTGCCATTGGGACAAATATAGCCGGAGCACGGGCGCAGCAACTGCTGCAGCTGCATCGTTGTTAGAAAAGAAACAACATCTTCTACGGCAAGAAACTCTGGACAAAACGCAACAAAACTCAGACTGTGAATATAAAACAAAGCCTTTATATTCTTCACTTCATGCTGGTCTGATATTTCTAGAGAAACAGGAGTAAAAGCGGATCCTTCACTGAACTTTACTGGAGTCACTAGTGTGAAGAGAAGAGTCGTTGTGGTGTGATTCATTTCTCAGTAATTAGCCGCTGTCTTACCGTCCTGAGCAGGCAGGGACGTCACTCCCGTCTCTGCTGCTGAAGTTTCCTCTGATGCATTAGGCATCGACATCAGCGACTGACTAATGCTGCTGTTTGTTTCATTACAGAAGATGTCTGCTTGGCTGCTGCTGCTGCTGCTGCCGCTGCTGCTGCTGCTGGAGCTTGAAGGAGCCTTAGAGGCACAATCATTGTCTGACTGTTTCTTCTGAATGTCTGTGAAGAAAGAAAAGAAAAAGCCAAAGAGTGAAGCATGTGTGTGTAAATACTGGATACAACTTTCTACTGGAGAACAGGCTGGTCAAGATCAAACAGAAACTGTTACCTAATATCTCTGGTGATGAACTACAGTTTAAATATTCTAACATCTGACATCAATTAAAGGTGAAACAAGTTACAGTTGTGAAAATAATAAAATGTCCTTTTTTTTTCAAATAAAACTAAAACTCTTTAGAATAAACTCTCTCTTCTCTATTTTTAATCACTTCAAGGCCTCAGAAAAAAAACACAAGACGTTTCTCTTAAACTTCACCACCACTGAAACATTCACACCGTCCAGCATCTAAACAAAAAAGACAAATATCGAAGAATAACAAGTTACCTGCAAAACACTTGGAGCACAGATTCATAGTTTTGCTTGACCTGATGAAAGAGAGAAGAAATGTGTTAATCAAATTCATGAAGATGTTTCAACTCCTGCAGAACGAGATGCAAAACTTAAACAAAGTGAAGTGACGTCTGAGAGAAACATCATGTTTGTATGAACGTTCAAGTCCCCGACTGAGACTTTAACTTCATATTATTATTCTGGGAAAGAAAAAGAATAAAAACAGTCAAGATAAAGAACGTGATCCAGAGCACGATGTCCAATATTTCACTAAAGCTGCAGCGCTACAAGATGTGACTTAGATGATGATGTTTAGATGATTAAACAAGTTGTTATTAATTTATTTCTATGTTAAATGTGTGTCCATGTTTATTAGAGTAAAAACTTGTAGGATTATAAAGACCAGTCTGCCCCCTGTTGGTCAAAAACTCTTGAATGTGTCTTTAAAATAAGTTGGTTTTCTATTTCTAACATTTTCTATTGATTTAAAATGAGATTTTATTTTTCATTCTTTGTCAGTTAATAGTATTTCACAGTAAATTTCTTATATAATTGTATATCTATAGGCAACTGTCAAGGTCGATGGTGTCTAACAAACAGACATTGATTGTGTATAAAGTCGTAGCAGTCGAGGTGAAAATGTCAGAGAGGCTCAATATTAGAAACAAACAGTTGCTGAGTGTGTGTGTGTGTGTGTGTGTGTGTGTGTGTGTGTGTGAACATTGTGCACAGCTGAAATGCCAACATAGACTGTTCAAGAGACTGTTCAAGAGTCACGAAAGGAAAAAAAAAACAAACTTGAGACCTCATTAACTCGTCGACACCAAATGTTTCTGTTAATTCAGTCGTTTCTTGTGTTGCTCCTTTTTTCTAATCACGAACAAGTGTCTTTGATATAAAACAGCTGTTGTTGTGCAGTTGGACACTAAGGCCTCGTTGATTTCAGTGGCACAAACTCTTTGACAACAGACGGCTGTGACTTTCCAGTGAGAAGGCTCCTCTCATTTCCTCTCGAGCCCTCGTCCTTACTGTCTGCGCAGCGAGCGTGACGGTCGCCGCTATCAGTCACATTCTATTTATTTTGGGCGCTTCGTTGCACACCTTTGTCCTCATTTCTAAATGTAGGGTCAGCAGCAGTCAACCTGAGGGCTGTCTGTCAGTCTGCTGCTGCTGCTGGGGTGTGTGTGTGTGTGTGTGTGTGTGTGGTCTGGAGTGTAAAAGTAGAGGGAGAAAGGAGGAAGGAAGAATTATAGATGGAGGAGAAATCTCATCATGAGACACAGTCGGAGGAGGAAGCCGATACTGGATAAACAACCAGTCACATCCTGTTGTCGACCTCACAAATCAGAGGTAATCAAACCACACACTAATTAAAGAACCAAGATGGGTGAGAAAAAAATGTAAAAAAATAAAAACACGGCGGGCAGGAACGACTGTAAGTATGAACAGTCAGTGTGTTTGATAGTTGGACCGTCGCTGGCTCTAATGAGACAAGGTGACTCGAAACTTGTGTTTCAATTTCAATTCGTTTACATCCTGAAACGATAAGTAATTGATTGATTGATTATTAGTATTTTCAGAGTCTTACTTTGTTTTGTGTTCAACAACACAGGAGTCAACAAGTCGAACTCACGTTTCAAGTTTTTAATACAAACTGTGGACGATATGCTAAGTGTTAACAAGCTAAACGTTATTCGTTTAGTTCAGTATTCACTTGTTTTCTAGAGACTAGAAGTGACGACATCAGTGATTTTATTTATTATTTTCTTCGTTCACTGTTTTGTTTTTGTTTGTTTTAAACGTGATAAATTCCACGTTTCAATAATCATTACAAAATAATCACAATTTCAACTTTGAACCATATGATGGTTGTTGTGCAGCTCCACGTGAACGTCCCTGGTGAAGGATTAATGAAGTCTAATCTAATCTAATCTGACACCAGACTTTATTTTCCATGGAGCAGGTTCAGTTAAAGCCACAACTAACAAACCTTTTTATTATTAAACTGATTTGTTATCAAATCTGAGTTTGTTCAATTTATTAATGAATGAGTAAAAACCAGAAGATGTGTAGAATTAAACTCTGACACATTTTCTTCTTTTTTAACCTTCAAAGAAAAACACCTGAGACGAGCTTTGACCTGAGTAGTTGTGTAATAATTTATCTTAATGACGTATGTTATATACAAGTTATATATGTTAAGTTAACAAGTTATATATATATATATATATATATATATATATATAAACGTCTATATTGGTTCCAGGAACAAAGACAAATATCCAGTGAATATAACGTCACAGTACGAAGGGAATCAGAGAGTCTGTTTGACAAAGTGAAAGAAGTCAAGTGTTGAAACTACCTTTGGGGTTTAACTGTGTCTTTGTGCTATTTTTATGTCGGTCCATTGCAGCGTAGAACCAGACAGTGAACTCTCCGTTGTGTGAACAGGGTGAGGGTAACTGTAAGTACAGCCGCATGAATAATGTACACGTAAAGTTCTCTCTACGGTCTGAAATGGAAATAAACGTGAACACATCTACTTTATTACTGTGGCAAATTCAACCTTTGTCATTACAACTATTGATCTGATAAATGTTTAGTATCAACAGTAATATGTGTTTAATTAATAAACCTAATTCTCTGTCGCCTCTGTAACATATTAACTCTGATATGAAGTCGTAGTTTAAAGTCATGGTCCAAAGCAACATCAACCATGAATACCAGTCAAACTCCCTTTTAAAGATACGTTACGTGGGTTGAAGTAATATTGAGTTTGACCGTCTTTTGTTTTCACAACCAAATAATTAACAATGAAACTACCACAGACTCGAATATAAGACGACTCCTCTTTTTCTAGACGCATTTTTGGAAAAATTAGTGAACAAGCACATGAACTGTAGTAGTGAACCTGCATCATGTGGGAGTGGGTTTCAGTTTTTATCATTATCTGCTGGGGATTTTTGTCTCTAATGACAGAGACAGTGTAGAGACAGAAAGGAGGAGAACAGACGTAGGAAAACTCATCTGTCGGGATATGAACTGGTGAATAAATACACCAACATGTACCACATGACCACTTGGATATCCAGGAGACCGCTAGGAGCAGTGTTTAACATGAACTCAAGCATTAGCATTAGCATTAGCAGAGGACAATTATCACCGGCCCAGTTTTGAAACGATGGCGTCGCCACCGTCTGGTCAACGTCTAGAAACACTGTCTCCTCTGATATTTGTTAACTTCTCAACGTCTGTTTTCTAGTGAGTCTGTGTCACAGTCTCATCTCTCCAGGTCACTGGTGTTAGAGAGAAGAAGACGTTTGACGCCACCTGTTGGTTCAGACCCCGGGTCTCTGGACCTGAATATAAGACGACTACAACGTCTTTTTCTAGAGGAAAAATACCGTCTGATATTCAGGTCGATAAATGGGGCAGTCAGCCAAACGTATCTAAATCGTCATTTTTTAACCAGTAATAAAGCTCAAAATATCACTTCACTTCAGCAGTAGCATGAACAGGGTCCCTACACATAAACTGAAGTACTGATAACTGAGGACACAGAAACATCAGCCTGTTGTTCAGTAAAATGTTGAATCTGCTGATGTGAAACAACCTTCATCACCAGTTGTTATAAAACCAGACGTTGGGTAAGTCTTGTAAAACAGTGTTTTTAATAAACTCTGGGTTCACTTACTAAGTTATCAGTACTTCAGTTTATGTGTAGGGACCCTATTCATGCTACTGCTGAAGTGAAGTGATATTTTCAGCTTTATTAGTGGTTAAAAAATGACAATTTAGATACGTTTGGCTGACTGCCCCATTTACTTTCATTGTTAACTATTTGGAAACAAAAGACGGTCCAACTGGATATTACTTCAACCAACGTTAAATATCTCTTGAGGTTTAAATTACTGTCACAGTAGTTGGGAGTTTTAAGCTTTAAAAGCAAGAAGTTTCTTTTCTTTCTTTTCCACAGTTTTGTAGTTTATTTCAAACAGGAAACAGCTGCGACCACAGTTTGGTCATGTATTTTCAATATGATGCACACTGGGTGTGCACACATCTGAACTACGTAGGGAAGGTTTTTGTAATTAACTAAGACGTGACTATATTGGTATAAATATCACATCATGAGATGATCTGTCAGCTGGCACACATTTGTCCTGGACTGTTTCTACTGTGGAAACTCTTTTTAAATGTCTAAAGTGTTTTAGTCCACTTCCACCAGCAGTATATCCTGCTTCCCTATCAGACACTGTAAATTAAATCTGAGATAAAGAGAAATAAACTTCACTTGACTCCTGTTTTGCTACAATAACATTGCAGCCAAGTTGCAACAAACAGAAACAGTGTAAGTCAGTTTTTTAGGGAGTGTTTGTGGTTGAACATGACAGAGATATGAAGCTACGCTCCAACAGAGAAGTCGCTACACTTGACAAGGACTTGAACAGCCACATGCACATAACTGAATCCAACACAAACAATCCACACCTGCAGGAAGAAAGAACGAAGAATGTAACATTCAAACAAAACCCGATAACGTGAAACTCGCTGCAGCGAAACTGTAAATAAAAAAAGACTTAGATCTCCTGACGAAGCTGCTGCAAAAACAGTGAAACTGACAGAGACACAAGAAAAACACTTTAGTGATTATTTAAACTTGAGGTTAAACTCTGCTGTAGTTCAGGTTTACACCATCTGCACTAAAACAAGGTCTTCTCCTTCACTAAACCAGACCCAACCCAAACAGGCTCAGAGAAAAAGTGAATAAAAGGAGTGAATAAAACTTTACTTCCACTTATTTTTTTGTATCTCTTGTTAAAATCATTTAGACACGGTCGAGCTCGCTGCTCTCAGGAGAACACAAGCAAAGAAAGTACAGGCTCTTGTTAAACTAAATATTAAGAGTTAAGAAGTGAAGCAGAATAGTAAACTTTAATCTGCCTCTGATCATTATCACTCTGAAGCTTCAAACAAAATCTATTGATTTTATTCTGATTCATTTCATTCTTAAAATAAGAAGTGTGACTGTAATTCAGCAGCAGCTCAAAGAAGCTGGTGTTAAAGTGAAACGGCAGCGTGTAAAAAAAAAAATGAAGGAAGCGGTGTCCAACTGTGACATTGAGTCTTAAATGGGCCGGGGAATTGTGGACTCAAAAGAGTTGCAAAATTGGGGCAAAACTTCACAGTGTTAAACTGGTTCGTTTCAGGACTGAAACAGAAAAGACAGAACAAAACTGTGATTCATTAAATTCAACTAATCAACCACAATAAACATCTAGACACAAAGTAACAGACTTCTATCAACATAGGAACTTTGTACTAAACTTCACAAAAAAAGCACAACTTTAACTTCCTCCTGCAACTTTGTTGCAACAAAACACCTGAAACTATCACAACTTTCACTGCAATTTAATAAAGAAGCTGCTGTAAAATCAGACAAATGAAACATCAACAATCTAAAATAAAAGGTCAGAAACCCTGGAGGGACCAGGGACCTGGTCTTTATGATATCAATGTGTCACAGTGACTGTTTAATCCTTTTTTCCAACAAAAGCTGCAGTGATTTTAGGTGTTTTGTTGTAATTAAGTTGCAGGGTCAAGTCACAAAGTTGCAATTTTTCTTCTTTCTTTTTTTCACTTTATAAGGAAGTTTTCTTTTAAAGGAAAAAAAAAAATCACTGACCTTTTCTCTTTAAAAGGATTTTTTTTTCAATTTTATCAAAACAAAACACCTAAAAATACAGAAACTTTAATCACTTTTTTTGCTACAAACTCCTTTTCAGTCATTTTTTAAGGGAAAAACAAACTGCAATGAAAGTTACAAGTCGTTTTTAGGTGTTTTGTTGTAATTAAGTTGCATGAGCAGGTGAAAATTACATTTTTTTCTTTTTGAAAAAATGAAAAAGTTGTGATATTTTCCCCTTTATAAGAAAGTCTCTGTTATAAAGGGGGAGAGAAAGAAAACAACACAAATTTTTCCTTTAAAAAATAAAGTTGCTCCTGCAACTTTATTGCAACAAAACACATAATGCTACCACAATAAAGTTGCGGGGGGTTGACAAAAAGTTGAGATTTTTCCCTTTAAAAGAGAAATCTTCATATATCTTCATAGAAAATCTCTTTTATTAAAAGGGGGGAGAAAGAAAACGTCACAACTTTTACTTTTTAAAAAGGTTGTAAAAAAAAAAGTTGCTCCTGCAACTTTATTGCAACAAAACATCTAAAAACACCACAACTTTCATCACAGTTTTCTAGAAAAGCTGCTTTGAATTCAGACAACAATCTCATAAAAAGACCTAAAGTCCTTTGTTTTGTATAAAAGTGATTTATGATAAATTAAACCATAGAAGAGGAGGTTTGATGTGGTTAAGACCCTTGAAACAAACGCAGTGTATCAATGTATCAGTTTCTGTTTCGGTCAGTGTTGATCTTTTATCACCTGTCACTACCTGCAGCTCATCCACCTCCTCCCTCCACTCAGGCCAGTGGTTGCTAGCTAGCTGCTAATGCTACAAAACAATGGGGAGGGGGTAATAAGAAGCTCATCCCTGGTTGAGCTGCTAACGCTAGAGGCTAGCGGCGGCGCTAGCTAAGCGCTACTGTTAGAAAACAAGACATTAGAGAGGTAATTCATCTTACCCCCAGAACCCACAGGGGCAGCGCGGGGGTATAACGTTGACGTTACTCGGAGGCTTGCTGCCCTCGCTCCCCGTGTCCCCCATGTCGGTCTTCCGTGTCGGGCTCTCCGTGTAGCAGGTGAATCCGGGGATGGACCGTGGGCCTCGTATTTGCGTTTAGATCCTCCCGGTTGGTTTTTTAACAAGTACAAGAGTTGATAGCCTCGGCTGGTTTTCTCCTTCACACTTTCACTGGGACGAGGAGCGACTTTTGCCGACACGAGCGGCCACTGACTTGATACAAATGTAACAGTTTTAAATCGACGTTAAAGACGTTAAAGCGCCAGGTCGGAGACGGGCAGAGCCACCGGGGAATCCTGGCTGATCAGCTGGAGAGAGGGACGAACCACCACCCCGGACTGAGAGGGGGGCGTGGAGGAGACGCGACAAGTTAAAGTTTAATAAAAATCAATAATCTGGATATAAACTAATAGAAGAATTTATTTGGAAACATTTTAAATAACTAAACACGCTACAATGTTACTAACGTCCAGGAAGTCGTGAATTTAAACGGGTTAATTTAGAGGAGGACATGTGTCAACATGGTACGATCCATACAAAACTATCTTCCTACAACTTGTAACAACAATGGCAGTTGAAGTAGCAGATGTTTGTTAACTATTGAACTAAATAATATAACTTTTAATCATTTCACACTCAACATATCTTTACTTTTTACTTTAGTTAATTCTGAGTCTTTGAAAGTCTTAATTTTCTCTTTTATCTGCTTCATAAAGGGTTAAATTTAAGTAATATTAGTGTAGATAGATAGATAGATGGATGGATGGATGGATGGATGGATGGATGGATGGATGGATGGATGGATGGATGGATGGATGGATGGATGGATGGATGGATGGATGGATGGATGGATAGATAGATAGATAGATAGATAGATAGATAGATAGATAGATAGATAGATAGATAGATAGATAGATAGATAGATAGATAGATAGATAGATAGATAGATTCTCTAGAATTCTCTAAAAATGTAAATAAAATTTTCTCTTTGTATATTATATATTACATAAAGAAAAAAAAAAAAAAAAAAAAGCTTGATATTGTTTATATCCATTCATTCTTTTATTAAAATGAACTTTTCTACTACACAACAGCTATAATCTCAAAAAGAACGTAAACACATAAGTATAAAACTACATAAAGTCAAAAAGATAAGTTTGGAAAAGTAAAGTTTTACCATATTGAAGTTTTAGGGTCTGCACATTTGAACAAAAGCATTTTAAATTAAATGTAGCTTTTATGTTCTCCTTGTACATTGTATATTATATATCATTAAGAAAAAGAAAATAAAAACTTGATAGATCATATACGTCCATTCATTTCTTCATGACAAACACACGAGTATAAAACTACATAAAGTCAAAAAGAAGAGGACAAACATCCTGTATTCATCTCCCTAGGTTCCAATTTCCAGATATTTTTCTTACTGTCTCACTGTTTTGACTTTGTTTTTCTGACAATGACAAAGGGTCAAAAGGTCAACTGTTGTCATAGATCAATTCAAGGACTGTCTCACTTTCTGAAGCCTTTGTGTTGTGGACATGGATTAATTGGAGCAAGGATGGAGAGGTTTGTTTTATTGATTATAATGTTTGATCTATGTAAGTATTACACTTGTTTCTTATGTCTAATTCTCTTCACTTTACTTCAGTTCTATTCTATATTAATTCTATTATGTCTAAACTTTGTTTCATTAAGGTCCATTTATGCTCTACGTAGGATACACATGCGGACATGGACGGAGACTTTCGTCCATCATTACATGCGTAATTTGGTCATTTTCAGGATCTTAGTGATGCGTAGCAGTTCGCAGCAAATGGAGTAATACCACAGGAAACCGTGGGGGCAGTGTTACACAGTATAGCCGAAGTGCGACCAGCGAGAGGAACAAAGAAGAAGACGACAACAACAGAAATCTCCGACCACATGCTGCGATGTATCTAACATCCTCAGACCACCACCGTCTACGGCGCTGCCCTTGTTATTGTTTGAAACTCACGACGTAGCTCGAACGTTGCACTCCCACTGCCCTCTAGTGGATGTGTTGTTAACCATGGCAATGTAAAGTTCGCATGGGGACTGTGAAAGGCCTGAGGTTTGACAACATTAGGATACTAAAGGAGCATAAATGGACCTTTAGACTGGCGTCACGTCAAATGTCAAAGAGTAGAACACCAAGTGGAACAAAATTTACTGTCAAAATACAAGAACATGGTAAAGTCATGTCTCAGACTCAGTTTCTGTCCTCACCTCTCTGACTGTAGCAAAGGGAAAATTAAAATCTGTCTCTATAGACAGAAAAGGTGGTGAGATACATGAGTGTTAGTGACTTGATCAGGAGGATGAAGCAGCTTGAAAATATGTTTGATACCAACAGACAAAAACACAAATTTATACAGATTTTATATAAGATTTCATCAGATGTAGAGTTTCTAGGACTCCGGATGTGATTTACTGCCAGAGGCTCCTAAAGAAGAATCAACTCCCACCAGGACTTAACTTTGTTCTCAAGACTGGAAAATTTAGGAGTTCAACAACTTTTACTGCACCACCTCAACTCTCTTTGCAAAATAGGTACAGTATGTTATTCTGAACAGAAAGTGTGATGTTACAAAGTTAACTGAACCCAGAGAAACCAATCATCTATCAACCACCATCATTAAGACTAACAACAGATTTAACCACAAACCTCCGCTTGGCTGCAGGATAAAGAAACTAAACCTCCAACAGTCAGACCTTGATTCTGGTTCTTAAACAGTGTTAACTCCTCTGTTTGCTGGATGATGTGTTGTTAAATCCACACAACAAACCAGACGCTGTTCTGAGTGGAAACCAAGACTCATCTGACACATCTGGTGACAGTGATGTTACCAGCTATCGTCTCAACACATCCAAGTAATATGAGGATCGTTTTCCCCCACTGGGTCTTTGACACTGTGAAGGAAAACTGGTTTAAAATATATTAAACTCTGCTACTGGAGAAACTCAGTGACTCTGTTGTTTCATGTGTTCAGGATCAACTGCTCTAATCAGACACATCATCATCATGTCTCCAGGTAAACACCGATCCATATGTCAGTGAACTCACGTCCTTGTTTCTTTTAGAAGACGCAGGAAACGTGAGATAAAAACACCTCAGATTTACCTTCAACATCACTGCTGAGAACCAAGAGAATCTAATGTCAAAAGTAAAACTTGTATTGCAAATTTCTTAAAATTCCAAAAACCCAATCTCAATTTTACAAAGAACTAAAATGTTTTGCTTGACATTTAAAGTTATCATCGTTTACACTGACACCAACTAAGACACAAAGTCCAGATAGATAGATAGACAGGTTTCTAGGAGGTTTCTACAGCAGCTCTACAGTAACACTGTGGTGACACAGCTCAGGTCAAAGATATAAAACTATTTCAAAACACTTGAGTGTTAACAGGAGCACAGCAAACGCAGTAAATGTGAAATAGAAGAATTTTATTTCTTTGAACTTTCCATCCTGCCCAACAAGGCAACAAGACCTCGGTCATCAGGGTGTTGAAGAATCCAACAGAGCTTCAGACGTGCTCTGCAGAGGTTGAAAACACAGTCAAGTGGCTGAAATGGCTCAGACAGAAACCCAGACGTAAACCCCATAGGATCCATAGAGAAACCTGAATATAACAGATCAAATCACAGTCACAATCAGAAAGACTTTATTGATCACAAGAGGAAACTGGTTAAATATTCTTATCATCTAATCTGAGGGAGATTTGAAGGATTGACCAGAACGAATAAGACGAAACACAACTGACATATGGGTCTGAATACTGCTCAAAAGCTCATAAGTTTAGTCAAAATGTTTTCAGTATTTGACTGAACCAAGATTGTCCAACACTTAATTAACACTTTATAATAAAACGGACTTTCAAACTATTAATATAAAAGTCTGAAGAGGGTCAGTCACTGGAAGTATTTACCTCAGCAACAGCATCACAAGATCAAATTTATTTGACAAAATATATTAAAAACTAATGATCAAATCTTTATCACACATTAACATCTACACCTACAGCTAGCTAGCATGCTAAATGCTACATTCTTGATATCAACATGGAATTATTTTATTGAATTCAGGTGTTTGTGCTAATGTTTTGACACCAGTGGACTCCACCAGTGGTCTCCAGTGGTGGACTCTGGTGGACTTGGTCCTCTGATGGTTGGTGAATCATCAGTTAATGATCATAATGTGTGAACAGCCCTAACGACTCCATCAGAGGCCGTCGGGACCTGGTCTGAGACCGGGACTGGATCTGTCATGTTAGAAAACTGGAGGAGTCTGAAGAGACTGACAAAGAGCGACAGCCAATCAGAGGAGGGATGTGAGATAAATGCTGCTGCCGTCTCACTGATTCACTCACAACCACGTTTAAAAGTCTGACATTTGAAGAGCTAGTGATGCTAAATGTTAGCAATGCTAAGAGTTACTGACGTTAGCTGTTCTAAGCGGTAGTGATGCTAAATTTTAGCGGTGGCAAGAGTAACCAATGTTAAACATTAGCAATGCTAAGCGCTAGAAATGGCAAGAGTTACCAACGTTAGTGATGCTAAGAGCTAGCGATGATAATGTTATAGATGGAAAGAGTTAGCAATATTAAGTGTTACCAATGTTAAACGTTACTGATGCTAAACGTTACTGATGCTAAACGTCGTAAAGTCTTACGTTTTAATCGCTAGCAATGCAAAATGTTAGCGATGGCAACGTTTAGCATTACTGATGCGCGTTACTGATGCTAAGCGTTATAAGTGTTAATCGCTAGCAATGCAAAATTTACAACCACGCGATTAAAAGTCTGAAAGTTTAACGTTTTTTTCTTTCATTTTCACTTTCTACAAACTCCCGCGTCTGATCCAGATGTTACCCGGTACCGGGGAGGTCTGCCGCTGATTTCAGCTCCACCGTGAAAACCAGCGTGTTGCCATGGTGATGTTTACACGCCGGTTTAGCGGTTTAGTCTGTGTCGGAGGCAGCGTCTTCACCGGTGCTCGTCAACAATAAACGGCTGTAAATCACGGTGAGAAGCAGCGGCTACATCCTGTCTAGTTCACGTGACCAGACGTAGAGTTTGGTGACGTCACGGTGTGATCGGGAGTCAATCACTGACAAGTCTTGTAGTGTGAACACTACAGGTCTCAGACCAGTTGTTGAGACTCCACATCATGGAAACACAAGTCACCAACGATCACGACGGAGACTGAGACTCACTGATCGATGGTGAAGTCGACTAGTGAACTAGACTTTAGTTGACTTTTATTTGTGAACCTGTGAACCTTCCAATAAGATTTGTATTCTGGGATGATTGTAGTTTTGAGTTTCAAATAGTTTAATAATTCATTCAAGTCGATTTTAAATAGTGGGAATAAGTATTATAAGAATTAACCAAAGTCAACCAAAGACTAACTAATAACTTGTGAGATTAAACATTGGGATCAGAAAACTATAATCTGTGTAAAACTCTTTAGCCGACATTACAACCTGAGCTTCCTGGGTTTCACCTGCTTGGGAGTGTTGTTGTTTCCTGTTCACAAATATTGATGGTGATGTCTATGACCACAGTAATAGCTTCACTGAATTCTCTTTTTCACCTCAAAATGACTTTCAGAAGAATGCGGCGCTTTACTCGAGAGCCAGGAGGTTTGGATTCCCCCCGGCAAGACCTGTCAAGAAGTAGCTCCTGTCTGCAGGGAAGGACAAGTGGGCCCTGGGTGGAAACAAGATGGATCACTGAAAGTTCATTAGTTAGTTAGACGTTGGACACAGGGAGGGGAAGACTGCAGAGGATTACAGACCCTTTTTTCCAGTGACACTAGAAACAAATATTTTAATGCAAGACCAAACAATACTAGCAAAGACTTCTCTGGTATTAAATGCTCAGTCTCAACCAAAGCAAACTTTTAGTCTTTGACATTTTGCCAGTGTGTAATTTAATATTTCCAAGAGGATATATTGTTTCAAATAAACAAATAACAGTGGTAATTCAGTGAAGCAAACATGGTCATAGAAAACTCCAGTTTTTTTGGCCTCGCAGTGGAAAACTGGTTGCTGCTTCATTCCCCACAGCTCGAGTCCAGCCTCGGGCTCGGTTGTTCCCTAGAGATTTGTTGAACACCACTTCAAAGACAGATCCCGGCTCCATACGTACGATATACGCTTCCTCTCCTCCCCTGTAATAAACACGAGAACTTAAGGAATTAATTAGACGCTGGATCATGCATGGGTTAGTAAATTCAGCTTCTTGAAGGTATCAGGACGAAGTGTAATCACATGTTCAGCACCGTATCTCTAGTCATGTGGGGTGTCTTTGATATGACAAGAGACACAGTGATATGACAGCTGACGGTGGCTGTGTTGACCCAGCTCTTATTCACTGAGGAATATGGGGAAGAAGATATTTGGAGGAAATCACCACAGCTCTGGAAAAATACAGTGAAAACAGAAACTGCTCCTCGAAGCTTTGTTCTTTAAATGAAGGTTTCTGCCGTGAGGGCATCAAATAAACAGAAGCTTTGATGATCTGTGAACGATCACGTGATCATGTTTATGTTATTAATGAAACGTTGGAGTAGTTGTTAGTTAGTTTTACAGGAACAGTTTGTGAGATTGTGGCAAAAACTGGTTCTGCAGTTACGTTTAGTATTTGTCATAATTAGCGTGTTAACGTTTGAACTGTTACCAAACTGTCTCAGTGTAACATGAAGCTGATGTCAACATCACTACTCAACATTTTGGTTTTGTTTTTGTTTTTTTCAAACATGAAACATAATTAATGTTTCATACATTGATGAGACTGTGTCGTCCCATTATAGTCTAATTTGTTCCACTCGGTTTAAAAATTAGGCCGGCACGTGTTAGCTGTAATGCTAATGCTAATGGAGTCCATGTTAATCACTGCTCCTAAACCTCCAACTCACGTCCTCTGTGTTTATAAAGACGTTTCTTCTTGTGTCCAGACGTTGTTGAGTCGTATCGAGGCCTTTTAGTTTCAGTAACGTCAGACATTTATAATCCACAGTGTTTGTAGCTGCAGCTCAGTGGTAACTGATGAAATGCTACTGACTTGGTGACAGAGACAGTGGTGGTGGAGCAACAGGACAAAACACTGACAACATGACTACTGTTGTTGTCAGTGACGTCAGGATTTAAATTAACATGATTCCTGAACCTCTGGAGACGTATTAGGATCATTTTATTGATTCATTGACATAAAAAACGTACATACTGCTTCTTTAATACCTAAAAGAGCAGGTGTTTACAGATGACAGATGAAGTCATGAATCTTAATCACATCACACAATGACCTCTAGTTTATGTTTGTTGTGAACTGATCAGTATCATCAACAAAATAACCTTATTCATAGGTACAGTAACAAATCAGTTTGTCCAGTATGATCTGTGATTTGTTGGTGATTTTCCACTGACGCTCACATTGTTGTGTGTTGATACAGAGAGTTGACTCATGGTTGTTAATATGAGAGACACGCTCATGTAATAATTTTATGGGAAATCTATGTGAACACATTTCCTCACAAATGAGAGTCTTTCTTATCGTTTTAACGTCATCTCCAGATAGGAAGGATGGTTGTTATTGACTGAAGGACGAACGACGTGTCACAGCTTGTAGATCTGCTCTGTGGAGGGTAATACAGGAAAGGATTTCCTAACATAGTGAGACAAGTGTGAGAACAACATTATTGATTGGAATAGAAACAGGTGATTAAATGCAGTGAACAGCTGATATTTAGTGATGTTTCTTTACAGTTCAACGTAATGTTTTATACTCGTGTCTGGATTGAACTCTTGAGTCAAACGCCGCTAAATACAACAGTTTTTCTTTTGCTTTATCAGTGTGATATTTTGTATTCTGCTACACACAAATCCTCCATGACAGATGAGGGAAACCATCTCTGACAAGGAGCTGGGAGATCATAACTCGTCTGTGAAGCAGCAGTGGCTGTCGGCGATGTTTAGAAGTGCACACAGGCAGGATACACATCAGAGGAGACCCTGCCAGGCAGCCAGCAAAAAGCTGTTTGCACTTCTTTATTCAAAGCAAAATGCCCCCCAACCCCGCTGCTAATTATTCCCTCTCAAACCACAAACGCTTTCTTTCTTTCTTTACCTACCTCTGCCCATGTTCCTCTTTGTCTCTGACCTCTCTCACACACACACATATATAAGTATATATATATATATATATATATATATATGCACACACACAGAGCATCCAGCCTCCAACTGTGTGTTGTATGTGTAGTGAAACCACCGGTGCATCAGGCCGAGGAAACCAACAGCACCAGCCTCTCGACCGTCTCACTATCTGCTGATCAAAGAGCCGCTAAACAGCCAGAAACTACAGCGGCTGCAGGAGTGAAACATGCACAGAAACACAATTAGCAAGCAGCACTTTTTCTACACGCTGAGCTCCATCACATTCTCACACACACACACAAACAAACAAAGTTGTGCATATATGAGCATACAAATGAGATAAGTACAGATAAACACACACCTCCAATAGACACTCATCTATTAAAGTTGGTGAAGAGTCTTAACAGGGTGACGGGAGGAGGAGGAGCATCAAAGGAAATGTAGAGAAAATCCTGACAAGACAAAGACAAAGAGAGTGAGAGAAGATATGAACAAAGACAAGACATCGAATGGGGAGAAAGTAGGAGAGAGTGACAACAAAAGGAGGAAGAGAACAGATGGTTGTGAAACAGTCAGAGATATTCAGGTTAATTGATCGTGAAACAGGAGCTGTTACAGAAGTCGTTTTAACTGTAAAATCCCCTGAAAACCAACAGGAGGAACATGTCATCACATGTCAATAATAGTGATCTATCAACACCTGAAACTGGCTGAAACATAAAGAAAAGAAGTAAATGAACGTTTTTATAATTAGTCAACGTCTCATGTGTTGTTTGTGAGAAAGAAAACTTAAGACATCAAATGGTTTAATTAGAGAAAAGTTAATCAATTATTTTATTTTACAATATAAGATGAATCACAAACGAGAAATTGTCTTTATAAACAGAAAAACACACCTTCGTTCAGCTTCAATGAACAACTGCAGCTTCGAGGATGTTGTTATGTAACAAAGATGAATTTAGTCATCGTCTTTAAAACGACATGTTTCTGCTGCTGCTGCTGCTGTTGTTGTTGTTGTTGTTGTTGTTGTTGTTGTTGTTGTTGTGGTTGTTGTGGTTGTGTTACATGTTAATATTCAACATTACTCCACAAATGTCACAAGTGTCATTATTTATCAAAAGATACATTTGTTTGTTTTAAATAAATCCACAGCAGCAAGATTTAAAAAAATAGACGTTAATGATGTTTTAAAAAAATAAAAATAAAAGCAGCAGTCAAATGAAGTCATTAGACATTTGTAGGAAAAAAAAGAAAAGACTCATTTGCATCTAAATAATTTAAATGCCAAATATTTTATGTAAATTTAGTCGAAAACTTCAGTCAGACTCAGAGATGAAGTGATCGGTTCTGTCGGTGAAAGGTGAAAGGTCACAGAGACATTTTCTGAGTCAAACTAACAGACTTCAGTTTCAGTGATCTAAGGTCAAAGGTTAAATCCAGGTGACATCATCTTCTAATTACCTGTGATCAGACTTGTTGATCAAGACGTGGATTTATTTCTAGTTTCTGGTTTTAATGTTCAACACCAGGACGTTCCTGGTAGAAACGCTTCAGATCTGAGGAACGTGCCGGGTGTGTATCCAGTCGAAGGAAGAATCAGTGTGTGTGTGTGTGTGTGTGTGTGTGTGTGTGAAATGGTTGTGAGTCACTTTAAAGCCACTGCCTATTCGAGTGTGCCCTCCAATGGAGGAAAACAGGTCATGTTGACATAATAAACTGCTCTGCTGGATGTTAAAAGAAACTCGACAAAAACATCATTTGTCATTGTGACTTTACTTCACCTGCAGGTGCCAAAATCAGTGAGCTGAGTACATTTACAGTTTACATTTACTTTACAGTTAAACTCTGAAATTATAGGCACTTCTGACCATTAAGTCAAAAATAATATGAATAAAATTGGACACAGCGGAGCAAACAGTGAATAAGTCACAGATAAATAAAACAAAAACTAGTCCAGAAGAAAAAAAAAAAACAAAGACTTTTTTTTATTCCCGAAGTTTTGAGGAACTATTTCTGATAATCGAAAAACAATCAGAAGAATCACAGAGCTCATTTGTAGCGTGTGTTCATTAGTGACAGATTATAATACGGTTTTTAGAAAAGGTCGCTGAATGATTGCGAGATTCTAATCCAAATGCTAATTCAGTAACTGATTGGAAAAGTGCAGTAATGTGATGAAAATGATATGCAGATGAGTTCTCATCAGAGTCGTCTCTCCATTAATGAGATGATATTTGAGGGAAATGCGTCAGTGTGTGTGTGTGTGTGTGTGTGTGTGTTCATATATACTGAGAGTGTGTATGTTGAAGTGCACATTCACATTCACTGTCATCAGAATATTTAACATATTAATGTTCAATCAATCTAAAACTGCACTATTACAAAGTTTGATTAAGACGCGTCATCGTTGGTAATTAACAGACGGAAGCGACAGAAACGACACGTGACCGGTTCCTGTCGTCTCTAGAAAGTTTAGAAGAGGACGTATGATGTTTAAACATGCAAACATTTTATATGTTAGAAACAAGTTATAGTAGAAGTTAACTTTTCTTCTAGTCTAAAAAGTTGTTTTAAAAAAGATGATTTCATGCCAGAAAGATCTGGGTTTAACTCTAACTCTGCTTCTTCTACAGAGTTTGGATGAGTTTCTCACTTTGGCAGCGACTTTTATTCTGCAGTTTTTTCTTTCACTCTTTTCTAAATATGCTGGTCAGGATACGATGGATTGTCCAAATAAAAAAAAAAAAAACAGCAGAGTCATGTTTGCCAATAGAGACTGACAGAGTTCAGTAATGTTCTACATGTTAACATGGATCAATAAAACCTTAATGTAAGTATTATGAATATATTTTAAAGCAACGTTTCTAACTGTTCACTCAACCAAACCTCCGTGAGTTGTTTCACTTCCACAAAAGAAATATTTCTCCTCTAAACATCTGGTTTCATTAACTGAAATAACCTGAAACCTCTGAACTGTATCTAAAGTGAATGAATCAGCTTCACATTAACAAAATACAACAGTGAAATGAATCTTAAACATCACTGTTATAATGTATCTGTTACATCCGTTACATTTCTTGCTTCCTGTTTTATTTTGAAATCGCATAGTTAAACTGTTTTACTTTGTGTTCTTGTGCCTCAGACATTTGAAATTAAAGTGACGTCCAGATCAACATGAACCAGAGTCTGTTTCACCATGAATACG
Source organism: Polydactylus sextarius (assembly GCA_016801845.1). Classification (NCBI taxonomy): domain Eukaryota; kingdom Metazoa; phylum Chordata; class Actinopteri; family Polynemidae; genus Polydactylus; species Polydactylus sextarius. The sequence goes on from CM028906.1 coordinate 29,288,627, forward strand.
AGTCAAACTCCCCTCAACAGATATGTTACGTTGGTTGAAGTAATATCCAGTTTGACCATCTTTTGTTTTCACAACCAAATAGTTAACAATGAAAGTAAATGGGGCAGTCAGCCAAACGTATCTAAACTGTCATTTTTTAACCACTAATAAAGCTCAAAATATCACTTCACTTCAGCAGTAGCATGAATAGGGTCCCTACACATAAACTGAAGTACTGATAACTTAGTAAGTGAACCCAGAGTTTATTAAAAACACTGTTTTACAAGACTTACCCAACGTCTGGTTTTATTACAACTGGTGATGAAGGTTGTTCCACATCAGCAGATTCAACATTTTCCTGAACAACAGGTTGATGTGTCTGTGAAAAGAGAGAAAATGACCAATGATAAATAATGTTTATGTGTAGGGACCCTGTTCATGCTGCTGCTGAAGTGAAGTGATATTTTGAGCTTTATTAGTGGTTAAAAATTGACAATTTAGATACGTTTGGCTGACTGCCCCATTTACTTTCATTGTGTTCTTTTGAGTTTCCACTCATATTTGTGGTGAAATAGACTCTGGGTTCATGTTAATCTGGACCATCATTTTAACTACACATGAGATCTTTACAAGGATGGAAACACAAGGGGGTGGTGTTGACATCAGCTGTAACATCGACTGTATCAACTCATCACTGGATGATTTAACATGTCCGGTTTTTCTTTCTGCGTCAGATCGTTTATTTCGGTCTTTTCAGTGTCTTTGTTTCAGCGTTCCTGCCTGATCTGTCTGTTTTGAACGTTTGCTGTTTTTATCTTCACCGAAGAGTTTGTTTGACATTTTTTATAGTTTGATAAATCACTGACCTGAGACATTTGATTCTGATACTTAGAGAACATCTTTTTTCTCCAGGATTTTAAATACAATATTTATAAACCAGTATTTTTACGTCCTCCATCTCTAATCAATATTTGTCAAAAAGTTGACAAAGACAGATTTTTTTTTTCTGTTTGTGAAGCGTCAAACGTTAAAGTTAAAGATGTTTTAACAGACCTACATCGCGTCACGTCACTGAACTGAGACGTTTCATTCTTCATCTGCTTCCTGCTCCGTCAGCTTCACGATAAATGAGATCATATTATTATTAAGTGCACTGACATTCATGAAAACACACACACATCCAACAAAAACACAGTGGAGTTTCTCTGTGTGATCTCGGGGATTGTTGGTGTAGATCACTGAACATGAGTCATTATGTTTCTCTTCTATTGATCTGATTCATTGTGTAATTCAACTAAATCCCTAAACTTCTCAACTGTCAACAACCACAAAAAGACAGAATCATATTTATACATTCACACAAGTTTTACTTTACTTTCTGTCTGCTACCAAAATAAAAAATATTGTTTCTTTCATCTCTGGACCCAACGCCCATTAAAGAGTGATGAAACAGAATGTAACCACTTGCTTCTACTTATTACGAAATTTCTAAATTTTTAGGAGGAAAAAGAAACGAACCCAGACATTTGTGTTATTTTACAGCGACGTGATCTGGATCACAGATCTCATCTTTGATCCGACTGGTGCCAGGACAGTCGTGTGACTTTACGTCAACATTTGTTCTGTCTTCGTGTTCATAGTTTTTATTACTAAACAAACACACAGTGGACGATTAAACACAATGGATTCAGCTCAAACTGACACTTTCAGCGTCATTTGTCAGAAATTAACAAGCTGCTTCTCTTTCACTTCAACCAGTGTAAATTTACTGGCACCTGCTGGACAAAATGTCCACTTTAACACCAGAAATCACAGAGAAATCCCAGTTTGACTCATGTTGGGAGCTTTAACAGCCACTAGAGGGCGACAAAGACCAGTAAATCACCTGAGAGTGATGAAGCTAAATTCATTTAGATGTTCTTTAAGTTTCTACTAAAAATAATACTGACGAAAAAAATAAAAATACTGAAAAGATCCTTATTTGTATCATGTGTAATAAACACATAATGAGCAGAGGTTTAACGATCCATCGATATATTGATTCAGTTGTTAATGATCCAATAAAATCAATACAAAGTGAAAATATTGATCCATATCATCATATTTAAAATAGTTTATGTGACTTTGGTTATTTTTAAGTTTTAACTGTTAAAATGTTTGAGTCACTAAAACGACTGAAGGTTTATAAAGATTCAGTTTTCATGAAAAAAATAGAAACTTCAGGTTGTTTCACTTTAGTTTTACAGGACGTGATGTTTTTTATCTCAACATCTGTTTCTTTATGGTTCATGTTCATTTGTGAAACATCATCAAGCTTCTTTAAGTTCATTTATAAAAACACCAGGATCTTTATTCTATTAAAAAAAGACTGATTTCCTTTAGTAAAGAAATAAAACTGTTAAATTATATTTCAGTTGTTTTTTATGAGTTGATTTGAACTGATTGTGTCAAATGTTTGATGTCGTCTCATATTGATCTCAGGTTCTTCAATCAAATCGAATCATGACGTTGTCGTGTCTGTAAATATTGTATCATGATTAAACTTATGATTTACATTTCTAACACTGATACATTCACACTACTTTATAGTTATTTACCATAAGAGACAATATCAACAGTTAATCAGCGTCAGATCTCAGATAAAGAAGACGACACATCAGATGTGTCACTGGAATCACAAACCGTTTATTTTCCATTTTCCACCACACGTTCAACAAGAGTAAAACCTTTAATAAACTCCAGGTAACATCACTGTTCCAGAGTGAAACTCAGCAGAGAGACTTTTATGAACAAATAAATCAAAATCTGCTGAACTTTCACATCATTTTCTTGATGAAACATTTCAGATTTTTACCGTTTCCCTTTGCTCAAGTGCAGATTGGTGAAAATCTAAATCTACCTTCAGATCTTTGGCACAGAAACGTTGTTGACTACACGAGGAAATGTTTAACATGATTGTGTAAGTTTCAGTTTTCACTAGAAGTAACCAGTAACATTCATCATAAAAAGTTACATATGATAAAAAAGTAAAGTTCTACTTAAATATCCTTCAGTCAGTTGTTTCTTCACACGGTCAGAAAACGATCAGTTCATTTTCATTTCTACAGAAGCTTCACTTCTGTTGCTTCATCAACACTTTGACGTTTGTGCTGCTGTTCAACAGAAGTCAGCTCTGATTTTTCTTTTACCTCCAGGTTCAAACTTCTCAGTTCACTTCTCATTTTTCTTTTTCCAGATGTGACATGTCCGTCGACAAGCAGCAGATGTCGAACTCGTTGTCGATTGTGACCAGTTTCATTCAGTTTTTTCAGGAGGAACAACTTCCATCAGCAGCTGGAGATGCATAGTAATGGGTCCTGGAGGAGAACATCATTCCCCAGTTTATTTATTTTTTAGTTATTTGAAGTTTTTCTGAGTCAAAGTGACGTCCTGAATATTTGTAAAAAGATGTAAAAAATAAACTCACTCATGAATTTGCGCGACCACTTAACCTTTCGATGGACGAAGGGGTAGTAGAAGAGGAGTCCGCTGAAGATGAAGATGGTGCAGTAGAGATACTCCAGGTCTGGTTTATCTATGATCGGAGCCAGAACTAAATAACAGGAGACCAGCACCATGAGTCCAGCAATGACGATCGGCACCTTGATGAGTCATCACACAGATACGTTTGTTAGATCAATAAATCAAATTCTCTAAAGAAAAAATGTAACGTTTAATGTCTGATAGTTGAAAAATAAACAACATTACTTTAAATTCTAATTAGATGTTATAAACTCACACACATTCATGTGTTTTACTTTGGTTCCTGTTCAGATGATAACTCCATGTCACTGTGATTGATCATCAGACTCACTACCAGTCAATCATTGACACGTTTCCGTCATTGGAGAAGTTAACAACTTAAATTGGTTAAATAAACACACCTGTTGATATTAAACAATAAAAAAGAAGTTGAATGACCAGAAACTTCACCTTCACTGGTCGGTGAAGCTCCTTTCTTGTGAAACGCATGACGATGAGCGCCAACGCTGTCAGACCATAAAACACCCACTGAGCAAAGCTGAAGTAGTTGATGAGGGTGTTTATATCTGCTGGGATGATGTAGAAAATAGCTAAAAGACCCTAAAACGTACAACGACAAACAATGAGTTTACTTGAAGATAAACAACAACAAACTACGATGTAAATATCTTGATAAATAAACAGGACTTACGTTGAATATGAGAGCAGGTGATGGAGTGTAACGTTTTAAACTGATGTAAGATAAAATCTTCACCATGTGACCTTCTCTACCAGATACATACGCTAACCTGAGGAACACAAATAATATTTACTATGATGAGTCGTCTTCTGGTTTGTCACATTAAAGTTTTACAATAACCTGGATGTCTTTTATATTAATTACTGTTGTGTCTTTACCTTCCGGCGGTGAAGCAGCTTCCATTAGCTGAACCGAATGTGGAGAGAACAACAAAGACAGGAACGATCCACGACAGAGGATAAAGGACTCGGTCTCCAAAAGTCTGAGAAGAGACAAACTAGAGGTTTAACGATCCATCGACATCGACTGAGTCATTAACAATCCAATATAATCAATGCAAAGTGAAAACATGGATCCATGTCGTCATATTTAAAATAATGTCTGAGGGTTGAATCAACACATTTGGAGAAAAGATAAAAGGTAAAAAAAAAAAAAGCAGCAGAGAGGAAGTTGCTGTTGGACTAAAGTGACGTCCAGAGAAACATGAACCAGAGTCTATTTCACCATGAATACCAGTCAAACTCCCCTCAACAGATATGTTACGTTGGTTGAAGTAATATCCAGTTTGACCGTCTTTTGTTTTCACAACCAAATAGTTAACAATGAAAGTAAATGGGGCAGTCAGCCAAACGTATCTAAACTGTCATTTTTTAACCACTAATAAAGCTCAAAATATCACTTCACTTCAGCAGTAGCATGAATAGGGTCCCTACACATAAACTGAAGTACTGATAACAACATCTGGTTTTATAACAACTGGTGATGAAGGTTGTTCCACATCAGCAGATTCATCATTTTACTGAACAACAGCTGGATGTGTCCATGAAGACTGAGGAAAATGATGAATCTGGAACATCCATCATCTACATCAGAGCTTTATTAGTGGTTAAAAATGACAATTTAGATACGTTTGGCTGACTGCCCCATTTACTTTCATTGTTAAGTTTTAACTGTTAAAATATCTGTCACTTAAATTAGTGAACGTTGATTAAGTTTCTGTTTTCATGAATAAAAACAGAAACTTAACTTTATGTTAATATGTGAAAGGTCATCAAGTATCTTACAGTCACTTATAAAAACACTTTGTGTGTATTTTATTAAAAAAAAAGACAGTTTTTCATTAGAAACTTTAAAGAGCAAAGAAATAAATTAGTTAAAACATTTTTTGTTGTTTTTTGTGAGTTGATTGTATTAAATGTTTGATATCGTCCCATATTGATCTCAGGTTCTTGAATTGAATTAAATCAAAATCAAACAAACACAGTTTCATCTAAATGACATATTTTTGAACGGTTATGAGCTAACTGTTCATTCAACATCATATACATATATACACATACATACACATATACATCTCTATCTTACCACAGCGACAGCTGGAGACAACAACAGTTCACTCGTGGTCATGACAGTGAAATAAGCGACGTTGACCAACACGTAACAAACAGAAACCAGAGGGATCCCGATGATGATGGCGAGAGGCAAGTTCCTGACAAAACAGAGTGTTTCATGATTTTACCAGAAAATAACTCAACGACCAGTTTTTAAGGTACCTTTATACATTTAATTACATTCTCTTCATGATAGCTTTGACTTTAACTGCCTAAATTAAAGTTTTAAACTGTGTTACGTCTTAGAAAGTTAGTTGTAGTTTGTTTCACCTGTACGGGTCTTTCAGCTCCTCTGTGATAAAATTCAGTTGATTCCTGAAAAAAAACAAAGAATAAACTAATAAATATCTACAAACTAAAATGATATCATAGGTTTTAATTCCCATGAAGAAAAGGTTTGTTCACTGTCAACATTTACACGTCACATGACACTTTCTCTGACACTCAGAGTCTATTTTTACTTCAGGATCAGTGTAACTCTCCTCAGCATCCTCAGTATCAGTGACATGACATTTTACCTGGTATTTCACACAGGATTTACCCTCTAATTAGCTTTACTGTTACAAAGGGCCATAGTCTGACACTTGCACTTCCTGCTGCAAGCGGGACAAGCTCCACCTTTACGGTTCCCTTCAGAGACAGAAAGACAGAAAGAGAGAGTGGATTTACTTCAAAAAAAAGAAAAGAAAAGAAAGAAACCTCAGACAGGCAACAATGATCTGCTTCACATTCCTGAACCCGGAGGAAGATGGAGTCAGGAGCATAAGGGAAGAATTAAATACCAATATGAAGAGAAAATAAACTCATCATCAACATCATCTGTTACTGTGACAGTTGATTAAAAGATCACTGCTCTTTATTCAGACTCATAAAGCTCAAAGGTGTCTGATCTGGCAGGATGTGGCTGTAATGTTTCTATCACTGCTCAATGTTGAACATAATCGATTTTTAATACATCAACGAGTTTGTCTGAGAGTTGAATCAGCTCATCTGGAGAAAAGGCAAAAGAGCAGAAATGAAGCCGACTTTCTGCTCTTGTTTACTTTAAAGTGACGTCCAGAGCAACATGAACCAGAGTCTATTTCACCATGAATACGAGTCAAACTCCCCTCAACAGATATGTTACGTTGGTTGAAGTAATATCCAGTTTGACCGTCTTTTGTTTTCACAACCAAATAGTTAACAATGAAAGTAAATGGGGCAGTCAGCCAAACGTATCTAAATTGTCTTTTTTTTAACCACTAATAAAGATCAAAATAGCCTTACACATAATCCCTACACCTAAACATTATTTGTCATTAATTATTTTTCTCTCTTCACTGACACATCAACCTGTTGTTCAGTAAAATGATGAATCTGCTGATGTGGAACATCCTTCATCACCAGTTGTTATAAAACCAGACGTTGGGTAAGTCTTGTAAAACAGTGTTTTTAATAAACTCTGGGTTCACTTACTAAGTTATCAGTACTTCAGTTTATGTGTAGGGACCCTATTCATGCTACTGCTGAAGTGAAGTGATATTTTGAGCTTTATTTTAGTGGAAAATATCTCTTGAGGGGGAGTTTAACTCGTATTCATGGTGAAACAGACCCTGGGTTCATGTTACTCTGGACATATCCTGGCTGTCTCACCAAGCTCATAGACGGAGCTCGGTCTGGCAAAGATCCCATAGACAGGAAGTTCTCAGAGGCGGATCAACAGGCGTCATTCTTTCTTTGCACAAAGGCTTCAAGAGCTACCTTTTGCCCCATTTTCAAAGAAAACTTGTTAAAATCTCTTAAAACAGCAGCTAAAGCTGAATGTTGGCTGTAAACATGTTTGAGGTCGCTTAACTAGTGCGTCATCGTGTTAAACCCATGCCGGCGTAAAAGCTCGTTTGTCATTGGTTCCTAAGTTTTCGGGATCAGGTTGAGCAGAGAAAAGGCAGGTCGGCCAGACTGACTTGAACATGAAATCAGTAGCGTCCCAGGTAGTATGGACGGGCCCAGGCTACTCCGGACCATCACTTCAAACAAACCAAACAAATGTACCACTGACACATTAGAAAAGACCAGACTAGAGCAGAGTTAACCTTATAAACTCTATTAAACAGCAACATGAAGTGAAGTGTGACTGTTACCATCCATCATAAGCCCAGAGTCCGTTGTAAAACGCGAGTCCGATCGCTCCGACAGACGTCGACGTCCCATCAAATGCGTTTGAAAAACTCTCAGTTTTTCCTGAACGGGAGCAAAAAAAGCAACATGTTAACATGTTGTTATCATCTAATGTTTCACAAAACAGTTGTACATCAAAGAAAAACCAACCTTGAGCCAAGAGAACAATGCCAGCTCCAACTATGATGACAATAATTAAAAGTTTGGCTGCGGTGAAGAAGTTCTGGACGTAACTCGCCAGTTTGACGCTGAGACAGTTGACGGAGACGATCAATACTGAGAAGATAAAGAAATGTGGTACGTTCATTAAAACATTGTTGTGAAATCAATCACTTCTATTGAAGAAGTATCACTGATAACACATGGGTTTGTTTTAAAATTCTTGAACTTTTTGCATAATGTTTGTACTGTTTTTATCATTATTCTGCAAATGTATTGTTCATTCTTTGGAGGACTGATAAAACAGAAGTACAGTCACAATCAGAGTCAAACTTACATATAGCTGCTGCAGACAGACACTTTGTAACAATAAGAGGAGGTGAACAGCCTGGATAGAAAGGAGTGGAGGCATATTCTGCAAAACTCAGTGTGATGATGGCGAAGGAGGAAGGTTTCAACACCATGACGGTGGTCCAGGAGTAGAGATAAGCTAAGAGGGAACCGAACGCCTCCATTAAATATGAATATTCTCCACCTGACTTGGTGATCATGGTGCCAAGTTCAGCATAGCACAGCGCTCCTGTACGGACACACATAAACACAGAGTAAGAGACAAAAAAAAACAGACAGAAGAGATGTAAAACAAACTAATAAAAGAGGTTTGAATCATTTCTTCTAGTGGGAAGTTGAAGTAAAGTTTAGATGTTAAGAAATGTTCAGTTTAAACAGAGTTTCTGCCAAATACACTCAAGGTCAAAGCTGATCCTTTTTACATTTTCAATCCCTGTTAATAACATTAAGCACATTAATTCAACCTCAAAGACAGAAGAAGAAGGTAGAACATAAGACTAGTCTGTGGTGGTCAGGAAATCATGGGAAAGTCGTCTGTGAGGTTTCTCAGTTATCTGAAGTGGTCTGGACTAGATCGGTTTGATTCCCAGAACTGATCCTCTGTGAGGTGGACACCACAGGTCCGGTGTCCGGTCAAACCCTGTTTATCTTTGAACACCAGACCTCTGGTGTCCACTCCACATTAGGAAACGCTCTCACTCTCTATCAGAAGAGAGGAAACTTCTTCGATGAGAAGTGAAACATTTCAAAGTCCAGTTGGTTTAGATTCAACAGCCTTTAGACACGGAGAAGACACAGTAAACCAATCAAATTTTACACTGAGCATCAAGGTTTACGAGTCATTTAATCCAAGAGCAGCTTGTAATTTTTAATTGCACCTAATGTTTAACAGTGTCAACAATGATTACATCACTGTCAAACGTGTGAACATTTACCAGCTTCAGGATAAAGGACAGTCACAGATATAGAGTCTTGAATGAATTTAACACTTTAACCAAAACAAACTTTCACAACAACGTGACGTCATTTGTTGTTGAACTGTCGGACTCAACGTTACTGAATTTACAGCCTCAATTGCACAAACAAAACACATTATCATGATAAAACATGATGCAAACTCTAATTCTAACTTCTACTTGATGTTTGATGAAGATGTTTGACCTTCTGTGTCTTATCACACTTGTTTTGCTTCTTCTCTGTCCTTGTAAACAAGCTGTGAATCATCTCTAACACTGTGACTGAGTGGACAGAATCACATCAATAAAAGAAAGTGACACAACAGGTTTAATTGTTTTAATTTCAAACATCATCTTATAGAGCAGCTTCCTCATTTTGACTGCTTCTTCTAACGTCATGTGTTGAAGAAAACTAACCAAAACTGTGACTTATCATGTTAGATCTACATCACTCTGATGTTCAGTGAAGTGGTGGTTTGGTTTAGATGTTATTCTCACCCAGAGTGGCCAAAACACCACAAGACGCCCAGATGAGGAGACAAGGTCCCACAGCCCCAGAGTACAACAGAACAGCTTTAGGAGAAATAAAGATCCCAGAACCGATCATCGTCCCCACGATCAGACTGATGCCGCTCAGCAAACCAACCTGATGGATGGATGGATGGATGGATGGATGGATGGATGGATGGATGGATGGATGGATGGATGGATGGATGAAGACAAGACACAAAGTTAGTTTCATCATTAAACAGAAAGAATCTCTGTAAGTGAATATAATTGTTTCTTGCCCGTGTGTTGATGATGTTAAAAGGGAATTTGCAGAAATATTCACCTCAGTTCAAGGACGACCTGATTAAAATTTGGGTAAAGGTTGATGTGACTTTATAAAATATGTTTCTAATCTTCTGAAAGTGCAGATGTTCTGGACTTGAGTGAATCTCTTCAAACTGGACACAAACATTCACTTCCACTCAAAGATAAGTTGTTGTTGTTTCCAATTTCTCATCTCAACTAACCAGATATGTCAACTTAAATACTTAACATGATTCTACTAATTCATTGTTCAGAAATAAATAGGACATAATAATCCTGCTTCATCCAGTTAAAACCTTTCACTTCTCTTAGATTCACCTTAGGGCTTAAAGAGCTTAGTGGCACCAACTAGTGAATCTTTGTAGAGTTAATAAGTCGAGATGGTTGAAGTGGCACCGCCTGGTACTCAGCTCCTGCCCCCGTTAATGTGGAAAGGATCCTACTGTGTGAACATCTAATGAGACACATTCTCAGGAAACACACAAACACACACACACACACACACACACACACACACACACACACACACACTCACATCTTTCTGAAGCACAGTGGCCTTCACTTGTTTGTCTTTAGTATCAGAGGGGCCACTGTGACCTGTGGAGCCGTTCTGTGACTCCTTCCTCTTCCTGACGTTGTCTTCATCCATCTTGTCTGTTAGAGGCCAGAAAACACACAAACACATCACACCAGTTATATTTACTTTTACAAGACAAGTTGAATTGGTTTATGTTGCATGGTTAACTTATCTAATCTAATCTGATGTGAGTCTTTATCCAAGGTCATGACTCAGAGCAGGTTCAGATAAGGTTGACATACTCTCATCTCACCAAACAATGAGGCTCTCACAAACACAAAACATGAAAAAATGTATTTACATTATTAATCCTGTGATTTTACAGATTTACAATCCGACAAAGCATTGATCCAGATCCGCTGCTCAGATTCAGAGTTTCCACGTGTTTGTGTTTGATGATTGTTTCAAATCTGAGCCACAAACACAACAAGTGACTTCAGAGTCAGAAGAGAAAACCAGCAAAAGGTTGACAGGTTTAACCTTTTTACACTGACTTTGTCTTCTGACAAAGACGATAAAGTATAAAAAATATAAAACAATAGTGTCTTTGTTCTGATTAGTCACAATCACAATTTCTATGAATGTTTGGAGATTTTAACTAACTATAGACAGACAGACAGACAGACAGACAGAGATAGATTGTAAAACCTGACGTCCTCTTCACGTTTCCTCTCTTGTGTCATTGTTAATTTCAAAAACCTTTCACGTAATGAAAAGCCAAAGTGAAGTTGAAAGTTACATAGTTAAGTTGTTCACGTGAGTCTCTAAAACAAGTGAATGAATGAATATTTGATGAATTTTTTTACTTACATACGACTTGGACTAAAACCAGCTCAGTCACGCTCCATGAACCTTGAGTATTTACACTGAGTCAAGTTAAATGAGGAGAAGCAGGAATGTCTGATGCAAATGAAAACCTGGGGCTCCCTGAGGCTCAGAGCACACTCCTCTGGTGGGAGGTTCCCAGATTCGATTGGACCTCCTGGAGAGTCCTGGATGAACGGGGAGGTGGGTAAAGACAGGACAGATCAGACAGGATCCTCCAGTGTCTGAGTCTTTGAAACCTGCTGATCAGAGCTCACAGCAGTGGACTCTGACTGACCTGTGAGTAAAAGAAGAAGAAATCTGGACACAACATTAATATTTGATCACTTTAAAGAAAAACCATGTTATAAACTAATAACACTATGAGTTCAATGAGTAACTGTTCAGTTCAGTTGAATGAAGATGCAACAGAATCACAAAGTTCAGTTCAACTGATCCAATATGAGACATTTCATCTGTTTTTTGTTTTTTTTCCTCCTCTTGGAGCTTACCTGACTTCCTTCACAAAGCCTCTTTGATACGGACACATGACACCACTGCTTGTGTGTACATGCACATTAGTGTGTGCTGATGTTTGTGTGTTACATTCCCCCTCTGGTCCTTTCTTCTCTGTTTCCTTTCATGACTCTTTCACTATTCGATGTTTCTTTTTTCTTTTTTTTTTTTTACCATCTAAAGAATCAATAGTCTTGAGAAGTAAAACTTCTTCTTCTGCTGCTGCAGCGTTGATCCATGAGTTGATCCTGTTTCATCTTAAGCTGCAGACGACGATAATCTCCAAACAGAGAAGAGGTCGACATAAATATGAGAGGAATTTGTCCATATGTTTGGATCAAAGGAAGGTTCAGATGTGGAGACTTGTGTTGTTCAGTATAAACTGTGATAAATAACAGTTAAATAAATAATAAGTTATTTTGCTGAATGTCCAGAGTTTTACCTTCACGTTAAGATTTTGACAGTTTCTGCGTTTATGACGACATCTTCACTTCTCTGTTGGTTTTAATGACCCTGCAGCTTCCTGAGGCGTTTACTGAAACACAAATGTTTTTTTACGAAGCCTGTGACTGAGAGAGAGAGAGACTTGCCGACTCATGATAATCTGCTAACACAAGAACACATTTTCATCTGAACTCAGTCACCCTGAGAACAAGTTTCAGACACATTCACTGCAGCTTAGCATCGGACTAAGTGCTTTTATAGCGACTCATTTATTCTCATACGGCTGCAACTTTTCAGTGTTTGAAACATTAAGTAAAACTATGTAAAGACTGTGAATTAAATCATCAGTTATAATTCACATCATTTTAAACTGATGTAGAAATTAATCTTTAATTGTTTACACAGACACGAGAATATTCTGTTCAACTGAAGTAAAGTGACAGTTTTATCTCTTCACTTCATTTTGATTTATACCAGTTTTATGGTCAGAAACTAGAATAAATTTCACCGTTTTGTTAAACTTGTTTAACTGTTTGTGAAAAATGAAATGATCCTGAATATTTAAACATAGAAATGACGATGATGATAAAGAGTTAAAGGTCAGTGTCAGTTAAATATTGTGAATCAAGTTCATCATCACGTTTTTCATTTCTGACGTTTCCTCCACCGACTCGTATCGTAACATTTTTGTGTAAAACATCTTGTTTTTCTGGTTTCAAGCTTTTCTAACATGAGATGGAAACACGGCTGATTTGAACCAGATCTCATGAATATTCAACACCTTGATGAGCTTGACACTGATTGGTTTAGAGTCGGATTCACAAATATCTTCTTAAGATAACACTTAGGTAAATTCTTAAGAAAAAAAGAGGGAATTCCCTAACGTTTTCTTAAGATCATCGTCATTTCTTACAAACTTCTTAGTTTTTCTCACTGAAGAACTTCTCAGAAGAAGATCTCCTGACAAAAGATTAACAAGGAACATGACTGTGAAGCCTCTACTGCCTAACTCAAAGTTATCGGACAGTCTGCGGTGCGTTCTGTCTGTCAGTGGCCTTGGTGGATGTTCTTTCCTGGAAACAGTTCAGGAACCAATTTAATGATTAACTTATATAAACCCTTCCTACTTATTGTAAATAGTGAACTAAATAAAATTAGAGGTTTTACCTGTTTACTGTGACTGTGTTAAGATCAGTGCAGGATTAATAAAAAATAATCATAACATTTTATTTGCAGCGCACTTTACATCTAAAAACAATCTCAAAGTGCTACATAAAAAACACAAAGTAAAACATCAGAACATAAACTACATATATGCTCAGTTAAAAACAAACGTTTCAAGTCTTTTTTTAAAAGAGTCTGAGGTGATCTGAAGAGGTCAACCTAAAGTTGTCTTAGTTAAGAAGAAAACTGAGGAAGTTTTCAAGAATTTCAATTACTCTTAACTTTTTTCTTAGGAAAAAACATAAGAATTAAGAATTTATTTGTGAATATCAAATCTTCTTAACGTTTGTCTTTGGAAAAAAAGGTAAGAAGATAAGAAAAAACCAAAGAGTAGGAACATTTTTTTTAAGGTTTTGTGTTTCTTAACATCCTTTAAATAAAAAGTTAACGTTAGTTTCCTCAGAGTTTAGGACAAATATGACTTTAAGAAGAAAGAAGAAGAAACATCTTCTTCTTCATGAACACAAAGTTCTTCTCAGATTCACAGTCGATCATCGTTTTGATGATTATCACCTGATTCTTTCTGTGAAAGATCCATTAAAAGTCTTGACGTGTTGATCAGTTTGTCCCTGTGTTGACATGAGTGTCGTCCTGTAGAAAGTGTGTTTGGGCTCTAAGCAGCAGCTACCGAGCAGTGTGAAGTACAACATGTTGTTTCAACAAACCTGTGTAATGGACACTTTTTTTTTTTTTTTTCAATAAACTCAAATTTGATTGTTTCTTGTTACATTTCTTTTTTAACAGCAGTTTGTCTTCATTCTTCCTTTCACCTTAAACCAACAGAAATAACACTGAGCGGTTTCTTTGATGATCTATTGATTATTGAACTGAACTTTGACTAAACCAAACTATCAGTTGTTTCAGGGGATCAGTCTATTTTCTGGCGTCTTCTCCTTTGTTTAGGTTTAAATAAGGAAGGAGAAGAGACACCAACATGGAGGAGGAAAGGAAATATTTACTCTCTTGTCTTGTTAACAAACAGCTGTTTTATATTTAAAAACCAAACCGTCCTTCATCCTGTCACGACGTCCAAGTCTGTTTTAGTTTTAAATCTTGTTTTTGTTTTAAAAATGTTTTTAAACCAACTGTTTCTCAGACAAAGACACAAAAACTGTCAGTTTAAGTTCAGTTTGTTCCCTTTTCTCTCTCACACACTATTTTATCACATTCCCTTGACTTTGACACACACACACACATACACACACACACACACACACACACACACACACACACACACACACACACACACACACACACACACACACACACACACACACACACACACACACACACACACACACACACACACACACACACACACACACACACACACACACACACACACTCCTCACTTCCTCTCTCCCTTCCTGTGTTTTTGTTGAAGTGAAGAAGGAAAGTTTGATTTTGTTCTAGGAGTCGAACATTTTGTCTCGAACCAATGAAGAATTGTGAACAAATATTTTTATTTGACACACACACACACACAGACACACACACACACACACACACACACACACACACGCGCAGACACAAAGATTTAAAGGTTTAGGTTTAGACGAGAAAGTTTCTGACTTTATAACTTCATCATCATGTCAGAAGATGTAAACTGAATTATGTTTTATTATAATGACACATTGTTTCATCTATTTCCTCCAAACTGATGAAACAAATACATCAACAATGTATCAATGAAGATGTGATTGTTACTTGTTGAACACTTTCATCTTTTACATATTAACTAAACAGCTGCAGACAGAAGAAGAAGAGGAGGAAGTGGTTGTTCAAACCGACTGTTGTTGGTCGGTTCAGAGTAAACGTTCGTCCACACGCTGCTCATCTCACTACTCTGCTCCAGATGTTCACCGACTGAAGCTCAGAACAGACACAGCTGCTCAAGGTCGGACACTGATTTTGTTTTTTACAGTTTAATTTTAGATGTAACAAGAGAAAACTCTTCTTTCCTTTAAGACTAATGTTTCTATCTACATGTGACAACTGTTTCTGTTTGTTGACAACGTCAGGATCAAACTGATCCAACACTCAGACGACGCTTCACTGCTGCTTCACTGAGTCTTTTAGTTAAAGTGAATGAAAGTGATATTTTGTTCATTTACTGTTTTAATAGAGACTCAGTCTCACATCTTGTTAAATAACAGAAGTCAGAGGATCAATCTGATTATTGATCCTAGATCAACAACTAACATGTTGTTGGTCCAGAGATTCACATTAGAACTGAACCGACCAATCAGTGATCGTGATGTCATTCACAGTGAAAACAACAACTCAAACATTTGTTAACAGATTTTTAGCAACAGCATCAGTGATATCACACATGAAACATGAACCGACGTTACATCTTCAATTATAAATGATCAGGAACTGGAACCATGTTGTGTTACAGTTTAGATCAATAGATAGATCAATAGATAGATAGATAGATAGATAGATAGATAGATAGATAGATAGATAGATAGATAGATAGATAGATAGATAGATAGATAGATAGATAGATAGATAGATAGATAGATAGATAGATAGATAGATAGATAGATAGATAGATAGATAGATAGATAGATAGATAGATAGATAGATAGATAGATAGATAGATAGATAGATAGATAGATAGATAGATAGATAGATAGATAGATAGATAGATAGATAATTACCATTGACCTGAATATAAGACAGTATCTTTTCTCTTGAAAAAAGTCTGAAAAAGACGTTGTAGTCGTCTTATATTCAGGTCCAGAGACCCGGGGTCTGAACCAGCAGATGGCGTCAAACGTCTTCTTCTCTCTAACCCCAGTGACCTGGAGAGATGTGACTGTGACACAGAGACTTTACAGCTACCTAGCGTTTGGTAGCCATAACGCTTACTGGAGTTCATGTTAAACACTGCTCCTAGTGGTCTCCTGGATATCCAAGTGGTCATGTGGTACATGTTGGTGTATTTATTCCGTGCAGCTGTTCACCAGTTCATATCCCGACAGATGAGTTTTCCTGCGTCTGTTCTCCTCCTTTCTGTCTCTACACTGTCTCTGTCATTAGAGACAAAAATCCCCAGCAGATAATAAAACTAAAACCCACTCCTACATGATGTGTTGCTTGCTGCTGCAGGTCATGTGCTCGTTTGCTAATTTTTCCAAAAATGGTTCTAGAAAAAGAGGAGTCAGGTCAATACAGTGATTCCAATGGGAATTATTGATCTTATTGATCTTTGATCAGCTCATTTTTAAACATTCAAGACAACGAAGATCAACAAGATTCCAACATAAATCAGCAACTTCAACAACAGCAACACACACACACTCACACACACACACACACACACACACAGAGAGAGAGAGAGAGAGAGAGTCTGGTTCCTATTGTACTTCATTGTACAATAGGAACAAAATATCTTTTAACTTTATCATCTTTAATGATAAAGACAGTGTATAAAAAGTATAACACATAAATGTAACAGTTAAGAACAGCAGTAAATAAATCTAGAATAAATAAACAAGGAATCATGTGATCGGGTCCTGGTTGCTATGACAACTCTGAGTAGATGCTTCAAGGACCTTGTGCCACTGATGAACGGAGGTTTGTCTTTATGAGCTTCACTGTTGAGAAGCTTCACTCAGCAGAGGAAACTGTAAAAACATCCCACAAACCCATTATTACTTTTATTAATAAGATATAAACTTCAACTAGGACCCATCTGGTCAATCTGCCGTTCCTCTTCAACTGAATTAAAACCAGACTGGAGACAAACACATGATATAAACTTTCATCTTCCATCATCAATCTACCGTTTATTAACCAGTAGATGGATGATGGAGGCAGCTGGAAAATCATCTGATCTCCAGTCTGATCCAAACCTTTTACCTTCAGGGTCGATTCGACCCCATTCGATCTTTAACGTGTCTGTTCTACAGAGTGAACATCTTTTTCTTTGCTTCATATTTAATAACTTCTCCTAAATGAATGGAGACAACTGGATAAACATAAAACGAACATGATGACGTGTTTTTAATGTCCTGTAAACATGTTGAACTCTTCAGTGTTTGTTGTAGATGTATAAAACATATATTGAGGTCACTATAACACTGTACTATATATGTCATTTTATAATCTTCAAAAAGCTTTAAGGTCCTAACATAACGTAACATAACATAAGTGTAGTAGAGTGAGAACCTCTGATAGATCACATGACATGAAGATATTGATAGTTAATCAGTTAATGTGGAGCTCACACAGCAGCCTTGTAACATTTTCTCTTGGTGCTCTCTCTCTGTTAGTTTACAGCGCCACCTATAGGCGTGGAATACATATTACACTGTTTTATGTGGACACAGAAATTTCCTGAAACAAACTTTTTGAAGCAACAAAAGAAAAATACTGACAACGTTGTCATGTGGACGTAGCCTCAGTGTTGTGACTCTACTGTCGTGTCTCAACCACCAAGAAATACACACGACCGTCCAAAAATGGAGAGTTTGATGGTTCATCTCCCCACTTCAACAACAGGGTAGACAGCGGTCAGTCACGGTCAATACGTAAAGACGATGAGACACGTCTCCATGACGACCAGATGACAACAAACAAACAAAGATGGCGTCTACAGACTCAGAAATAGAAGAAATAAAGAAGTTTATCGACATGAGACAATGTTTTAAAAATCAAAGATAACGTCTGTCTTCAGTGTATTTTTCTGTGACTGTGTCAGTGTTTCTGTGTTTGTAGAAAATGTCAGTGAATCTTTATCCCGTCACTCGTCCAGAAGAAAATAACTCTGGTCCTCAGGGAACGTCAGTAGGAGGCAACAAACCTTTACACCGTTTCCTGAAGGGTCAACCCAAGATCATCGGCGTGAGACATAAACACACAAACTTGAAATACTCTGAGTAAAATATATTTAAAGTCACAACTAATTTTCTAACATCACAGATAAAAGGAAGCGCTGAGACTTTGCTGTTCTCCCTCAGGTCGTTATGATCATCCTGGGTTTGTCTTTATTAGTCACTTCCGTCACGGTCGAAGGAACAACTCGTTACTTCGAACAGTTGATGTGGTTGCCGTACATCCTGGGAGGACTGGTTGGTGGATTGACACATTAACACGTCGTTAAAATGTCTAATGTTTTAATGTATTGATCTTATTTTCTCCTCTTGTTGTCACAGTACGTTTTAAGTGGGATTCTGTTCATTCTGACTGAACACAACCCCACGAAGAAAACTGTGAGTTTTCAGAAGATCTGAGCAGATGAACTTCTGTCTGATGAGTTTTTGTGGTTTTCATCTTGTGTGTTTCTACCTTCAGGTGACTTTCTCTCTGGCTCTGAGTGTCGTCACCATATTGACCATCATATGGTCGAGCTTCCTGACTCTGTCTGGCATAGAAGGAACCCCCCTGTACTTTATCCAACATGAAATCACCGATTATGACACCGCAGAAGATCATCTGCCATTCTCAGCAACTTCTGAGGTGATTTTCATTCTCATTTTAAATCTAAGACAAGTTTGAATGTGTTGGTTTGATATCTGAATTTGTAACAGTTCTTCTGTTTTTCTTCTTCTCTGTTATTTAATCACTTATATTGTTATTAACTAATAATATTTAACGTGAATTAAACAGCTCAACTCATCATTTACAAACTCTGTTCTATTTCTCTTTATTCATTAAAGTTAATCTGTGTTTAAATTCAATCCTAATACATTTCAGGTTTAGTATAGTTTAGGGAAATGATCTATTATTATGTTTTTATCTTTTTCTTCAGGCCATGTTACTTCGTATATACACAGTACAAAAAGTCTACAACTTTGTTGGTGCTATTATCTTCATCGTGATGTCGATTCTGGCTGGAAGAGCCCTGAAGTCCACGAAGAGCAAAGTAAATACATTAAATTGCAGGTTTAAGAAGTGTACGTGGGCATGAATTTCTCACACTATCATGTTTTGTTTTCTCTCTTTAGATGGTTGTAGTGATGACTGCTGCTCCGACGGAAACTTCATCTGAATCATGAGAACGTAAACAATATAGTAAACAATATATGTAAAGGATATAGATCATATTATAGGTTATATTTGTTGGTGTTTTATTATTTGTTCCTCTATCTTTCCTCACTAGTACATTAAGAGCTGGTCAAACTAATGATACTGAAAGATTTATATGTTATTAACTAATGTTAGATAGATTAAGTTGTAAACATTATCTGATCTTATTTCATAAATGTTTAGTTCACATGTTCATTTGAGCTTCAAGATGAAATGATCAGATTTGGACCTTTAGACTTTAACTCTGAGTAACTGAGTTTAACTGAGTTTGAACAAAGTGGAAACGTGAACTAAATTAAATGTAACATCAGACACTATTAACACGTCACATCTGTTGAACTGTTCTTCACGTTTTATCTCTAGTGTTGGAAACAGAACGATCTGTCTTCACTCCCCAGCATCAACCTCAGATTTTCAGCATCAACTTGATTAACTCCAAAATGAAAAACACCACTAAATCAACAGAGAACAGAGAATTAGATGTTTGTGTATCGACTATAAAAAAGATGTGATATCTTTGATATTTTATAAAAACAAGATGCAACTCAGACAGTTTATGAGTTTTACACGACATCAGAAACACATATCAACATATCAAACATACACACGATGTTACCAACTAAAATATATAAAACTACGTCAAAAATCACAAACTAATCGTAGCATTCGAGGACGAGTTCAGTGAAAAAACAAACAGTATTTCACCTAAATGACACATCAGACTTCTCATCATCGAGGCAGCATGCGGAAACTAAAGGAATGGAAATTATGTTACAGTTATTTTATTATTTGACACATAAAGATCCTTCAAACTATTTAAGATTTACTGTGTAAATTCATGAAAAAAACAAGTAAAAGAGTCTAATAAAAACGAGAATAAGCGATGATGTGAAATAACGTTAAGTCTTTTGGCTTCATACCTCATGATTTTTACATTTTATTGGTTTCTATTTGTATCACTTCTACTAAAGTATTTATAATCTTAATGACAACAAAGAGACGTCTGTGAAAATAAAGATAAAACAGAAATTTGTGTCTTTTTTAAAAAAAAATCTGATAAATGATCCTGTGGGTTTTTACTTAATTATAATAAACTCTTATGATATTTTTTGTTCACTAACTTTGCTCTTTTAGTGTCAAACAGAAGAGAAAGACTGAACCAAAACTACAAATATAATAAAAACAAAACTCTACAACTATAAAAAGTGGTCGACAGCTTTAAGGAATTTAACTGTTTTTTTATATCTTTTTTTAAATAATCATAGGCACTTAATCGTCTTCTTTTCTCTCTTTTGTGCAAAATATAGAAGAAATGATTGAGTCTTTGTGATGTTTCTCTACTGTCTCACACCGAAGAGGCAGGAGGTTTGTCAAAGTCATTTCCCTGCATGCACCGCTGGTGAACACGCATGTGCTCAATGACACGGTACTGGCGTGAAAAGGTCATAGGGCAACAGGGGCAGGGGAACGGCCGAACGCCAAGATGGCTCCGCACGTGTCTGTTCAATGAGCCTCGCTGGCTGAAGGATCGGTCACACAGAGAACACTGGAACGGGTGAAGAACAGGAGTTGACAGGTGAGCTGAAACATTTGTCGGCACGTTGGCAGAAGCGGTAGAAGGTACGGAGACGGACAAGGCAGATGCCACGGAGGCCTGAACACAGTCTGGCACAAGAGCAGGTGAACAGGCTGTTAAAGTGCTTCTCTGGTTGTCACCTACTTTAGGGTCGGAAAGCTCCTCTGTAACCTGACCTGTATGTACCGCGTCAACACCTGGCAGACTCCGGCCGTTACCAAAAGATTTTCTTTCCTCAGCATTTCCACATTTAGAATAAGCTTTAATCTTTCTCTCGTCTACCTCTGCTGCAGATGTCGCCTCATTTCTTTGCTCTCTGTCACTACTGAAAGTAATGCCGTCCTCTTCGTCTTCAGATCTGTGTTTGTAGGACACGAGTAACTCAGGTTTGGCGCTGATATCGAGCAGCAGGACCTGGTCTGTGGTCCTCGTAGCGCCCGGACCGGTGATCCTCGCCTCGTCCTCGTCACTGGACTGGTCCGAATAATCCGGCTGAACGGGGATCGTGTGTTTGTGATCCGAGTCTCTTTGTAACAAGTGTGTGTCGTCTTTAGGAAGACAGTGATAGTAAAGTCGTCCTTGGTACGACTGTCCGACGCCGTTCAGAAGGTCCGACGCGTTGCTGTCCACCGACATCGTAAAAGTGTCTGAGATGTTCTCGAGGTACAGAGATGTTCGTTGTTCAAAGGCAAAGAGACCGCTGCTGACGTCCAAACCTGGGTCTTGTGTGGTGGATGTGGGCAGACTGACATCGTCACTGTCTCTGTTGTCTGAGTTATATTCATGTTGACTAGAGACGCCGTCGTGTGCGTTTGTCTCTGATCTCTGCAGGTTTGAGTGACGGTCAGTCTCACGTACATTGACCGTGTCCATCTGAGCTGGACACCTGCTGGAGTAACAGTGATCCTGCTCGTCTTCTCTCTTACAGCTGAAATATTCACAGTTGGAGTCACTTCCTGTGTCTGAGTCCTGAGCTACAGCTCTGGGACCACGTGAAGGATCTTCTGCTGCTGTTGAATCGGACCGATCCAGTTTTTGACGTTTTGAAGGAAAATCATCAAGCCTGAGATGATTTTTATGTTTTAATCCCCTGTGAACTTTCCTCTGTGCCGCTGAATCATCAGTAAATTCTCTGATGTGATTTGTTTTCTGAAACAAATAAACGCTTTCATCGCTTGTGCTTGTTGATCTTGTTGATCTTGCTGATCGTGACTCTGGGACTCTGCTGGAGCTGAATGAAACTGGATGATAAGGAGACATTGTCGGCACGTCTGCCAGCTGGAGCGTTTCTGCTTTACTGCTGTGACGGATGACAGGCACCGCTCCGCAGCATGGATACGGCGATGATGAGGAGTTCCTCATCGGCCAAGTGTCTGGTTTTACAGCACGAACTGAATGAAACTGATCCTCCTGCACCTTTTTCTCCACTGTAGTTGATCCACGAACTTCAGCAGCACAGGAGGGGTGTTGAATCACCCCCTGATGTGTCAGGTAAGTCACTTGTCTGAGGTTTTCTGTATTTATGCTACTTTCAGTGCAGCGCTCAGATATTCTACGACAATTATCCTCATTTAAACTGTCAACTCCACAAGTAGCAGCTTCTCTGTTTTTAAAACAAGAATCTACATCGGCTGAATGAAGCTGAGTCTCATCACATGTTTCTACGTCGTCTCTTTCCACTGAACTTGTTTTATTTTGTGAACGTACCAAACGTTCATAGTCACTATAAGAGTTAGCAGTTTTAGTCTCGGTGTTGGTGAGTGGCCAGTTCTCTAAAGAATTTGTTTTGTCTGCATCTTTTTCCTCAGTCTGATGCCATGCCCTGAGAACCCCCTGCAGGTTGTCCATCTGCAGGTATCTGGCGGCAGTGAGCAGACTGTAATAATGTTGCTGGAGACCAGTATGTGGCAAAGTCCCAGTATAAATGTAGTCCAAAAGAAGTGCCAGTACAGACCCAGACAGACACGGGGCCTGCAGTTCCACCAGCGCACCAGTAGAGGACAAGATAGATGCCAGAACCGGACTCGAAGCTGCCAGGACGCACCTGCAGAACAGAGAACATTAAACATCATATAAGACATAAAAGACCAGACATAAACGAGACTTTCTCATGAGTCTTCAGTGTTTCCGTGTGGGTGTGGTGGTCCAGATGGTGTTGCTCACCTGTGTGCCGGGTATAGTTGACCTGGACTGTGTCTCTGTCTGACCACACAGTCACAGAACTGAGCTTGTTCTCGTTGGAGATTCAGACTCGTCAACAGTGATGTTGTGTGGTTAATACCTTCCTGGGAAAAGGGCCGTGGCTGGAGGGAACAGAGCTCAGTTAGAAGCTGAGGTAGCAGGACTAAACTGAACCACACTGGAAATAAAATTTAAATAAAATAAGAAAGAACTTTTCTTTCTCAAATGCTACAAAAAAACATTACATTATATTTACATTCAGACTCCAAAGATAACGTATCCATAAAATATATTCATAAAATAATAAACTCATTCCTCTTCACTATCTTTACTAACTTACTTAGTAAAGATACTTGCAGACTTTTATATTTTAATATGTTTCTTGCACTACTACTTATTCTTGTAGTTTGTATTATATTTACTTATTCTTTTTTATCTTGTCATTCTACATATATGTTTGCACTGGAGAAGGAGCAGCTTTAATCTCATTGTACATGTAAAAAAGTAGAGTGACAATAAAAGTCATTCTCTTCTATTTATTCTGTTACTCGATGCAGAAATAAATCATCTCTTACCTCCATGTTTTATTTTAAAAAAGGAGCAACTGATCCTCCACTATCCGGTGCCGTGAAGTCCTGTTTCCAGTTGAATGAAGAGGAGAATCTCCATGGGGGATATATAACCCCAGTCTACTATCTACGCACACTGTCTCATTCGGAAAACAATCACACGCTTTTCATACTGGGTGCATGGCATGACGCAGAGGGACAGGTGCTTATAAGGAGCGTTGGCGTCCAACGTCAGAGTCTCCATGGCCCGTTAAGGAGGGAGACGGAGACCAGCCCACGCTGAGCTGGAGGGAAACTACAGAGCTGAAGTAGATAGATCCACCACTTCTGTTAGATTACATGATGTTGTCGAGGAGGTTTTAATCATGAAACAAAATCAACCTGGACAAACTGAACCAAATGAAAAACGTACACAGGTTAGACACAATCTCTTCATAACAACTGAATTAGAGTTAGGCTCCTTCTGCAGGAGGTCAAAGGTCACGCTGCTTCTTCCTCAAACACATTTCAGACATAAAGAACATTTTCAATCATCTTGAACTATGAAGTTAAATAAAAACTACTCCCTGTCCCTTCCCACGAAAAGACTCGGTCCTGGTGACGAGAGCAGTCCTGGAGGGTTGGAGCCAGATCAGTATCAGTCCGGCTCGGTCTGAAAACCTAAAACAGAAACATAAGAACCACCAGACTGAAGCTGTGAAACACACACACACACACTTATATAAACACAATATTTTAAGTATTTCCTTGAAGCTCCCAAACTAAACTCATTAATAATTAACCCTTTTATTTCTCATGTAGAACAACTGATGCTGGAGAATGTTTGTTATGTTAAATATAACTAGTTAACTACCTTTGTTTTGTTTGTTCTTGTCTTGTTCTACATCATCGCTTGGTCATAAATGTTTAGTGTCTTTTTGTTTGTCTGGAAACTTTCTATCAAACTGGTTCAGACATTAAAGCTTCGTTTAATCTGTAAACGTTTCTATCTGCTTCATTTCTACGCGGGGCTCGTTCTCCAGCGTCAGGAGTGACAGTCGCCCCCCAGCCACGACCGGTTTACGCTTTGTTGACATCTCCTTACTAAGCCATTTCTCCACCCTTCCACACCATGTGCTTGTCACGCTTCTTCATGTCCACAGCGCTCTAATGTTACAGACGCCCCGCTCCTTGTCCACAGGGTGGAAGCACATTTTCCCTGGCAACTGTGCAATGGAAATACTACAACAGCATCATCGCACCGTCACCCAGTTAAAACGAGTCACGTCCAACTAAACCAGAGTTAACAACTTAAAACAAAGGTCGGTGCCAACGGAAACTATGTCAAACTAAAATACACATTTAAAATACAGTCAATAATAATGGTACGAAAGACAGAGCAGATTAAAAAGAATCAAGTGTTCTTAAAAAAAGACATTTACATTTTACATAATAATAAAGTGAATTTTATATCTTTATGTTTTGTATGTTTTTATATTTAACACACATTGTTATTATTATTAATAATAATAATAACAATAATAATTATTATTATTATTATTATTGATTGTGATAATTTAACAATGAGTCTCAGACACAGAGAACAACACGTCTGCTGGACTCAGAGTGTTTCCATCCACCGGTGTTTAGTGACATAGCTCACGTACTGAGAGAGAGAGGGTCTCCCCTGACACACACAGTCATGTTTTCATGCCTTCAGGGACATTTCATTGACTTCATTCATTTCCTGGAGACTTTTCTAGAAACACTCGAGATCTCAGTAGTTGGTACCAACTTTTATCTAAACCTGAACCAGACCTGAAGTCGTCTTCTCCTTCATTTTTGTTTTTTTGAGGCCCATGTCTCCATAAGGTCAACAGGTCCCCATAATGTGAGTGTGTAGACAGATTTACGTCCCCACATTGCAGGGAAAACGTGGACACACACACACAGCTGCAACTTTTAGAAAAAAAATAAAAATAAAAACCCTGCACGATTTACTGAGTCCAGTATGATGATGGTTCGTGTGTAAAACAAACATTTTAATGTGCAGCTCAGGATTTAGTCCAAGATCCATGTTCACAGCTCCAACACTAACAACACACACACACACACACACACACACACACACACACACACACACACACACACACACACACACACACACACACACACACACACACACACACACACACACACACACACACACACACACACACACACACACACACACAC
Source organism: Polydactylus sextarius (assembly GCA_016801845.1). Taxonomy (NCBI): domain Eukaryota; kingdom Metazoa; phylum Chordata; class Actinopteri; family Polynemidae; genus Polydactylus; species Polydactylus sextarius. The sequence goes on from CM028906.1 coordinate 29,314,838, forward strand.
ACACACACACACACACACACACACACACACACACACACACACACACACACACACACACACACACACACACACACACACACACACACACACACACACACACACACACACACACACACACACACCGTACCCAGCTGACAACATACCGATCGTCTCTGTGACATTACAAGTCTCCAGCTGTTTAATTCTTCCTCCACGTCTATTTTTACACGTGTAACATCGTCTCCATCTCTCTCTCTCTTCTAACGAATCCAGAACATTGTACTCTACTTTAATATTTAAGAGCAGCTAAACTTAGCTCTCTGGCACGGCACTGTACGCTCTGATCCCTGGTAAACCACAGTAACAGAACAACACGTCAGCTCAAACACTCGATGCCCAAGTTAAAAAAAACCACACTCAGGACGCCGTGTCACTGGATCAACACAAGGACCTGGGCACACACACTCTGCACTACTGTACATACCGATATTCACATACCGATACATCCAACCTGAACGCCTCAAACCTAACTAACATCACACTAGACTCTTATAAACTAACTTATAAACCAGTCGGTTTTGTTATTACTCAGGAGGTTCAAACTGTTCTGCTGTTTGGCGCAAAATAGTTTCATATAATAAAGAAAATAAAGAATCAATTTACAGGTAAATTTGCAGGAAGGAATGTGGAATATTTCCACTACAGATGAATAAAAACCATCTCGAAAAACATGTTTAAAATTCAAAGATCAACATCGATTTATCTGATCTTTTTATGAGAAAATCGACATCATGACCTCATAATTAACCATCATGACATCATAATTAACCATCATGACATCATAATGTTGAGGTGCACTGACTTAAAATCTAAAGAAAATGGCATCAAGACGTGCTATTTAAATTTAACTTGAGTCATCAAAGGTCAAAGGTGAAAATGACACAACATGATCCAAATATAATATAAATATACTTGGATCATTTTGATATAACTATGATATAAATATACTTGTGAAAGTGAATCATTCCTTTAGAAATAAATAATCAAACATATAAAATCTAAACTGAGTCAAATGTTCAACTTTGTGTTTTTATTACGACAAAGTCTTTGTTAAATTTAGTAAAATAAAGTCGTAGTTTTACCAGAATAAAAGTTAATATATATTTAGTAGAATAAAGTTGTAATTTCATCCATTTCCTCGTCCGCTAAAGAAACAATCTCCTCTAAATTAACCAAAGTTTTCTACACAAAACGTCCTGATACTTGATGACGAAGATGAAATATTTCTTTATTTTCTTTCCAACGTGGCCGATACGTCGTCGTACTTCATGTTTGTTTTCTTTCTTTTTCTTTTTCTAAAAATGTGAATAAATCAGAAGTTGAGCCAAGTATTAAATATCTTTAGTGTTTAAAATATTGTTCTTTTCGACAGTAAAAAATAATAAATAAAGACACATTTTAACTGGATATTAGATCGGTTCATTTCATCTGCAGCAGACTGTGTCACGTGGAGTCAGAGAACAGATCTCTGGACCAATCACAGTCCAGCTTTTCATCATCTTGGGACGAATCCAGATCAGCTGTTTCACCGTCACACTTTTCTATTTGTGAGTGACCTCTGGTTGACGGTGGAAGAGCTGAAGGATGATGATGATGATGATGATGATGCAGCAGGTTTCTTTTGCAGTTCACACATTCTGTCTGCAGCAAGTTCCAGGTCAAATCTAAACTACGAGTCATCGTCTGAACTCGTCGTCTGAGCTTCTCACCTCCTGGAGTCGGAGGAACGACGACGTCACTGACGTCACTCACAGTCACGTCCTGAACACTGGAGTCACATTTACTGTCGTCCAGGTTTAGAGCTGCTCTCTGGACCTTCAGCCGCTGACGATCGTTTCTCTGTTGGACTGGTTCTAAAAACCTCCTTCTTGGAGTAAATCTGTGGTCGTGTCTGCTGGACGTCCTGCTCCGTACTGAGCTGCTGCTGAACTCATTTACTGTCCAAGACGTGTGTTGAACATTGACTAGTGGAGTGGACTGAGACGGAGGGATGAAGTCCAGATCCTGGAGTCCCAGTGTAACTAACCCGTCTCTGTTTAGACGTTTGTTACTTTTCAGTTTGTGTTTGTCGGGTGTTGAATAAGACACGTCGGCCTTTTCTCTCTTCAGTCGGCGTTTGAGTGAGTTTGTGATCCTGACAGTTTGTGTTTCAGTGTTGAGTGTGTTTGTGTCCGTATCAATCACAGGTGAACTACTGAATAAATCGACTGAACAATCATAGGTTTCTTCTTCTTCTTCTTCGGTTTCAGGAGACAGAGACGTCTCTTCCTGTTGGAAACAAACACTCCTGGATCGACTCTTGTTCACTGGATCAGATAAATCTTGTCCGTCACTACGTCTGTTATCTGTTGCAGGTGTGACATCCAGTAACACCGGCGACTGACTCTCTGTTACCTGTGTTGACTCATTTAACAAGCTCTCGTCTGGTGATTTGATTTCCTGGTTATTTCTGATCGTTTCCTCCTGATCTTTGGTTGTTTTACTAACAACGTCCTCATCTTTGTTTTCTTTACATAAAAACTCTGACAGACTCTCAGAGAAAGGTAAATCCTCCCAGACTAAAGACGTTTTCGTGAGTTCTCTGGTAGAAAACTCCTCCGTCTCATAGTGAAGTGGTACTTCTGGTTTGTTTCCAGACTGTGAAGGACTGAACCAAGTGTCGAGGTTTCCTGCTGGACTGTTAGAAGAGAGACGAGGTGGCAGATCTCTCTCCTCCACGCTGCCTCTCTGAAGCTGCTGCGGTGTCTTGACGTTATTCGTCCGTCGGCTCCTCTCTTGTCCTCGTCCTGGGTACACCAACCTTCCTCCTGCTCTGCTGATGAAGTAACGAGTCCCAGTGATTGTTCCCATGGAGGTGTCGGACTGAGGCTGCAGTCTTGAGATCTACGATGGAAAACAAAACAAAATGGACAAGAAATGCCACAAAAATGTGGAAAAAGAAAACAGTAGAATAGAAAGAAGAAGAATATGCGTCAGTTATCAAGAACTCTCTAACTACAGGTCTTTTCCACTAAACTGTTCTAGCTCTACTGGTCTCTACTGGTCTCTACTGGTCTCTACTGGTCTCTACTCAGTCTCTAGTGTTTCCACTTGGTGCTAGTTCCTGGTTCCAGCTACTGTTTTAGTTCCTACTCTGTGGAGGAACCAATGGAGCTGAGTCGATACTAAAACGTGACGTGAACAGACGCCGGCCACTGATTGGTCAGAGGGAGTGTCTTCACAAGCTGCCACCAGACGCCAGTTGAGTTGAGAGAGCGTCAACAAAATAATCAAGCTCCATTTTTAAACAGGACAAGAGTGATAGCCATCGTCGTAGCTACCTGGTCGTAAGCTAACCCAGCAACAAGTACAGCATCTCCTCCATGTCCATTAATGTTTACTGATGTTTTAGTGTCGTGACGTCACAGCAGTTTGACTCCACTCACCACATTCACGTGGAGGAGGAACCAAACTGTGATGTCTGGTCCGAGTGTAAATCACAAGTTTCATCACGATACGATACGATAATGACAAAGACTGATACAATTTAGATTTGATTCAGTTCAAGAACCTGAGATCAATACTAGACGATATCAAACATTTAACACAATCACTTCAGATCAACTAAAAAAAAAAAAACAAATTAAATATAATTTAACAGTTTCATTTCTTTTCTAAAGAAAAACAGTTTTTTTTTTAATAAAATAAAGATCCTGGTGTTTTTATAAATGAACTTAAAGAAGCTTGATGATGTTTCACATATGAACATGAACCATAAAGAAACAGATGTTGAGATAAAAAACATCACGTCCTGTGAAACTAAAGTGAAACAACCTGAAGATTTAAATAACCAAAGTCACACATAAAATATGTTTTTATATATTAAGTGTTTAAATGTTTTCACTTGACTTTTATGACATTGAAACATTAGAGTCAAGTTGAGTTGAGTAGAAAACAGATAATAAATTACCTCTGCAGCGACTGAGAAAGGAAACTTGTGTTGAACACGGAGGCGTTGAAGCTGCCGGTTGGAGAACGAGGAGGAATCAGCCTCAGGGTTGTTTCTGCTCGTCTGTTCCTGGTGTCGTCGGGATCGTTGGATCTCACTTTATAGTCTAAAGTTTTCTGAAGAAGTTCCCGGTAATAACTGACCACGGTGCAGCCTCTGGGAGCCGAAGCTGAAGGAAGAATCATCTGACTGGCGACATAATGGACGGTTTCTTTACTGTTGGAGCCAAATAACGAGCCAGCGTCTGTCCCAGGAACCTGACGGACAAAACATCAATAAACAGCGAAATCAAGAGAAATAAAACACAATATTCAAATTAGATCTAAAACAATAAATCACTGTCTTCTTCTATTTCATATAATTACAATGTTACAACATGTTGAACAAATCTTTTCTTCTGTGAATTAATTAGAAAGAAAATTAAAACAAAATAAAACAACAGACCAATACTGATACAAACACAGAATAACAGTATTAATACCTTTATACCGAAGATGAAATGTCTGCCGATGAAACAGTCTTTCACTGATTTTATCAACAGAGTCGATCTTGTTGATGCTTCAACTGGTCCGTCACTGTTCTCAACCAACCTGGAAATTAAATTAAACACAACAAAGATACAAACAGATAATTAAATAACTTAACAACAATAAAGTTAACTTCAAGTCTCCTAAAGAGAAACTAAACAAATGAACGCTGAGGAGCAGAAGATCGATGTGAAGTTTCATTAGTGTCACTGGTGTTTTTGTGTCTGGACTCGTCTTCTGGGCTGATTATTGTCTAAACTCTCATCAGTGAACAAAGACTTTTAGTGTTAAAATATATTTATAACAAAAAAACACACACAATTAAACAAATGAACAAGGCTGATGATGTGGTAGTTTAGTCTAATCAAAGGAAAAAAAACTGAATTAATTTAAAATGATTATTCAACTCTGAGTACATATCATTGTTTAAGGCAGATGTTTAGAAATAAGTTTCATCCAGTTTCAATAGATAACATGTTCTAATTTGTTAAAAACAGTTTCTACGTCAGTGACACGTTGAACAACATCTCGATGCAATAATCACTTTTAAATCACATCATGTGTTTATGTAAATGTTTATATGTGAAATTTGACCTCAGCATTTAACCCATCGGCCACGTGAGCAGGTGGCAGCTGTAGCGCCGGGGACCAGTGTGTGTGGGAAGATGATACCTTGCTCAAGGGAACCTCGGTGGGACCTTGGCAGGGGCATTTTGTTTTATTTATATACCCCAGTTTTTCACCAATGTACAATTTTTTTATATTTAAACCTGTGGTCTCTAATATATATATATATATATATATATAAAATTATACTCATTTCTGTCTATTTTAAGAGAACATCTTTTCTTTTTTTTCTCTCTAAGTGCGTCGTATTGTTTAACCCTGTGTTGTCCCTTATACTTGTTTACTTGATTGTCATTGAAAATGTTTCTTTCCTCAACTTTGTTGTACCTTCACTGTCCAACGAAAATAAAGACTATTCTATTCTAGTCTAGTCTAGTCTAGTCTAGTCTAGTCTAGTCTAGTCTAGTCCACCTCCTAACCCACCAGACCACCACTGCCAGTTTATAACCAGGAGAGAGTGTGAACTCAGTCCCCAACTACCAGAAACACTGCTGCTCATTCCCACATTTAGGGAAAAAACCAGAACCACCTTCTTGTTACGATACTTGTTTTTATTTCCTAAAACAGGTCTGAACCACCGCCCTCACCCAGGCCTACTGAGGACTGACTGAGAGCATCCTCACCGCAGGCGTCACCGTCTGGTACAGTAACAGAGAGGAAGGCTCTGCAAAGAGTCATAACAACAGAGGATCATGGGGACAAAACGTCCCTCCATGGACTCCATGTACACACAGCGCTGTCAGAAAAGAGCAGCAGGACCATCAGAGACTGGCTCCAGGACCAGGACCAGGACCGGCTCTGGTCCGACACAAACACTGTTCATATGACCTGACAGCATCATCAGACTGATGGCAAAACAGAACCGCTGAAAATGTGCAATAATAATAATAATCATAATATATATAACACATATAATAACATATCCTACCACTAGATAAATGTGAAATATCTGCAAGAGCTTTGTCTCCCTCTACCTTTGTTTAGTTCTTCTTATATTTTTATATCTTTTGTTCATTATTTCTTATTTTATTATATTGTTCTATGTTCTTATTAGACTGTTCTCCTCTTTCTATTCTGTCAACTCCAGTGTCCCTGGACCTTCAGTTCATGAACAAATGGTCAATTAAACCTTGAAACTTGAACAATGACAATAAAAACATTGATTGAACTTATTGATCTGAACTTTCAACTTCAGTGAAACTTTCTCAGACTTTTACTACAAACACAACCTTGATCCTCAGGTTTTTAAAGACATGACAATATTATCACCAGATCAATCAATCAATCAATGACCTCACCTCTTTAATCCAGTAGCGCTGACACCAAAGAACTGGTTCAAACTGGATCCAAACACTGTGACTCCGAAGATCAACGAGTCTCTGTTGACTTTGACCGAGAGTCGGTATCTGAACTCAACCTGGTCCCTGAGACACCGGGATCCACATTTACAGCATCTGAGGCTGAAAGAGACACGAGTCACATAATCGATGAATGAGCTGGTCAATAACTTTGTTTGTTTGTTTGTTTGTTTCCTACCTCGTCGCGTCTCGTTGATCCTCGTTGATTTTGGAGAAACAGTTTTTACAACTCGGATAAAAAAGACAATCATCTTGAAGAGACAAGACGACACAATCAACCAGAGCTCGACGGACAAACATTTAGTCTGGAAACACACACACACACACACTGGGCTAATGCTAACAGGCTAACACGGTGTCACAGCTGAACTGGTCTTCATGTGATCTGGTGACACTTGATGTGTCTCTTCTTTTTATTTTTATGACAAATTTAATAAATATCGCCTCATGTTAAAGTTTATTGTTTATAAAGTAGTTGGTCATCGACATGTTTGTTTATTTATTTTGTTTTGTTTATTTTCGGTGAAATTTACGTCAGAAAACTGACGAATCTGCTGCACCAGTTAACCTGAAACACCAGCTGTCGCGTGATTATGACGTCATAAACACACGACAAGTCAATCGATCTATTTTTATTTAAACTATTGTAAAAGCAACAAATATCAAAAGATATTTGTTACATTTTAATTTAAACAATAAATTATTTATAAATATTCTTTAAATAATAAATAAAAATGATTAATAATACAAACATCAAAACACTTTTATTCTTCATCATTTTTATTTTATAATTAATTTATTTTTATCATTTTAACTATTAAATCTTTAGTGTATAAATACGTCATAACATCATTTTATCTGTGAATATTTATTAGTTATTATAGTGATTATATATATAGATTATTATTAGATTTTATTTATACAACAATTTTATTTTAATTAATTATCTATTTTTTATTTTTATATAATTTATATTTTATGTAATTTGTTACATATTATCTATATATTATTTTTAGTTCCTAAACTTTAATTCAGTGTCTGTCCAGTCAGCTTGTAGGTGTTTTATCGCCACCTACTGGATGTAGATCAAAGTGTCTGTGAAAAAAACTGCAGTAAAATAAATAAATAAAACACAAACACAGTGTCGGGTGTTTCTGATGTGGTTGAACTGATCTTATTGATCCTCCAGATTATTAAAGTGGAGACAGGTTTTATTCATGTAGCCAGTTAATTTCATCAAACAGAGAAAAACATCCACATAATGACCCTAAACCTGAAACTATGACTTTCTGTTTATTCAAGAAAACATGTTTTAGTTCAAGTCACAGAAACATCGTGATTTAACACGTAACCTGATGTAAAATGAGTCTGTTTTTAATCAAACATCAGCTGGAAAACTTCACTTCATATTTTATAATGTTTCATTGTTTTCTGACATTGACTCTAAAGCAGCTGAACTGAGCAAAGTTTCATTTCTTCACTTTTAAAACAAAGAGTATCAAAGAACTGAACTTTGGTTTGGTTCAGTTTCAGTGTAATAAGACAAACGACTCAACGTCACTTTAATCACTGGTTTTATCAATGAGCTGTAACATCTGTGGATCTACTCTCACATCAAACACAAACGTCATTGATTCACTAACTAGGTTCAATCATCAACTGAAACACAATCAGTTTGTTTAAACGAACCTCATTACAAAGTCGTTACCATCATCACCAGGACAACGTGTGACTGAAACCACAGTAACAAAGACGTTTATTAAAGATTAAAACTAACAGGAGCTGTTGATTTACCACAGAGGAGCTCGGGTCAAAACTCCTTTCCAACTGTGAGAATCTGCAACCTGCAACAGAAACAACACAGAGAAAATACTGACGAGGCAATGACGTTAAATATTCAAGTATTTTATCATAAAATGACAATTTTAAATGTTGTTTAAAGACCGAACAGATAAACTGAGGCACGGTGTTGAACTCTGAATTAAGTTAAAATCATAACTGAATTGTTGAATCAATCAATTAAAATCTCACCTGCATCCTCTTCTGAAGAAACTTCAACTTCTGGTTGAGACATTCGATCTCCTGAGAGAATGAAGAGTTCACAGTCGAGAGGATGTAGAGATGATGGAGACGTATCAATAATATATGATCAGTCCATTAAACAAAACATCCACCACGTACCAGATGTTACCATGGATGAGGCTCCAGGGTTAAACTATGGAGATGTTATATATGTTATAGAAAAAGGAGAAATGAATAAAATACCTGACCAAGTTTTTCATTGTAGCGGAGTTTGATCTGAGGCAGCAGGTCCTCTAGTCTCTGAATCTGTAACGTAAATAAAACACAAATACAACAGATCTACTACTCCACTAATAAAAACTACATTAATTATACATTTTATTAATTATTAAAAACAAAATTCATTCTTGTTTTCATCAACTACATGTTTCTTCATGACGTCATTTCCTCACTGACACTTTTAAATATGTTTCATTGTCATTTTAACTGGTTTAGAAGAACCGTGGTTCAATGCATCAATGCTCTTAAAGTTAGTGTGAAACATTGATATTGTGTCTTTATTAAACTACTCGTTAGTTTATTTGTCTTGTGTCTTCGTACCCTCCTGTCGATCGACTGTAGTCTGGTCTTCATGGTTTTATTGATCACAGTCATGGGAATAGTTCTGGGTTTTGGATGAACTGAAACAAAACAGAACAAATAAAACTGTTACAAACATCAAACGGTCTGTTCCTCCAGTTAAACATGGTAAACAGCCTGTTAATTATGATGTTTTATCTTTCTTTATTATCTTTGTTTAATCTGAAACTTTTAAGGTGTAAAAATGATTCAAACATAAACTATTTAATGTGTTAATATATGAGGACTTTTCTCAATATTTCCCTAAAAACCATCGTATTTAACGACACAGAGAAGATGAGTGTGTTCTCACCGTGTTGGAAGATCTTGGTGACCTCCAGCACATACGGCCTGAGGTGAAACAATTAGTGTTTAAAGATAAAATCTGCACTGAAAAGATGTGTTTAGATTTATAGAAACATAAGACTGAATGTGAAGACGTCTTACATGTGTTTACTGTTCGGAGGGATGGAGTTGTTCAGAGGAATCAAAGATCCATGATGGTTCCTGATCTGCACAAAGATGAAACTCAGCGTTTTTAAAGAACGATTTAAAACACATCGATTATTTTAAAGTTACAGTGTTCGACCAGAAAAATGAGGCGTTGAACCTTGAAAATGACATCAGATGAGTTCAACCCAAAACTACTGGAGAGGATCTGAAAAGAAAAAAACACAAAAAACATTAAATGCTACAATACAATAATACAATATTAAAACAAATGAGAAGTTTCTTCAAATGTTCTTAAGTCAAATGTTAAACTTATAAACATGAAAGTCAAAACTAAGTGTTTTAATTTAAACTGAGGGTTAAATAATGATGGATGATGCACAGTAACATGTAGACTCATTTTAAAAACTGGATAATTACATAAATACTAAGAAGTAACAACCTGTGTGATCACGGTGACGTCGGCCGTCAGAGGGATGGACACGTCTCTGAGAGCCACAACTCTGTCATCTACAACACAGATTAGTCATGTGTCATTTAACAGTTTCAGTTACAGAGTTACAAGGAGTAACTATCGTTTTTTTATTAATGATTTAATCTTTTATTCGTCATGTTACTACTGAAGCTGTGGAAACATATTTGTGGAAACATATTTACTGTTTCTCAACAAGAGAGAAGATACAATTTATTTCTTTTATTAAACTTCAGAACCGAATATTAACAGAACGTTTATCTTCATCTATCACTTTGCGCTTGAACTTCATGACCCGTCCCAGATATTCAGAAGGATGCCTAAATGGCCCAAATTAAAGGTGCAAAATAAAACCAAAATGACGCCAAAACTCATCCAAAACATCGACATAACTGCCCCATAAAGAGTCAAAGATCCACCACAGTCAAGACAAAAGTCTTCACCATGTTCACCTCAACCAGGTGACCCACGAGTCACCTGGTTGGTCACCTGACCTTCTGACGTCGCACACTGTCGTTACACTGATGAAAATAATGGATTATATGATGTTTCCTGTTCCACACGTTTATCTCTTTTAAATTATATCATATCTACGGTCTGATGGTCTTCCACTTTAAGAAGCTTAGTAAATAAAGAAATGGTAAAGAAGGATTGTTTAACCAGATAAAACATCAGTCTTTGCTCCTCTACAGTAAATGTTCTGAACATTAAAGGAAGATTAGGACCCAACACATTCATCCAGTTGGTAGAAACATTTATGGGTTTAATGTCCTCACCTTTAATAATCTAACTCAATGAAAGAAATCATTTAGTCTTGTTTCCTCTTTGAATCACTGTCTGAGATGTGAACATTGATTCAAATGTCTAATAATTAAACACTGAAACCACTTAACAGTCAAATGCAGCTGTTGTACTTTTCTAACTGTTTCTATGAACAAACACCTGTAGATTAAAAACAACAACGTCATCTTCAGTTATGAATGAAATATGTTTGATTTATATTTATATGATCTGACAGAGAAAATGTCTCTTTAGTCTTTGATGGTTGAACATGATGGTTGTCATGGAAACAGACGCACAAACCGAGAAAAAAAAATAAATCAACAACAACAACAACACTGATTTAGTCATGAAATAAAAGTTACATTAATGTACAAACCGTTCTTATCCAGTCTCTTCAGAGCGATCCAGGTCTTTGATTTATCTGAAGTGATGATCGACATTTTAATTCAGAGCAGCTGCAGCGGTCAGATGAGGGTCCTCCACATCCGGTTACGACCTTTCAAAATAAGACTAAATACCTTCATGTTGAGACTAACGACAGCAAGACAAACGTGGTTTATGATCACAATAAATATAAAATATTATACACAAAACTAGTCGCTTTAGCTCAATACTAAACCTAGAACTTCACATTTAAACACATTTAGATTTTTAATATTTCTATTACATTTAAAAAATTGAATTTTAATTAAAATTAAAATTAAATTTGTATGCCTCCTTTTAATAATATATTATTATTGTTGTTGTTGTTAATAATAATCTTTATTTATATGAAACTTTGATACAAATAAAATTGATACAGTCAGAATATAATAATGAAACACTGATGTTGTTACATTTAATAATAAAAATAAATCAAATGTATTTCAACATTAGTTAAAATATATAAATAAAATCAAATTAAACTTAAAGCATTTTAACAAATTTAATTTTGCAGATAAATATGATGAACAGATGAATATAAAGAACACAGTACCTCCAGCATTGAAATACTGTTATCATATGTTGATAATATATAAGTGAGTCACACCCTTTGAACTTTGAGTAAAATGTGAATGAAGAGTTAATGGACCATATGAAGCGTTGACTCTTATGTTTGTGACATGTTATGACACAACCGTTGTGTCACCAGATGTTCCAGTTCCACAGAAAGATCAGAGTAGATCATGAAACACCGCCACCACAGAGTCAACAAAGGAAATTCAAAGGAAATTTATTTTTGTGTGTGAATACAACGGCCAGGTTGTTTTCTTGGAACAAGCACAAGTGTGAACTATGTTACATAACTTAAACTGATGTGAACTATGTTCAACATGTTTGTACTTAATTCACTTCTTTACTAAAACACACAAACATGTTAGAATCCTGTTTGTTACAAACATTTGTCAGAAACAAACATCTAATAATGACTAACTTTCTTTTTACATCCTGTTCAACACAACTAAGATGTTGTCTGAAAGCATTAAACAAGACATTGCAGATTAAATATCAAATCAGATAAAAATCAGCGTGTTACGTTAGAAACATGTACAACCACATCCAACTAATGTGTGTTTGTTTTTAACATATATTGTCTGTCTACAGCTCGTTACAGTGTCACATGAGCCTGATTCTTGTTTTATTTCTTGGTATTAAGGTTTTATACTTTATACTGTGTTTCCCTAAATACATGTATGAGGTGAGGCACATTTCCTCATTCCTCACACCAATACACATGGCACATCAACGTTTCCAGCCCAGGAAGACAGAAACAAAGTGTTCAGGTCTGACAACGGACAACAAACTGTTGGTGCAGTTTAGGTCTGAGGTGAGGTAGGAGGGAGCTGAGGATTATTGATCTCAAATGAAACTAACGGAATAACTGGCGTCACTATGGAGTTTAACAGGTAATCAAGTCTTTTGTGTTTGTGAAATAATAGAATTTGTTACATTAAAGTCAGTGTGTTTCCTTCAATTGTCTGCTGTTTTATTTACCTTCAGACGAATTTACGACAGGATGTTTTTCCTCCTGGTGATTTTAGGAGACATTATGTCTCTGACTCTCTCTGGTGCGTATAAAACATGGAGATGTGGATCATAGTTTTCTCTCAGTGACTCCTTCTCACTCTCGTTTTCTTGGTGTTAATGTCTGTGTCGTCTAGGAGCTAATAGTCAAACTGATTTCAGTCTTGACTGCACCAACGACTTCGATGAAACGATGATTTGTCAGTTTGACGAACAAAACTGTTCTGGATACAATGTAACTGTTGAGAGGAACGAGGGATTTGGGTGAGTTGTTTGTTCTTTTATTACAGAAACAGTCAATCTACATTTTGAATTCAGTTTCAAGTCAACAAAGTGACTCAGTTTGAGGACCCAGTAATGAAAATATAATAGAAAGAAATATGAAGTTGTTCTCCACCTTGTTTTCTACAGGGTGTGGTGTGTGTGGTATTGCTGTGACAGTGGAATGTGACAATAGGTGGTGTTGTTACTCTGTGGAAAATTTATGTAGATATAATCAGTTCAAGTGTATGAGATTGGGGAAATGTCAGTATAAGTGAAATTTTTGTGACTTTAAAACAACACATTAGTCACCACAAAAAAAAAAAAAAAAAAAAAAAAAAGGTCACACACTCTAATATTTCGTTGGACCATCTTTAGCTTTGATTACAGCACATTCAGCTTCTGCAGTGTCACTAGATTTATTTCCATCCAGTGTTGCATTAATTTTTCACCAAGATCTTGTATTGATGATGTGAGAGTCAGACCAGTCTTCTCCAACACATCCAAAAGATTCTCAGTGGGGTTCAGGTCTGGACTCCGATGAGGCTGATCCATGTGTAGAAATGATGTCTCATGTTCCCTGAACCAGTCTTTCACAGTTTGAGCCTGATGAATCCTGGTGTTCATCAGGGAAGAAAAAATAACCTGTTCATCCAGTATGTTCAGACACATAATGTTGATGAACCCAGACCTGACCAACTGCAGCAGCCCCAGATAATAGCACAACCCCTACAGGCTTGTATAGTATCACTAGATATGATGGAGCATCACTTCATCAGGTGGTGACTTTTTTTTTTTTTTTTTGGCCAAGCGGTGTGTTACTTGTAGTTGTAAAGTGTTCAGATGAACTTATTTGGTAGAAAATGCTGTGAGCTGTTATTAGATTTTCCATTGATGCACTAAAACCTTCGATTGAAACATTGTAACATAATATATTATCTTGTTTTCCACAGGACGAAGTATTGTATTCCTGAGCAGTGTGACAGTGGACGGTGCTGTTGCTCTGTCAAGATGATAATTGTTATACATGAGACTCATACAGCAACAGTTTGGGAAGGAACCAGATATGTTGAGAACAAAACCATCAGCATAACAACAAGCAGTTAGTTCACTTTTCTTCAATAAAAGTTCACACATTTATAGCTGCCAGCAGAATAACAGTGAAAGGTTGATACTCAATCAGTGTTCAGTGGATCAGTGTTATTGAAGATACTTTCCTTTTAATGTTTCTCTACAGTAAAGCCCAAAACCCCAACAATCACCTCAGTGGACGAATCCAACGGGAATTTTCTAGTCAAGTGGAAATCAAACGTGGAGGGTGTTTTAAATAATGGTCTGACTGCAAATGTGACATACTATAAAAAAGGACACACAGAACAGGTGAGATCAATGTCACTGAAAGACACTGAGATCATTTGTCCTGGAGACACAGAATAACGCTTGGACTTTTGATTCCTTGTTTCTTTACATTAGGTCATTAAGAAAGTCACGCCAACTACCATCGATGACCTGAAAGTCCATGAAATACCTGGTAGAGATTTGGAGCCAAGTACAACATATGTGGTCAGTGTGAAGAGCTACACTGACTGGAGTGACAAGTTCAGTGACAGTAGCAACGAGGAGGAGTTCACAACTGGTACGTGTCTCTACAGTCTTTGTTATGACTTCTAATGTGGTGTAATGTACATTTATTAATCATGTTGGTATTGATTTAAAACCTCAGGTAGACATTCATAGAACAAGTAAGTCCTGTACAGTGGACTTTTTTCTACACCAGTGCTGAATAATAACACAAGATGTCATTGTGGTACAACATACAACACAAGGAATACACCGTGGACTTCTGACTACTTTACTAATTTACTAATTTAATTAGTAATTTGTAAATTGACTTCATCCATGTTGTTTTAACAGCCATCTCCCCTGAGCACCTGCTCTGGATTATCATCATCAGCCTCATTATCGCTGCAGTCATACTCAGCGCTGCTATATTTGGCTGTTATGTAAAGTAAGTATAGCTGCTTTATTTCTCTGTTTCTATGTTTCCTTTACATACTGCAGCTCCGTCATGTTCATGTGTCATTTTGTACATTTGATTTCAGGTTGAAGAAAGAGTGGATGGAAGTCCAATGTCCAAATGTCCAAAATCCCAAACCTCTTATGATTCGTCCATGTCAGCAAGAGGTGAGACAACCCGTAGTGTAAAATCTGAACCCTGCAGGTTCAACACTCAAAGTCTTCACAGGAAACAACATTACATCATCCAACATTGCCAATATTAGATTTGACAAACTACTCATGCCATGAGCAGCATGTTACAGCAGCACTGTAACAATATCTCATTTTGATTAAATTCTAATTTGGCTGTAAACAGATAAACCAGTCATCTAATTACTAGTTCACAGCATCAGGGCCACCCTCCAAGAACTGCTATCTTTCCATGGTGGAGGGGTTTGCATACCCTAGGAACCCTAGGAGCTGTGTTATCGGGGGCTTTAGCCCCTGGAAGGTTCTCCCAAAGCAAATTGGTCCTAGGTGAAGGGTCAGACTAAGAGCGGTTCAAAAACCCCTGATGACAATAATAACAAGTAAATACCATGTCCAGAGGCCCCACCCTGGAGCCAGGCCTGAGGCCTGTTGGCGAGTGCCTGGTGGCCAGGCCATCACCCATGGGGTCTGGCTGGGCAATGCCCGAAACAGGGTCATAAGACTGAATAGCGGTGGGCCCACCACCCATGGGAACCACAGGGGTCCAGCGTGTGGCGGCAGTCGAAAGCGGGGACCTTGGTGGTCTGATCCTCCATCAAAGAGCCTAACTCTAGGGACATGGAATGTCCCCTTGTTGGTGAGGAAGGAGCCAGAGCTTGTTTGGGAGGTGGAAAGATACTGGCGAGATATAGTCAGGCTCGCCTCTATGCATACTTCTGTCCCTGGAACCAAACTCCTTGAGAGAGGTTGGACCCTCTACTATGCCAGAGTTGCATCAGGTGAAAGGCAGAGGGCAGGTGTGAGCACATCAATTGCCCCCTGGCTTTCTGCGTATGTGTTGGAGTTTTCCCCGGTGAATGAAAGGGTTGTTTTTTTTCCACCTTAGGGATGGGGAACGGGTCCTGACTGTTGTTGGTGCATATATGCTGAACATCCGTTCAGAGTACCCACCCTTGTTGGAGTCCTTGGGATGGGCACTGGAAAGTGCTCCTACTGGGGCCTCCATTGTCCTACTGGGGGACTTCAATGCTCATGTGGGCAATGACATCGTAACCTGCAGGGGTAAGATTGGGAGGAACAGCCCGATCTGAAGTTGAGTGGTGTTCAGTTATTGGACTTCTGTGCTGGTCACTGGCCATAACTAACATCATGTTCAAACACAGGGGTGTCCATCAGTGCACAAGGCACCAGGACACTCTTGGTCATAGGTCGACTTTATAGTTGAATCATCTGACTTGCGGCCACATGTTTTGGACACTTGGGTGAAGAGAGGAGCTGAGTTGTCAACTGATCACCACCTGGTGGTGAGTTAGAGTAGCTGGCAGGGAAAGATGCGAGCCAGACCTGGCAGACCCAAATGGATAGTGAGGGTCTGTTGAGAGTGGCTGGTGGAGGACTGGTCTTTAACTCCCACCTGGCTAGAGCATCTAGTTAGTGTTCTCCCTGGATGCCACCTGAGGGAGGTGTTCTGGGCTTGCCCATCTAGCAGGAGGCCCTGGGAAAGGCCCAGGACACAATACAGCAGGGATGGGGAACTTATTCCACAGAAGACCATAGCTGCGGGTTTTTATTCCAACCAAGCAGCAGCAGCAGCACCAGACTTGACTCATTTAATTAACTGATCTCAGTCTTCAAACAGTTGATTGGTCAAACTGTGTGTTCTCGACTGGTTGGAACAAAAACCTGCAGTCACTTAGGCCTTTGAGGAATAGGTTCCCCACCCCTGCTCTAGAGAGACTATGTCTCAAGGCCTAGGTGCACCTAATGATAATTTTACACTATGACATGCTAACTGTTACATATTGTTCCTAGTAAGACTCAATGACAAAATTAAACAGTTTGACACATTCTTTTCCATGTAGGCTCATCTGCCTTTTTCAGCCCAACCAGTTTTATATACACTATTTAGAGTCCTCAAAGAACAGTTTATAATATTAAAAAAACATGTGCTGTACAACCCATTTAACTCATGTAGACTCTACAGGAACACTAAACTAAGCTTTTAAGTGAAATGTTACAGAACCATAGTTTTAATCAGGTCTATCCTTCTTTCAGTACTTGAAGCCTGAGCGAACCATCTGCTCCACTCCCAGTGTTGAGCCTCTTATTCCAGATGACAGCAAACCATGGTGAGTGTTACTGCAGAACAGCATCAACAATACCACACATTTCCTTTCTATGTGGTTATATATGTGTTATATGTAACATAATTCTCTGTGTTCAGGTCAAAGGGGTCACAAACAGACATCAGCAGTGAGAGCTATCATCAAAGCAGTGGGATCAGCACCGGTTCATCTTGTCTCAGTTATGCTGAAACAGAACCTGTTGACGTTATCGGCGGTGTTCAGGACGCCCTTAGTAAAGTCCTCCCTAACATCGGCCAGATGTCGCCTTTGACCACAAATCTGCTCACAGAATCAACAAAAGACAGTGGTTTATCCTCCACTTCCTACAATCCTTGTGACGTCAGAGTTGATGGTTTTAAGTCTGGATCATCAGGTTTTGACAGTAAAACCTATTCCATTCTTATGCCCAGTCCCCCACATCAGATTATGACAGACAACTCTGAAGTCCAGACACAGACTGTCATGGTTTGTGAGTCTTCATACCATGCTAATGATGGTGACAAGGTGACATGTCCTGACCAGCAGGTACCAGCTGGTCTACTTCTTAATTCACCTCTGGCTGTTTCATCTCTGATGCCAACAGACATGTTGTATCAACAATGCAACACAGAATCCGGACAATTATCATCTACAGAAGACTCCAATCTGTCCTTCATCTCTAGTGGATGTGATCCTGCGCCCATAGTTGAGACCGAGTATGAGAGCTTCAGTGTTGTGAGCAACGACGCAGCAAAGCTGGAAGACATAAAGATAGAAGAAGCCATCGTATGTGATGACAATCCCTGCTATCAAAGTACACCTGCAGCCTCACACAGCTTTCCTCAAATGAACGACTACCAGGAATTTCAAAACCTAGCAAGGCAGCATGAAGTTTTGTTTTCAGAGCAGAGAAGTGGAGAGAAAGAGGAACATTTGGACAAATGTTCAGAGGAACCATTTACCAAGATCCCTCCGGTTCCTCCAGGTTTCAGTAACAACGTTCAGGGTGACCAGAGTCTCTTTGGGCCTCAAAGACCTTTGGTGTTTTTAATCCCTACTGATCAGCCGACATCAGTGATCACAGACAGTGGCTACAAAAGTGTGTAGAGCTGAATCTGTATGTTTGTGTTTGTTGGTTTCATTATTCTCTGAATGATTTCTGGTCTTTAAATGATTCTGGTAAATACTGTGAAAACAAAACTGAGAAATCTAAATGTTTAGAAACTATATACAATGTCACTACATATTAGCAATGATATATAGTTTATCATCTACTGTGCCTTTTGGTGATTCATATATTGTTGTTAATAGATTTGTGTATATATTTCTATTTTTTATAGTATAATATTAATCATATAAAAAAGTACTGCTATCCTCCAGAGAGGGGCACTCTGCACCACACTTACAGCTGAGAAATTAACACACCAACCAGTGGACATAAACTACATTTACTAAGTTACTTCCTGATAAAATAAAACAGTTTACAAAGAATTTCTCAGGATTTATTATTGAGGCCTAGAGGAAGTGGTGTTTCTGTGAAAGCAGTGTGATGTGCCAAGTTTCAAGTTACAACCTGAAACAAAATCAATGGAACAATAACTAAAATTAAACTCATCAAACTCAAACTACATTAACACTGTGTTGATTATATTTTCTACCATTTTCAACAATATGTTGTTATCTCATTTTATTCATTGTAATTATGAACATTCAATGTGAATGTTTGTCTGTATTCTGTATATTTACCATCACTTTATCCATCTCTTATCTCATCAGACATGATGTATTCCCAGTGCAACACATAGTCTGGATCATGTTCAAACGTTGTCCTCCATCGTGAGCGGATGTCATCCTGGAAATAGAGCTGAGGTTGGTTGTCAGATCTTGTTAATTTGCTCAGTGGTTCCACTGTCACAGTCCTACAAAACTGAATTTAAAAAAATAGAAGAGGCCACTGTCTGTGATGCCAATCCCTGCTACAGTTTACTGGCTCACACTGTTTCCATAAATGGATGTTGTCAACCAGGCATTTCAGAGACAGTCTGAGGTTTTTGGGGGGGTTTTGTGTGTTTTTATAGCAGAAAAGTGGGAGGAGAGAAAAACATGTAGGAGGATGAACTAGTAAACATTCCTTGTGGTTCCCTTTGATTAAAATCCTCTTAAACTGTGTCACAGCCAGATTGATCAGATGAGTAACAAAACAAAACAAGAACTGACTTGATGTTGTTTCAGACAAGTCCTAACAATGAACTAACGGGTCAGGTTTGTGGTGAACTCATCTTTATAACAGATGGTGTAAAATAGTTCATCTTGGATTGTATGAGGTGTGTTGTTATTGAGCTGGACACCAGGGATGTGATCAACACTACAGTTGTGTGATCAGACACAATGAGACACATGAAGAGTTGCTCCAGTTGTGATTTATCACTGATGAGGATGGCTGTTAAATGACGCTGGTTTTATCTAAAGAAAAATACAAAACAGTTTCATGAACCTACAACGTAAAGCATTAACGTTTCTCATTTAACCGTAAGTAACTAAAGCTCCATATTCCACAAACTGAAATGTATTAACACAAAGAGAGTCCAGGTTTCAAAAGGTCTCACACCTGCAAAGTTTCTCATATATCGCTTCTCTCAGACCTGCCCTCCGCCATCAGGGCTTTATTAAAAACAAGAACTGACTCAATGTTTCAGACAAGTCCTAACACTTAACTAACAGATCAGGATTTTGGTGAATTCTTCTTTAAAACAGACGGTCTGGTCCTGTAAAACCATACGACTCCTCAATCATCCTCATTTATTAAAACACAGAAGCTTCATTTTTTCGTGTTTATGTAGAAACTGTGGTTGAACAAGCAGCGTTGTAGTTTGTGCAAAAACATATTTCTACATGTTATTACATGTCAGAAGAAAATGTCTAATGAAATTTATTTCTTTTGAAATGTGTTGCTGGGAACAGTCGATAGGATGTTTATACATTTATAAAATAACTCTTCCACTAATCTTGTATATTTACTCTATGTATTTAGTTCACTTGAATGTTGAGCATTTACATTAAATTATCTTTACATTTTCATATAAATATATTTATATATTTTCAAATATATATTATATATATTTTGATACTTTACATTTTATGATAATATTTTATGATATGATAATTCTTCATGAAGTGTTACTGTTAAAGTCTCTAATAAAACAATAGACAAAACATTTTCAATAGATAAAAACTATTATCTCATTATAGATTCATCATAGATTATATATCAGTTATAATCACTGATAGACAGTTTGAGATTATCTTATCTAAAATTAATATCATCTACAAAAGCTTCATTTCAAATTATAAACAATTTAATTCTGAGCAAATTCACAAAATCTAAATATATTTTATCCTGTGAAACAACTGATGATATATAATAAATGATATTAGACATTTCTATCACCCTCTCAGCAGCAGCAGTTCTTTCTTTCTAATTCTTCTCTTTAACACTGAGTTTGAAGCAGCAGCAACAACCAGTGAGTCACCGTTTATAACAGTAGATGATGTTGGAAAAGCGCTGAAACAGTAAATCACATGGAAAGTCATGATTCTGGTGTATTCAGTTATCCCAACTGATCCATAAAGACACATTTAAATGGATTTAACGGGTTTTTCTGTGTTATCTACATCTCAGTGTCAGTGTTGTGTGAATGTGTTTCACTTCTCTACCGTCGTTTCCTAAAACGAACTGTGAGCTGACGCGCATGTTGGCTCATTGGGTGGGACGTATTTCCTAATGGCGCAGCACTTCCAGTAAAATGTTTCCAGACCAGGAAGAAGGAGACTCATCGACACAGTGTCTGTCTTAGTCGTAACTGAGCTGGATTATCGATCTTAAAGGAAACTAAGGGAATAACTGGCGTCACTATGGAGTTTAACAGGTAATCAAGTCTTTTGTGTTTGTGAAATAATAGAATTTGTTACATTAAAGTCAGTGTGTTTCCTTCAATCGTCTTCTGTTTTATTTACCTTCAGACGAATTTACGACAGGATGTTTTTCCTCCTGGTGATTTTAGGAGACATGTCTCTGACTCTCTCTGGTGCGTATAAAACATGGAGATGTGGATCATAGTTTTCTCTCAGTGACTCCTTCTCACTCTCGTTTTCTTGGTGTTAATGTCTGTGTCGTCTAGGAGCTAATAGTCGAACTGATTTCAGTCTTGACTGCACCAACGACTTCGATGAAACGATGATTTGTCAGTTTGACGAACAAAACTGTTCTGGATACAATGTAACTGTTGAGAGCAACGAGGGATTTGGGTGAGTTGTTTGTTCTTTTATTACAGAAACAGTCGATCTACACTTTTCACTGAACATGTGGATTCAGTTCAGTTTTTCTATGATATATACTGATTCTATATATTTATTGAAAATTAGATGTATCAACAACATGTTCCTTTTTATCTTAAAATGTCCTGGATATAAAAACAACTCACCTATTAGTTCAATAAATGCTGGTCAAACATTTCAGGAGCTAATCACTGGATGTGTCTGTTTAACCTTCAGCTGTCGACTGTGTTGCTTTGACTTTTCTGTCGTGTCCTTCTTATCCAGATAGTTCCTCTATGTGTTTATTTAAAGGTTGTTCATTACAGTGACTCTATGAGATCAGTCTTGTCTTAGTGGAACATGAAGGAAAAAACAACCACCCATCGTCCTCATGTCACTGCACACGTCTGCAGTTCGCTATGAGAGCCATGACGGATTCAGATATCATTTACACCTGTTTCTTTAAATGTCTTCACAGCATTTACCAAAGTAATCATAGATAGTTTTTCTTTACTTAACTGGGCCGCTTGCCTCTGCCATTTTACAGCTTGATATTTAACAATTACAAACATGGTGACTTGAGAGATTTCTGATCATCAAGAGTCGATTATTGTCAGTGATGAGTTGTTATTGCGTGTGAATGGACATGCTTCAGTGAACTCATCAAGATCTGGCATGAAGCTTAATTCAGTATCATGTAAGGTTATACTATGTTTCCTGGTGGTATTGTGAAAAGGAAGCATGTATAAAGTCCTAACAGAACCCAAACACAGTATGAAAACAAGAACAAACTAAAATTCATTTGATGAACACGACCTGTGTAGTGCAGGTCCTCTGATCCTAATGATACGGTCTAGTCCCTGTAATAAGATCTTGTAATCAATTATATCAAACGCAGCTCTAAGATCCAACGGGACAAGTATAGAGATGAGTCTGAAGCCATTAGAAGGTTGTCGGTAATTTTCACTAATGATGTTTCTGTACTGCGACAAGAGTTGAGCAGCGATAGCTTTTTCAAGGACTTTTAAAACAAAAAGGAGGTTTGGAGTGGGTCTAGAATTAGCTAGATCCTCTGGGTTCAGAGAAGGCTTTTTAAATAATGGTTAATTCCTGCAGCTTTAAAAGCCTGTGGTACGTAACCTGTAATGAAACACAGGTTGATCAGGTCAAAGAAGGACTTTTCAATTAAAAACTGTTTTTGTATAAGTTGTTTCAAACAGTTAACACATGCACATTAAAATGTAAAAAATAAAGCTAATTAAGTATCAGGTCTTTTGACACTTTGAGACACAGACAGTTTAGTTTGAGTCTGAACAGAAACACAATAAGAAACATACATTGTCTTTAAGTGAATAACTACTGATCTAAGATACAGACGAGGATAAATGACAGTAAATAAATGGACACTGGGTGATGCAGCCGTGTGCCGAGAATAAAAAGGGAAGTGCCAGTGATATATATTTATTTTCTGTTAAGATTCTGTTATAAATGAAAACTCCACAACATCTCATTCTCTTTTTAGGTTCAGTGAATTTTTTGTTTTTCAATAAATTAGTTGTAGAATATATTATTTGTAGTTGTAAAGTGTTTAGATGAACTTATTTGGTGGAAACCTTCAATTGAAACATTGTAACATAATATATTATCTTGTTTTCCACAGGACGAAGTATTGTATTCCTGAGCAGTGTGACAGTGGACGGTGCTGTTGCTCTGTCAAGACGATACTTGTTTTAGAGGAGACTCATACAGCAACAGTTTGGGAAGGAACCAGATATGTTGAGAACAAAACCATCAGCATAACAACAAGCAGTTAGTTCACTTTTCTTCAAAGTTCACACATTTATAGCTGCCAGCAGAATAACAGTGAAAGGTTGATACTCAATCAGTGTTCAGTGGATCAGTGTTATTGAAGATACTTTCCTTTTAATGTTTCTCTACAGTAAAGCCCAAAACCCCAACAATCACCTCAGTGGACGAATTCAACGGGAATTTTCTAGTCAAGTGGAAATCAAACGTGAAGGGTGTTTTAAATAATGGTCTGACTGCAAATGTGACATACTATAAAAAAGGACACACAGAACCGGTGAGATCAATGTCACTGAAAGACACTGAGATCATTTGTCCTGGAGACACAGAATAACGCTTGGACTTTTGATTCCTTGTTTCTTTACATTAGGTCATTAAGAAAGTCACGCCAACTACCATCGATGACCTGAAAGTCCATGAAATACCTGGTAGAGATTTGGAGCCAAGTACAACATATGTGGTCAGTGTGAAGAGCTACACTGACTGGAGTGACAAGTTCAGTGACAGTAGCAACGAGGAGGAGTTCACAACTGGTACGTGTCTCTACAGTCTTTGTTATGACTTCTAATGTGGTGTAATGTACATTTATTAATGCATCGTGTTGTTAGTGATATAAATCCTGTACAATATGGTACGATAAGCCAGATAAAAGTGTATGGTAGTTTGGTACACCATGTCTTTCTTCTTCCTATAGACTCCTAAGTGGAGCATAGGGCAGCAAACATTTGTCATTTGTAAATTGACTTCATCCATGTTGTTTTAACAGCCATCTCCCCTGAGCACCTGCTCTGGATTTTCATCATCAGCCTCAGTATTGCTGCAGTCATAATCAGCGCTGCTATATTTGGCTGTTATGTAAAGTAAGTCATGCAGATAAAAGTATAGCTACTTTGTTTATCTGTTCACAAATGATATATAATATATTTCCTTTACATACTGCAGCTCTGTCATGTTCATGTGTCTTTTTGTACATTTGATTTCAGGTTGAAGAACGAGTGGGTGGATAAAATTGCCCAATGTCCAAATCCTAAACCTCTTATAATTCATCCAAGCAAACTAGAGGTGAGATCACGTAATCCGGCATTGCCAATATTAATTTTTACAAAGCACCAAGAAACCTTGCCAGTATTAGGGACACCAAAGTGCCACCTTGGACCCAGGCCTGGGGTAGGGACTTGTTGTTGAGCCCCTAGTGGTCAGACCTTTGCTTGTGGGGCCTGGCTGGGTGCAACTCAAACGAGCAACACGGAGCCGCCCTCTTGTGGGCCCAGCAATTGCAGAAGGGGTCAAGAGGGTCCATTGCGAAGTGGATTGGGTGGCAGCCGAAGGTGGATGCTTTCACAGATTGACCCATTGATCCTCAGCAGACTAAACTAGTTTTTGGTACATGGAATGTCACCTCTCTGGTGGGGATGGAGCCTGAGCACATGGGAGAGGTTGAGAGATAAAAACTAGATGTATTAAAACATATACCTTGGGCTCTGGATGAAATCTCCTGGAGATGGGTTTAACATAATTCCAGCTGCCCTGTGCCATCAGCGCTGGGAAGGGGTAGGGCTACCTGTGGTCCCCCAGTTTAGTGCATTTACGTCGGAGCTATCCCCAGCAAATTATATGGTTGATTCCCTATGCCTTTAGGCAGGGAAACAAGCTCTGAATATCATCTGCATTTATGTGTCAAATGGTATCTTGGGGTACCCAGCCTTCTTGGACGGGGTGCTGTTGGACTTCTGTGCTATGCACTTTTTGTCCATGATGAAAACCATGTTCAAGCATAGGGATGTCCATAAGTGCACATGGCGCAAGGACACCCAAGGTCGTAGGTCGATGATCGTCTTTGGAAGTTGTTTCATCAGACTTGCGATCGCATGTCTTGGACACTTGCGTGACTGGAGGAGCTGAGTTTGATCAGATGGTGAGTGAGGACGCTGGACAGACCTGGTGTACCCAAACATGTAATGACGTCTGCTGGGACCAACTGGTGGAGGTCCCTCTTTGTCAGATTTTTAACTCCTACTTCTGGTCATGCTTTCATGGCATATCAAGGAAAGAGGGGGTACATTGAGTCTGAGTGGACTTTCTTCCAAGCCTCTATTGTTGAGGCGGCCGTGTGGAGCTGTGGCTGGTGCCGGTCATGGCAGTAACGCCTGAACCTGGTGGTGTCTTACAGCACTTGGTTGGCCTGTGGGATTCCAAAGACAGTCCACATGTACTGGCGAGCCAAGCGGAATGCAGATCTGGTGGTCGCTCAGGCACAAACTTGGGTGTGGGAGGAGCTTGTCAAGGCCATGGAAAATGACTGTCAGTTGGCCTCAAAAAGGTTCTGGCAAACTGTCTGGTGGCTCAGGATGGGAAAGCAGTGCTACATACCTACTGTTTACAGTGGGGTTGGGGTGCAGTGGAAGGGATACTATGAGGATCTCCTCAATCCTGTCTCTGCAACATTCAGTGAGGAAGCACAACCTGAGTCCTGCGTCCTTAGGGGGACTTGGCCATCAAGGGGCTGATGTAATTAAAAAGCCCCTTGGTGGCCTGGCTCCAGGTGGATGAGATTCGCCCTTGTACCTGAAGGTGCTGGATGTTATTGGGATGTCTTGGCTTACATTCCTCTTCAGCATTGCATGGAGATTGAGGACAGTCCCTCTAGACTGGCAGACCAGTGTGGTGGCCCCCCTCCTCAAGAAAGGGGGCAGGAGAATATGTTCCAGATATATGGGGATCACACTTCTCAGCCTCCTGGGCAACGCCTATGCCAGAATACTATAAAGGAGAGTCCAGGCAATAGTCAAACCTCAGATTGAGGAGGTTCAATGCGGTTTTTCCTCTGGTCATGGAACACTGGACCAGCTCTAGACCCTAACAAGGGTGCATGGGAGTTTGCCCAACCGGTCTACATGTGTTGTATGGACCTGAAAAAGGCCTTTACCTGGAAACAGGTGAAGCACCCACTCCAGGTCAGGGATGAGATGATACCACAAGTGGAGTTCAGGTATCTTGGGGTCTTGTTCACAAGTGAGGGTAAAAGAGAGCATGAGGTGGAGAGACAGATCAGGGCAGTGTCAGCAGTGATGCAGACATTGCACTGGTCATGGTGAAGGGAGAGCTGAGCCAAAAAGCAAAGTTCTCCATTTACTGGTTAATCCATGTTCCAACTTTCACCTATGGTCATGAGCTGTGGGTGGTGATGAACAGATGAAATGAAGGATACAAGCAGCTGAAATGAGCTACAGGGTGGCTGGACTTTCAGTGTAGAACCACTGTTCCTCCAGGTGGAAAGGAGCCAGTTGAGGTGGTTTTGGTGCCTTGGCAGGATGAACCCTGAATTTCTCCCGAGGAAGGTGTTTTCAGGCATGTCCCTCCAGGTAAAGACCTGAGAGCAGACGTAGGACATACCAGAGAGATTATGTCTCTCAGCTGGCTTGAGAAGGCCTCGGGGGTGAAGGTGGCCAGGGAGAGGGAGGCCTGGGCATCAATGCTGCAGCTGCTGCTCCCATAACCCTG
This sequence comes from Polydactylus sextarius, assembly GCA_016801845.1. NCBI lineage: Eukaryota > Metazoa > Chordata > Actinopteri > Polynemidae > Polydactylus > Polydactylus sextarius. Next base: position 29,341,921 of record CM028906.1, read on the forward strand.
ACTCAGACCCAGACAGGCAGCAGAAAATGGATGGTTTGTTTGGATTTGTGGCACACTTAAACACTTGTAAACTGAGGTTTTAAGTGAAATGTTACAGAACCATAGTTTTAATCAGGTCTATCCTTCTTTCAGTACTTGAAGCCTGAGCGAACCATCTGCTCCACTCCCAGTGTTGAGCCTCTTATTCCAGATGACAGCAAACCATGGTGAGTGTTACTGCAGAACAGCATCAACAATACCACACATTTCCTTTCTATGTGGTTATATATGTGTTATATGTAACATAATTCTCTGTGTTCAGGTCAAAGGGGTCACAAACAGACATCAGCAGTGAGAGCTATCATCAAAGCAGTGGGATCAGCACCGGTTCATCTTGTCTCAGTTATGCTGAAACAGAACCTGTTGACGTTATCGGCGGTGTTCAGGACGCCCTTAGTAAAGTCCTCCCTAACATCGGCCAGATGTCGCCTTTGACCACAAATCTGCTCACAGAATCAACCAAAGACAGTGGTTTATCCTCCACTTCCTACAATCCTTGTGACGTCAGAGTTGATGGCATGAGTTCTGGATCATCAGGTTTTGACAATAAAACCTATTCCATTCTTATGCCCAGTCCCCCACATCAGATTATGACAGACAACTCTGAAGTCCAGACACAGACTGTCATGGTTTGTGAGTCTTCATACCATGCTAATGATGGTGACAAGGTGACATGTCCTGACCAGCAGGTACCAGCTGGTCTACTTCTTAATTCACCTCTGGCTGTTTCATCTCTGATGCCAACAGACATGTTGTATAAACAATGCAACACAGAATCCGGACAATTATCATCTACAGAAGACTCCAATCTGTCCTTCATCTCTAGTGGATGTGATCCTGCGCCCATAGTTGAGACCGAGTATGAGAGCTTCAGTGTTGTGAGCAACGACGCAGCAAAGCTGGAAGACATAAAGATAGAAGAAGCCATCGTATGTGATGACAATCCCTGCTATCAAAGTACACCTGCAGCCTCACACAGCTTTCCTCAAATGAACGACTACCAGGAATTTCAAAACCTAGCAAGGCAGCATGAAGTTTTGTTTTCAGAGCAGAGAAGTGGAGAGAAAGAGGAACATTTGGACAAATGTTCAGAGGAACCATTTACCAAGATCCCTCCGGTTCCTCCAGGTTTCAGTAACAACGTTCAGGGTGACCAGAGTCTCTTTGGGCCTCAAAGACCTTTGGTGTTTTTAATCCCTACTGATCAGCCGACATCAGTGATCACAGACAGTGGCTACAAAAGTGTGTAGAGCTGAATCTGTATGTTTGTGTTTGTTGGTTTCTGGTCTTCAGATAATTACTTCTTTAACGTGTATCTACATTTCATTCAAAGAAAAACGTCCTTATTCCTTAAGAAAAACTGAATGTTATCTCTATTTTTTCACATAAGTCTGATGTCAAAAAGTTTGTACATAATCATTTAACATAGTAATAGTAATTCATTCATCGTCATCACCGTTGTCATCGTGTAACATGAATCTATGTTTGTTACCAATGTTTAACCAGATCAGGTCATTGCTAATTCAAATGTAAATTTTGCACAGTCCATGATACATGTATTTCTTAAGTGTTAAATGTTGTGAAGTCCATATTCTCTGAAGTATTTAAATGTTTCCAGTCTATGTGCAACTTTAGTGATGGTACAGTCACCTAAACAGTTTGATTTGATCAGGAGAGTTACTAGGGAGTTAAGGAGTTGCGTCATTAAAATACTTTTTACATCTTAGTAATAATACAAATTTCAAGTGTTTCAAGTTTTAATGTCATGTACAGATAACAACAGAACGTCATTGCCTGTTATGAGATTTCTTGGGCTCAGCCTCCTTTAATATTGCACTTGTAAATACACATTATTTAGTAAGTAAAAATAGAGAATGATAAAATAGAATTAAGATATATATATAGTTCATATACTGTGCCCTTTTCATATTTTGCTGTTAATACTTTTATACTTTTGTCTTTTTTTTTTTCAAATAAACACATCGACCAATGGACATATTCTAGACTTATTAAAATACAAAGACATGTGAAAACCATGGTGACAACACTGATTCAACACAAACCCAGGACCAACAGTCTGACTCACACACTGTCCCACTAAGTTACTTCCTGACAAAATAAAACAGTTTACAGAGAATTTCTCAGGACAAAATTAGTTTTATTATTGAGGCCTAGAGGAAGTGGTGTTTCTGTGAAAGCAGTTTAATGTACCAAGTTTCAAGTTACAACCTGAAACAAAACCAGTGAAACAATAACTGAAATTAAAATTAAAATTTATTTGAACAACAAGCATGGGTCAGAGTTGTGTACAACATATTACTACACAGCTCGATACATGTCCGGAGAAAAGGTCTTACAACATAAAGATTTGTTGTGAAATTTACTTCCTCTACATCTGAAATGTCTTGTTGTGAACAGTCGACAAGAGGTTCACACGTTCATACAGCGATTCTTGCATTAATAACTAATAACATGAACTAATAATTTCTCTAAAGACAACATTAGGACATATGAGGCTGCTCATCTGATGTGTCACTGTAACTTCTGCAACAGTAACTTCATGTTTTCACTTCACTAGTTAAACACTGATCATTGTCCATGTGTTTTTAATTATACTCAACACAATAAGCTTCATTTTTATAACATGACACAACCAAATGACTTTGTCTTTTGTGAGACAAACATTTGTATAATTGGAGTAATAACTGGATTTTAACAAATATTTCTTTGTTTATTTCCTCATTAAATATGTTTCTGCCAGTTTATATTCAGTAAGACTACGATGATTCTTTAAGTGTTAATGTCTCTATTACACATTAAAACGTGTCAAAACATGTTCAATAGATAAAAACTATAAGGTTCTTTGTTCTATAACACTTTGACTACAGTAGAGAATAATTTATAACTAATAAATTAATATAAAACAAGATTTTCTAATTAATTATAAACACTGATGAGACAGAGCTTCAAATAATCTCATCTTTTTTCCTAAAACGTTGTGCGCGCTGACGTGCGCATGTTGGCTCATTGGAGTGGGACGTCCTTCCCAACGGTGCAGCACTTCCAGTAAATGCAGTAAAATTACAGTAAAATGTTTCCAGTTCAAGAAGAAAGAAAAGAAAGAAAGAAGAGACAGAGACAGAGACAGAGTTCAGGTGAAACACACAACAAACAGACGGTTCAGTTTTAGTCGTAACTGAGCTGGATTATCGATCCCAAATGAAACTAAGGGAATAAATTAAACCGCGTCACTATGGAGTTTAACAGGTAATCAAGTCTTTTGTTTTTGTGAAATAATAGAATTTGTTACATTAAAGTCAGTGTGTTTCCTTCAATCCTCTTCTGTTTTATTTACCTTCAGACGAATTTACGACAGGATGTTTTTCCTCCTGGTGATTTTAGGAGACATGTCTCTGACTCTCTCTGGTGCGTATAAAACATGGAGATGTGGATCATAGTTTTCTCTCAGTGACTCCTTCTCACTCTCGTTTTCTTGGTGTTAATGTCTGTGTCGTCTAGGAGCTAATAGTCAAACTGATTTCAGTCTTGATGAATTGTCAGTTTGATGAACAAAACTGTTCTGGATACAATGTAACTGTTGAGAGCAACAAGGGATATGGGTGAGTTGTTTGTTCTTTTATTACAGAAACAGTCAATCTACACTTTTCCCTGAACATGTGGATTCAGTTCAGTTTTTTCAGACAACATGTTCCTTCTTATCTCTTATCTACACTTCAGAACAACTAATAACATATTCTACTACTTAATGAAAGTCTTAAAAATGTCCTGGATATAAAAGCAAGTCACCTACTAGTTCAATAAATGCTGCTCAAACATGTGACATTGAACTAACAAATGCCAGGGGGCTAATCAATGGATGTGTTTGTTTAATCTCAGCAGCAGTTTCCAGACATGTTCAGCTGATGTTGAATTGTAACTGACAAAGACATTTATCAAAGTAATCATAGATAGTTTTTCTTTACTTAACTGGGCCGCTCGCCTCTGCCATTTTACAGTTTGATATTTAACAATTACAAACATGGTGACTTGAGAGATTTCTGATCATCAAGAGTCAATTATTGTCAGTGATGAGTTGTATCCCGTAACCTATCCCGTAAAATACAGAATCGTCCTTTATTTGTCAATTAAATGTTGCGTATTGAACCAATAGCCTACGGGACATGATGTTCCATATTTCCATAAATGTCTGATACACATGTCTGTCACACACACATCAACACTAAATCTAACAATAATGATTAAAATAAAACACAGGGAATACTAAGGCCAGCAAAATTATCGTGGCGGGATCAATGCAGGACTCCAGCTCCAGTCGTTTATGTTTCAGACAGACCACACACTGATGCTGCTCACAAAACCTGAGCCTTTTAAAAACGTCCACTACACCTGATCCTTCACCATGTCCTTAACAGCAAAAATGCTTGCAAACATACTGTCATGAGTGGGAAAAGGCCCATCTTTGAATACATACGGAACACCATTTAGAGCTAGCTGTCCAGCTAGAGTGTCCTGGTGCCTTGTGCACTGATGGACACCCCTGTGTTTGAACATGATGTTAGTTATGGCCAGTGACCAGCACAGAAGTCTAATAACTGAACACCACTCAACTTCAGATCGGGCTGTTCCTCCCAATCTTACCCCTGCAGGTTACGATGTCATTGCCCACATGAGCATTGAAGTCCCCCAGTAGGACAATGGAGGCCCCAGTAGGAGCACTTTCCAGTGCCCATCCCAAGGACTCCAACAAGGGTGGGTACTCTGAACGGATGTTCAGCATATATGCACCAACAACAGTCAGGACCCGTTCCCCATCCCTAAGGTGGAGGGAAACAACCCTTTCATTCACCGGGGAAAACTCCAACACATACGCAGAAAGCCAGGGGGCAATTAATATGCTCACACCTGCCCTCTGCCTTTCACCTGATGCAACTCTGGCATAGTAGAGGGTCCAACCTCTCTCAAGGAGTTTGGTTCCAGGGACAGAAGTATGCATAGAGGCGAGCCTGACTATATCTCGCCAGTATCTCTCCACCTCCCAAACAAGCTCTGGCTCCTTCCTCACCAACAAGGTGACATTCCATGTCCCTAGAGTTAGGATCTTTGATGGAGGATCAGACCACCAAGGTCCCCGCTTTCGACTGCCGCCCAATCCACACGGCACTGGACCCCTGTGGTTCCCCCGGTGGGTGGTGGGCCCACCGCTATTCAGTCTTATGACCCTGTTTCGGGCATTGCCCAGCCAGGCCCCATGGGTGATGGCCTGGCCACCAGGCACTCGCCAACAGGCCTCAGGCCTGGCTCCAGGTTGGGGCCATGGTGGCACTCTGGGCAAGGTACTCTGTTTCCTTGGTCGATTCTTTATCAGGGGTTTCTCAAGAGCATTTAGTCTGACCCTTTACCTAGGACCACATTGCCTTGGGAGACCCTACCAGGAGCTAAAGCTAAACCCCCGATAACACAGCTCCTAGGGGTTTACCTAGGGTACACAAACCCCTCCACCAGGACAAGGTGGTGATTTTCAGAGACATGTGAATTGTTTCAAACAACTCACACATGAACATTAAGGTGCAAAAAAGAAATAAAGCTAATTCAATTTCAGGTTTTTTGACAGATTAGACACAGAGACAGTTTAGTTTGAGTTTGAACAGAAACACAACAAGAGACATGTGTTGTCTTAGCGATGTTGTGGAGTGAAACTCCATAATATCGCATCGTTTTAGGTTAAAGGTGACAGAGAATGGTTGAACAGGGTTTTAAACCTTGTTTTGTGATGTGACATAGACACAATAAAATGTGGGTTGGATGTGTAACAACTCAGAAGCTTCATTAAAATCTCTCAGAAAGATATTATAGGGTTTTAAACATGTGGTTTTCACCTATTTGTCGTCTGTTCAGTCTTAACCAACCTCATTATGAAATACAAGCTCTTGACTCTGGTTGGCTCCTTCACTGTCACTTGAATGTAGCTTCACCATCAGACGTCTTCTTACAGCTGATCTCCGTTGAAGGGAAGAGAATGGAGTCAGAGTGGGGGGGCAGTGACATACATGTGACTTCACAAACAAACAACGTTTTTGAAACTGAATCATTTTCTAAAGAAATTCCTAAAAGAGGAGTTTCTATGAAAAGGAGAAGTTCAGAGTTTCTAGAACTTTTCATGTATTTCTGAACGTGGACAACCATTTTTCAACAAAGTCAAGGTGAAAACGGTTTTTGATTCTCTGTCGCCTTTAAGTGAAATTTTAGTGACTTTGAAACAACAAATTAGTTGTAGAATATATTATTTGTAGTTGTAAAGTGTTCAGATGAACTTATTTGGTGGAAACCTTTGATTGAAACATTGTAACATAATATATTATCTTGTTTTCCACAGGACGAAGTATTGTATTCCTGAGCAGTGTGACAGTGGACGGTGCTGTTGCTCTGTCAAGATGATAATTGTTATACATGAGACTCATACAGCGACAGTTTGGGAAGGAACCAGATATGTTGAGAACAAAACCATCAGCGTAACAACGACTGGTTAGTTCACTTTTCTTCAATAAAAGTTCACACATTTATAGCTGCCAGCAGAATAACAGTGAAAGGTTGATACTCAATCAGTGTTCAGTGGATCAGTGTTATTGAAGATACTTTCCTTTTAATGTTTCTCTACAGTAAAGCCCAAAACCCCAACAATCACCTCAGTGGACGAATCCAACGGGAATTTTCTAGTCAAGTGGAAATCAAACGTGGAGGGTGTTTTAAATAATGGTCTGACTGCAAATGTGACATACTATAAAAAAGGACACACAGAACCGGTGAGATCAATGTCACTGAAAGACACTGAGAGAGACAAGAGAGAATAGAGAATAATAAAATATAATTAAGAATAAAACATATTTAGTTCATTTACTGTGTGTTTTTCATATTTTGTTGTTAATCCTTTAGTATTTTTTGTCTTTTTTGTCATAGTATAATGTATTAACCAATGGACATACACTACCACAGTAACGACATTGGTTCAACACACAGACACTGTCCCACTCACTTATTTCCTGATCAAATAAAACAGTCACAAATCCCTGCTACAGTTTACTGGCTCACTTCCCTAAACGGATGTTGACAAACAGGCATTTCAGAGGCAGTCTGAGGTTTTGTTTTTTTTAATAGCAGAAAAGTGGGAGGAGAGAGGAACATGTAGGAGGATGAACTAGTAAACATTTTCTGTGGTTCCCTCTGATTAAAAGCTTCGAAAACTGCATCACAGCCAGATTGATCTGATGAGTAACAAAACAAGAACTGACTTTTGCTTCAGACAAGTCCTAACAATGAACTAACGGGTCAGGTTTGTGGTGAACTCGTCTTTATAACAGATGCTCTGGTTCAACAGAAACACATGGCTCCTAAATCATTCTCATTGCTACAGAGAAACTTCATTTTTTGTGTGTGTGTTTTGAACAACAAGCATGGGTCAGAGTTGTGTACAACATATTACTACACAGCTCGATACATGTCCGGAGAAAAAGTCTTACAACATAAAGATTTGTTGTGAAATTTACTTCCTCTACATCTGAAATGTCTTGTTGTGAACAGTCGACAAGAGGTTCACACGTTCATACAGCGATTCTTGATTTAATAACTAATAACATGAACTAATAATTTCTCTAAAGACAACATTAGGACATAGGCTGCTCATCTGATGTGTCACTGTAACTTCTGCAACAGTAACTTCATGTTTTCACTTCACTAGTTAAACACTGATCATTGTCCATGTGTTTTTAATTATACTCAACACAATAAGCTTCATTTTTATAACATGACACAACCAAATGACTTTGTCTTTTGTGAGACAAACATTTGTATAATTGGAGTAATAACTGGATTTTAACAAATATTTCTTTGTTTATTTCCTCATTAAATATGTTTCTGCCAGTTTATATTCAGTAAGACTACGATGATTCTTTAAGTGTTAATGTCTCTATTACACATTAAAACGTGTCAAAACATGTTCAATAGATAAAAACTATAAGGTTCTTTGTTCTATAACACTTTGACTACAGTAGAGAATAATTTATAACTAATAAATTAATATAAAACATGGTGTAGATTTTCTAACTAATTATAAACACTGATGAGACAGAGCTTCAAATAATCTCATCTTTTTTCCTTAAACGTTGTGCGCGCTGACGTGCGCATGTTGGCTCATTGGAGTGGGACGTCCTTCCCAACGGTGCAGCACTTCCAGTAAATGCAGTAAAATTACAGTGAAATGTTTCCAGTTCAAGAAGAAAGAAAAGAAAGAAAGAAGAGACAGAGACAGAGTTCAGGTGAAACACACAACAAACAGACGGTTCAGTTTTAGTCGTAACTGAGCTGGATTATCGATCCCAAATGAAACTAAGGGAATAAATTAAACCGCGTCACTATGGAGTTTAACAGGTAATCAAGTCTTTTGTTTTTGTGAAATAATAGAATTTGTTACATTAAAGTCAGTGTGTTTCCTTCAATCCTCTTCTGTTTTATTTACCTTCAGACGAATTTACGACAGGATGTTTTTCCTCCTGGTGATTTTAGGAGACATGTCTCTGACTCTCTCTGGTGCGTATAAAACATGGAGATGTGGATCATAGTTTTCTCTCAGTGACTCCTTCTCACTCTCGTTTTCTTGGTGTTAATGTCTGTGTCGTCTAGGAGCTAATAGTCAAACTGATTTCAGTCTTGACTGCACCAACGACTTCGATGAAACGATGATTTGTCAGTTTGACGAACAAAACTGTTCTGGATACAATGTAACTGTTGAGAGGAACCCGTCAAATGGGTGAGTTGTTTGTTCTTTTATTACAGAAACAGTCGATCTACACTTTTCACTGAACATGTGGATTCAGTTCAGTTTTTCTATGATAAACAAACATTTCAGGAGCTAATCATCGGATGTGTCTGTTTCACCTTCAGCAGCAGTTTTCAGACATGTTCAGCTGATGTTGACTCTGTTGCTTTCACTTTGCTGTTGTGTTTATTCTATATTAACTATACATGTGGTTTATATCTGGAGACTGTGAAGTTCAGATCATTAATGTTCAGTTGTCCATCACTTGTTTATTTAGCAACATAGCCAAGATTTCTGATTGACATTGAGCGTTCATTATTGTTAGTGACAACTTCTTATCACATGTGAATAGACAAACTTCAGGCTACTAAACATCTCATTTGTCATCTATGATACTACATTATTCACTTAACTAATACAACCTCCAGATAATCCACAAAGAAAAGATGGAATTTAACACGATGATACTCTAAAGTTTCTGGACATTTGCAATTAAATATCAATTTTAATTTAAATTCAGTTCAAAGGTGTTTGCCTCCTGGACCCAAACTGGGAGTTGGTTTGATAAGAGAGGAGCCTTACAGACTCTAGGAACCACAAGTAAACCTGTATTTTCTGACTGAGGTGGAACTGCCACGTCTTTAAGAAATGATTGAACTTTGGTCATTAACGGATTTACATGGAAACCGTTAATCCAGGGTTCTTTACATTAGACCTGGAGGTGAAGGTAAAACCATCCAGAGTAGCTACCTGATCTGAAAATGATGTTCCGAGATTATTAACTGAGATTATTAATTTAACAAGAATATTAACTATTTAATCTGAGTTTAGAAGTAATAAATTTAGGTCTTTATGTCTTTGAGACAATCGTAAAAGTTTGTCCTCTGATTCTAAGGATATGGTCTAGTCCCTGTAATAGGATCCTGTAATGGATACTATCTAACGCAGCTCTAAGATCCAACAGGACGAGTTCGTTGTCTGAAGCCATTAGAGGGTTCGTTTGTAATTTACACTAATGATGTTTCTGTACTGTGATGAGCTCTGACTGGAAATCTTCAGACAGTTAGTGCAGCTTTTAAAGCTTGTGGTACGTCGCCTGTTATAAAAAAAGACATAATGATCAGATCCAGGATGAACATGATGTCAATTAAAAACTAAGGCATGTTTAAACAGTCTGGTTGGAACAGGGACTAAAAGACAAGTTGTTGGTCTGGATGAAGAAACTGTTGACATCAGCTCAGACATTTAAAGAATAAAAGTTATGTAGATAAAAATCAGCTCTTACTGCCAAGTTCAAGTGTGTAAAACAATTTTTGTGACTTTATAACAAAAAATTAGTTGTAAAATATGTTACTTGTAGTTGTAAAGTGTTCAGATGAACTTATTTGGTAGAAAATGCTGTGAGCTGTTAATAGATTTTCAACTGATGCACTAAACCCTCGATTGAAACATTGTAACATAATATATTATCTTGTTTTCCACAGGACGAAGTATTGTATTCCTGAGCAGTGTGACAGTGGACGGTGTTGTTGCTCTGTCAAGACGACACTTGTTATAGATGAGACTCATACAGCGACAGTTTGGGAAGGAACCAGATATGTTGAGAACAAAACCATCAACGTAACAACGACTGGTTAGTTCACTTTTCTTCAATAAAAGTTCACACATTTATAGCTGCCAGCAGAATAACAGTGAAAGGTTGATACTCAATCAGTGTTCAGTGGATCAGTGTTATTGAAGATACTTTCCTTTTAATGTTTCTCTACAGTAAAGCCCAAAACCCCAACAATCACCTCAGTGGACGAATCCAACGGGAATTTTCTAGTCAAGTGGAAATCAAACGTGAAGGGTGTTTTAAATAAGGGTTTGACTGCAAATGTGACATACTATAAAAAAGGACACACAGAACCGGTGAGATCAATGTCACTGAAAGACACTGAGATCATTTGTCCTGGAGACACAGAATAACGCTTGGACTTTTGATTCCTTGTTTCTTTACATTAGGTCATTAAGAAAGTCACGCCAACTACCATCGATGACCTGAAAGTCCATGAAATACCTGGTAGAGATTTGGAGCCAAGTACAACATATGTGGTCAGTGTGAAGAGCTACACTGACTGGAGTGACAAGTTCAGTGACAGTAGCAACGAGGAGGAGTTCACAACTGGTACGTGTCTCTACAGTCTTTGTTATGACTTCTAATGTGGTGTAATGTACATTTATTAATCATGTTGGTATTGATTTAAAACCTCAGGTAGACATTCATAGAACAAGTAAGTCCTGTACAGTGGACTTTTTTCTACACCAGTGCTGAATAATAACACAAGATGTCATTGTGGTACAACATACAACACAAGGAATACACCGTGTACTTCTGACTACTTTACTAATTTACTAATTTAATTAGTAATTTGTAAATTGACTTCATCCATGTTGTTTTAACAGCCATCTCCCCTGAGCACCTGCTCTGGATTATCATCATCAGCCTCATTATCGCTGCAGTCATACTCAGCGCTGCTATATTTGGCTGTTATGTAAAGTAAGTATAGCTGCTTTATTTCTCTGTTTCTATGTTTCCTTTACATACTGCAGCTCCGTCATGTTCATGTGTCATTTTGTACATTTGATTTCAGGTTGAAGAAAGAGTGGATGGAAGTCCAATGTCCAAATGACCAAAATCCCAAACCTCTTATGATTCGTCCATGTCAGCAAGAGGTGAGACAACCCGTAGTGTAAAATCTGAACCCTGCAGGTTCAGCTGTGGTCATTTATGAGATTCTCTAGAGGAAAATAAAACTGAGCTTTTACATGAAATGTCCTTCCTTCAGTTCTTCAAACCTGAGCGAACCATCTGCTCCACTCCCAGTGTTGAGCCTCTTATTCCAGATAACAGCAAACCATGGTGAGTGTTACTGCAGAACAGCATCAACATTACCACACATTTCCTATATGATACAAGTAACTAGGGATGCACCGATTAATCAGCTGGTGATGGTTAAATAATTAGTAGTTACAACTCTGTTCTCATCCAAACCAGCTGTCCTCTGACTGGTAGAAGCTACATTTGTCCCCATTAACAGTCGCCTGAGAGACGAGTGTTTAGGGACCGTCTATAAAGTTCAACACCAAAAACAGAGATACCACCAAAATGTTTAATAACTCTACTCTGATACGCTGTAGTGTCACTTCACATGTTACTTGTATGAACTACAACATCTAGGTTGGTAAAAGAAGCTTTGTCATAATTTTAGAAAGAAAATATAAAAACAAATAAACATTATTATAAGTTTGTTATAATTTTTAATTGAAAATAGTATTGAATGTAAAAAGAAGAAAATGGTTGTTGTTCTATGATGCTGCACTTTTTTTTAAATGTGTGTGAATTTCAGCTCCATTTTTAAAACCACACTTGAACTTAAATTAGATTTGTTTGTTTGTATGTTTCTCAACCTTTTGTTTGAGATGTTCAAGTTTTCCTGGTTGTATTTCTATGTTAAACTGTTCAATAAAAAACCGATAATAAGAAAAATAAATCTTGCTATAAAGCAATGAGATCACACTAGGTCATATAAGTCAGAATCAGTCCAGAAAGTTATAATCAGTGAATCTCTAAATGTAACTTAATTCTCCATGTTCAGGTCAGACGGGTTACTAACAGATATCAGCAGTGAGAGTTACCAGCAAAGCAGCAGGATCAGCACCGCCTGCTCTTGTCCTCAAGAGGAGCCAGAACCTGTTGACGTTATCGGCGGTGTTCAGGACGCCCTTAGTAAAGTCCTCCCTAACATCGGCCAGATGTCGCCTTTGACCACAAATCTGCTCACAGAATCAACCAAAGACAGTGGTTTATCCTCCACTTCCTACAATCCTTGTGACGTCAGAGTTGATGGTTTTAAGTCTGGATCATCAGATTTTGACAATAAAACCTATTCCATTCGTATGCCCAGTCCCCCACATCAGATTATGACAGACAACTCTGTCATGGTTTGTGAGTCTTCATACCATGCTAATGATGGTGACAAGGTGACATGTCCTGACCAGCAGGTACCAGCTGGTCTACTTCTTAATTCACCTCTGGCTGTTTCATCTCTGATGCCAACAGACATGTTGTATAAACAATGCAACACAGAATCCGGACAATTATCATCTACAGAAGACTCCAATCTGTCCTTCATCTCTAGTGGATGTGATCCTGCGCCCATAGTTGAGACTGAGTATGAGAGCTTCAGTGTTGTGAGCAACGACGCAGCAAAGCTGGAAGACATAAAGATAGAAGAAGCCATCGTATGTGATGACAATCCCTGCTATCAAAGAACACCTGCAGCCTCACACAGCTTTCCTCAAATGAACGACTACGAATTTCAAAACCTAGCAAGGCAGCATGAAGTTTTGTTTTCAGAGCAGAGAAGTGGAGAGAAAGAGGAACATTTGGACAAATGTTCAGAGGAACCATTTACCAAGATCCCTCCGGTTCCTCCAGGTTTCAGTAACAACGTTCAGGGTGACCAGAGTCTCTTTGGGACTGATCAGCCGACATCAGTGATCACAGACAGTGGCTACAAAAGTGTGTAGAGCTGAATCTGTATGTTTGTGTTTGTTGGTTCCTGGTCTTCAGATAATAAGTGTTGTTGAGGATGTGATAGTCAGAGTGTTGCTCACACTGACTATCACACTCACTTTTGAATGTCAGCAACAAAACACGCTTAAGTTTTGACTGAAAACATCTGTTACTAAAAAGGATTTTAACTTATCTGTTTTTTTTCAGCCATGAAATGACTGATTCTTTTAAATATCAGTAGTGTTTTGGTTTTTTATTTAGCTGCTTTAATTCATAGAAAACATCCTGAAGCATTAAGAACAAGTGGATATGTTGTACATAATCATTTCAACTAGTCATCATCATTTCTGTCAGAGAATAGAACACTGTTGGTTTTTGAGACATTTAGTTTTGCATATGTCACATGGGAGTGTAAAGTTATTTATTTTTAAAATGTGAATTTGCATAGTCTGGATAAATGTTTCCTCCTGTCTGATATCTATTTTTAGTTTTTTGTTCTACTGCACTAAGTAAAATAAAAAAATACATTTATCTCAATAACTTGAGTGTTAAAGAGAAAACTCAGATTTTGAGGAAAAACTTCCCCTTTATACAAAGAAAAAACCTCCAGCAGAGTCAGACTCATCTGTCAGAGAAAAGAGGGAATGAAGGATGAAAAGGAAGGAGAGAGACCAGGAGCAGCCGATACAAGCTGATGTTTAAGTTAACTGAAGTGTTTCCAATTCAGCCTTATTTATAAATCACATACACATACACATATTTACGGACATGGTTTGTTTATTAACTCTGAGTCTGTAGAAACTTAGAGTTTAGTGCTGAGAGACTTGTGTCTGAAACAAGCCACAACAGTCAGCTGACACGCTGGGTTTCTCTGATTCATACTTCCTCATTGCTTTTCTGTGGAACTGATGAGGGACTTCCACAGAAAATTAATGGCGACCCGACTGGTGAAACAGCACAGTAAAAATGTTAAACAAAAGATAAAAAAGTCATTATGACTACTAGTCATAGTCATTGAACCATTAAACACAAACTGTTGTTGATCATTTTGTTTAAATGTTTTGTTTCATAAAAAACTGAATTAATGTTGTGATGCACAACAACTCAGTTATATTGTTGATCTGTCGTGACGATAAACAGCAGCAGAGACATTTCTGCAAATAACACTGGCAATACTTGGTATAAACAAGGTTTAAAAAAAAAGAAAGAAAAAGTGGAAGTAGCAGCTTCTTTTTTCTCGTTGTTTTTCACCTGAAGCACAGAAATGCCAGAACATAGCTACTTAGAAACGTTGTGCAGCTACGTTGTGCAGCATTGAGCAGCAAGAAAATTGTGAAAGAATCGCACAAGAAGTTTAGGCAACATTGTTACTTCATCATGTCATGTCATGTAAGTGTGTTGAAACAGGACAGAGCAGAGCGGTCAGGGTGGAGAAATGTGGAGAAACATTGGATGGGATTGAACTGGATCACTTACTGAACATGTGTGAATAGGAAACAGATAACGTGCACATTTAAATTAAACATATAAATGTCAGTATTTTACAACGGCTTCAGAACTGATGCTCGTATAAAGTGAATGACGCACAAACAATAATTCAAATACAGTCAAATACTATCCATCCGTGTTTTATGTCATATGTTGTCAAACTATGTTTCATTCATGTTCAAAAATGTGGATGTTAAAGAGTCAAACAAAGGTGATGATGCTGGAAAATGAAGACGTGAAGCAGCTGCTCTGTCACATGAACTCTGCTTCCACCTGCTGGTTCCTCATTACCACACAACGTGGCCACGCACACACACACACACACACACACACACACACACACACGCACACACACACACACACACGCACGCACGCATGCATGCATGCACACACACACACACACACACACACACACACTTCAAAGACATGAGCTAATATTTGGGTGCTGACTCAGCACCAAGTCATGAGTCTCAAGTCAAAAGAAATAAACTGAACATTTACCAAAACTGTGTGTTTGGTGATGAATTCAATTTTATACTCAACATGTAGAACCGGATAAAAAACAAAAACAGTGAAAACATTTGTTAAGACAGACGAATCCTCTGAAGTCTCTGACATGAAGACGACAGCGTACAGGATCTACAGTGTTTCCTGTAATTGGAGGAGCCATTTAAGCAGGAGAAGGTCATTGGAGGGATCATTGTAACAGTACAGACTTTGATTGGAAGACTGAAGTAGGAGGAGGGACGGTGTCCCAGAGTAACCTCTGATTTAATCTGAGCTCCTAAGAAATTTTCTGTAACTGCTCAAACTTCTTGATAGCTGAAGGTGAAGCGCCGGTACTGAACACCTGTCTTCACACCGTCACCTGGACGGCAGCATGCAGCAACCTGGCCGCCAGAGGCTGAGGCCGTGGCTGGAGGAGCAGATTCAGTCTGGGAGGTATCCGGGGGTCAGCTGGTTGGACCAGGTAGACCCCTCATACACCAACACACACCTGCTCACTAATACAGACGTTGTAAAGGATGTATCATCATGTACTATTGGCAACAATGTAACATGTTTCATTTTGTGTTTTATCCTTTTTTTTTTTCAATAGTCAGCAAGAATCTTCCAGATCCCGTGGACTCACGCTGCTCGTCACGGCTGGAGCATCGACAGAGATGCTACGCTCTTCAGGAGTTGGGCCATGCACACTGGTAAGAAACCTGTTTCATCGACTTCATGAGAATCGTTTTAATGACGTCAGAACATTTCACATTATCACTTAAAAAAGAAACTTGTTATATTTATTGGTCGTTTGATAAACGTTTCTAATACTTTTATCCATCATGTCACACTCGGTGTTTGGTGTTGATTAGTCAGGTTGTCTGATGGGTTGATGTGTTAATATCTCTGATTCAGTTTCAGTTCAGGAATCTGCCAGTGAATGATCAAATAGACTGGTTCAACAGGATGATTTAATTAGACAATAAAAACTGTCAGAATGTAACGAATAATCTTCAATAACAGAGAAACAATTGGAACAAAAAACAACAGTTTCTATTCTAATTTTATTTAAACTAAACTTGTCAACTATTTTTTTTCAAGTCCATGTCTTGACTTCCACGCTAGCGAAGAGCGGCAATGTTTACGTACGCTCCACGTCTTTCTAGATTTACTACATTCCTGACTTGATTGTAGTTTCCAACTAAGTCATATGAGTTTCCAGTAAGTTTAGATAACAGCAGCAATGCAAACTAAATACATAACCGTCTCACGAAGAGTAAACCACATATTAACAGTCATTTAATAAAGACATTTCTGTCCCAACCAGTTTAGATCCTTAATTTAGGTTTTTGCCTCGATTTAGAAAATCTTAAAACGACAAAGATACAGAGCGAGAACAAACCTTCCACTATTAATTTGGTCAGATTATTGATTATGTGATTATCATTCACAGAATAATCAATGTATACATTTAATTTGAGTTAATTTGAATCAACATGATTTTGTTTGATGTGTTTTATAGTAATGAGTTGGGAACAGGCATCATTCACACACACACGTTGACACACGAGTGAAACCCATCACACATTTCTGTCTTGGGAAAGTCACGGTTTGTGAGCGTAGCTGCATCATATCACATGGGAAAGCTCCAGTTCAGTAGCTGTGAATGTGCAGGGATCAAGTTGCTGTCAAAGTTCAACAGGACAAAAATCTACAACGACGACGACGGGTCGAAATTCATCTGGTCAGAAAAGAAATAATAAAAAAACGAGAAAAACAGGATGTTTAAGAATCATCCACCTGCTTTAAAATATAAGGATGTTTCTGTAAAACTGCAGCTGCTTCATGTGATTGATCTTCTTTATCATTCGACCTCTGACCTCTGACCACGGTAAATGATCCTGCAGGGATTGTTTTTTTTTTTTCGCTGCTAAAATATGAGAAAAGACTCTTTATCATCATCAACATCAGTCACTTGATTATAAAGTCAAATGACTGATGTTTTTAATTGTTCAGTATATAACTTGTCAACTTGTTAACTCATCAACTTTGACTCATATAAAGTTTAAAACATTAAAGAGTTGAGTTCAGATGTAACACTTAAACACGTCCAACTGAAAGAATTTCAAATGTAGAAAGACGAGTTTACGAACTGCGACGTTAGAAACAAACTGTTATTTGTTTGTGTTTCACGTCATCGATCTTTGTCTTGAGTGATTGGATCATTTTTATTTGCTGTTGATGATTTGATCCTCGTTCAAACGTTCAGAGCTGCAGATGTCGCATCGATTAATTATGAGACTTGAATCATATTTTTTTAACTAACTAACATTATTTTATAGAAATCTGTTTTTTCTTTGTAAATTCTTGTCAAAAAGATAAATTCTAAAAACTTAGGGGGTGAATACTTTTATAAAATCAACACTGAGTGACTGGTGATGTATCAGCTCATCCTAACATCCTGCCAGGAAAAGACAAACAGAAATGTTTACAACATGACAAACTGTTTGTTTCTACGCATGTTGTTTTCAGGTCGGTATCGTCCAGGAAAAGACAAACCAGATCCTAAGACGTGGAAAGCTAATTTCCGTTGTGCCCTGAACTCTCTGCCCGACATCTGTGAGCTGCGGGAGTACAGCAGAAAGAGAGGCAGCAACGCCTACAGAGTCTACAGGATGCTGCCCAGCACACAGACACGCAGACGCAGGAGAGGTGAGACGTCACGTGTTCAATGTATGTACAACACTCGAACGGTGGACGTGTTGTCGTTCAGGGTGTGACTGCAGCTCTGTTTGCTTCCTACAGGGCTGCGGTTCAACAGACCCAGAGAACGACAGGCCAGTTTAGGTGATGAAACATACACTACACACACCTGGCAACCTGCCACCACCAGACCCATGTCAGACTCAGGTCAGAGGGTGGAGACGCCTGCAGGGGACGCGTACAACAACACTCAAACATACGGTGAGAGGTTTGTTGTTACGGACGTAGATTTGAAAATAAAAATCTGTGATCTTGTGATGATAAATGTTGTTGTTGTTGTGGCAGGAATCTGGGAGACAAAACCAGAGGAGCATGAACAGAATGAGGCTGTTTATAAGGTAACACACGTTTAACCTCAAATTTGTCTTATTTCTGATGAAGTTTCAGAAGAATGTACGGCCACTATATGGACCAAATTAGAGTTACAAAAGAAAAAAGCAAAAGGACCAATTATAAAACTCCAAAACATAAACACAACCGCCTCAAAAAGACTCCAACATCCACCACAGTCAAGACAAAGACCTTCACCTGCCTCTTCTGTGACTGAAGAATCCAAACATGACAAACGTCTGTTAGACTACAGCTGCAGTCTTTACTATCTGACTGACTCATCATGTGTTTTATCTTCTACAGCTGATGGATCACTTGAACGGCACCGACCTGTGGAACCAAACTACAGAGAGAAAATGGAGAACACACACACTGTGGGACCACTGGCACTGTAAGACACCGCGTCACTGTCATTAGATCAGAATTAACATTATATTTACATTATATTCACATCTGAACACAGTGGGACCTCAGTAATTCTCATATAACTTAATAAAATAAAATAATAATTAGTTTATATATATATATATATACACATCAGGTTGTTGTGATGATATTTGGACATTAATCATCTGATCACTTGTAAATAATAATAAATATCCAATTTAAGTCTCTTTAAATGTGATTATAAATGTAGTTAAACTTTACTATGTTGAACAAAAACAGTTAGTAACAATCAATTCAATAATTAAAGACAAAAGTTAAAATAAATCACTGAGTAGTTTAGTAGTTTTCATTTGATAATGTCACAGTAGATGTGTGTATTTTCTTTCGTTGTTAAATCTTCCATAAAAGACTCTGATGTTAAAGTTTAATTCGACTGAAATTCTAAATGTTGGGATGTTGTTTTCTGTCCAGGCAGCGGTGAAGACGTCCCGTATCCTCTCCACTCAGAGAGCTACTCTGACCTGCTCGGTCCAAACTACATCAAGGAACTTTCTGATTGGTCCACGAGTCAACAATCACTGATGCAGTAGCTGCAGCTGCAGCAGCTCGACCTCCTGCTGTTTAGGTTTTAACCTCAACATCGATTAGAAGCTATTTTCTCTTCAGGCGCTGAACCAACTTCAGCAGTTTTCCTCCTACTGTCTCTAAATGTGCTGAGTCTGACCACCGATGGAGAGAAACATCCGCCGGTCATCGTGTCTGCTGACTCCAGGCTGCTGAGGTGAGGATCCTGTTCCAAGCCACGCTTCGTCTCTGTCATCATCACCTGGGTTCATATGGTTCAACGCTTCAAACTCACTGAACCGACACCGAGATCACACCACAGCTACAGAGTCAACAGATACGGTTTCACCTCAGGACGGGATCAGAAACCACTCAGAGCTTCACTGGATGTTTAGGAAACATACAGGAAGAGAACGTGCACCAACCGATCAATCTATCTATCGATCAATCTATCCATCTATACTCCACATTATATACCGTCATATATACTCTAATATTTTTGTGTGTATTCATATTTTTTGATGCAACTGATGGTGCAGTTTATTTTGTGATTGTTTTTTTTTTAAAAAAAAAAAAAACTTTAACAAAATGAAACTATTAAATTGCCTCGTCTTGTATTTGTGTTGTTTGCTGTGTTTTTTATTTTTTGTAACAAATATTATCAATGAGTCTAAGAGTTACAACTCGTATTTAAAAGCTGACAGTTGTGTGTGTGTGTGTTAAAATGTTGAAGCTATCAGGGAAATGAACCATGAACGCTACTGTTCAGATCAATAAAAGAAGCTCAACCCTGTTCAACTCGTCTGTTTGTGTCTGAGACGTAAAAAGATAAAACATCGTCGTTGTCATGAGTCGTTTACTATTAATAATAAGAGTTTAGACTTAAACCGTGACAAAGACAAACACATTAAGCGCTGAATAAATCCACCATGAGTAAATTTAACTTGACGCTCAGTCAACAAAGCCATGAAATATAATCTCTTCATCTTATTGTTAAAACGCTTTTTAAAAAGCTGCTGACAGGCTGATTCACTCTGGATGAAGATAACGTGTTTTAGGAGTAAAACAGACTTTTATATGTTATATATTTTATTTAGAAACATATATATTAGATCTTTATACCAGTGTTAAACAAACCGTTTGTGTTTCTAAACTAAACGCGCCTCAGTAGCAGCGTCCTGAGTGTTTCTTCCTTATTCACACATTCATCATCATTCATCATAATAAAAACATGGAGTCGAGCAGTCAAACATCAACACTGAACATTTATTTCTCATTGTATATTCTGGAAAAAAATGCAGATGATTTTTTTTTTTCCTCAAAGAGGAAACTACATCATATCAGGCAGAAAAACAACAACACAGCTTCGACCTGAACCGTCTCTAACTTTTCTTTTCTACAGAAAAACAAACAAAAAAAAGAAGTTTGATCGTGAACACATAGAAACTGTCGACCCTTTTATTCTATTATCTGATATATTTACAGTCATTTACGCTCTAATAATTCCTTTAGTAAAAGTAAAGTCACATTCAACCAGTCCACCAACACACCCTGCTGGTCACACGATGTACTGCAGCCCCAGTGTGTGTGTGTGTGTGTGTGTGTGTGTGTGTGTGTGTGTGTGTAGTAAGTATTAAGAGCTTGAGGAAACAAACCAGTCAACACATAAAGTGGACTTTTTTTTCTTTTGTTGTTGTTGTTTTTTCATGAAAAAAATAAAATAAAACTACAGAAACATTGTTTCGTTTTAACTGAAGTGAATTTGTCAGTGAATGTTTGGAAAGTTACCAGCAGTTTAAAGGCTGTAGACAACATTTTTTATAAATGGGTGTGTGTGTTTCTGTGGTTGCCTGGTTCCTACATCAAAGATTTCATGAATAACTTACAACAGCACTTATTTAACACCGATCTACAGACGTTTGTTCGACTCAACACGAAACAAAACAATCACATGTATAAACAGATTGAGGTCTGCTGGTTTATACTCCACATTTGACCTTTCTGGGATGAGTTTTATTTTAGTTTATTTTATTTTGGTGAATGGAGCCTGGTTCAAAATAAAACAAAAATAATGAGTCATCAAGAGTTGAATTTATTTGGTAAAAATAAAATAAATTGACATTAGATGACAAACATCTGTTTAACACTGAAGCAATGAAATCACAACCACTACTGCAAAACAAGGGTCATTTAATTTAAGTTTTAATACTATTTGTTTCAGCTGTCAACTTTTAATAAAAACCCAAAAGTTCTGAGTTTTTATTTTAAAAGGATCATCCAACTTTATTTAACATGTTGAACCAAACCTGACCCACATTTGTAGTAATGTTTGTCATTTGATAATTTGGTAAATTTTTTTTTAAAAATCTACAAGCACTGAAAAAAAGAAGAAAATAAATGCATATAAAAATATGAATCTTATTTATTTTTTTGTTAATTTTTTGGTGTGTGAAAGCAAAAAGCTACAAATCACTCTATTAAAATGATATTAAAATAATAAAACATGACTTCAGAAGGCAGATTAAGAAGTTCATAGTTTATTAAAATTCTAAATGGATCAATCTAAATGAATATAAAATAAAAAAACAGTTGAAATCAATGCAAAACTGAAGCGTGAGTGTACAACGTATGGTCCAGTGTACTCTACTCATTTCAAGTTTATGACAGATCAGCAATCTTCACCCTGAAAGCAACTCGAGTACTTTTCAGAATAAAACAACAAACATATATCGCTTTTTTTGCCTTTGCTACCTGCTACCTGCCGTTTTGATAAACCTCTGAGGGTAAAGAAGGAAACTGAACGTTCCTGATCTCCGGCGTGGCCCAGCCACCATGAGGTCCGTTTTACAAATCAGATAATAAATACAGGCATCCAAATGGGCAACAGCAAATATTTTTGAAAATATTTTTCTTTTCTTTTTTTCCCTCATGCATACACACAAGCATACGTCTGACTGAGATTTATGAGCTTTTCTAAACCCTCTTTGTCTACTCGTTAACAGTGCAACAGTATGGCAGCAAATGGATAGCAGTGCTTTCATTAAAAAAACAAAACAAAAAAACAAAAAAGGAATGGAAAAAAATATATATACATCATTATGGAAAAACAGTAGTTTCATCTTTTGGTCCTGCGTCCATATAAACAGAACTGCTTTTGTTTTGTTTTATTTTGAAAACTCTTCTCATGTCAACAACAGTAGTTTCCACAAGACTGTGAAGGGCTGCGGAGACGAAACGGGGACAAGTATTAAAATATATTAAAATACTAAGATTTCTACACTAGAAAACTAAAATCTGACGTGTCTTAAAAAGTACGGGAGCAGTTTACTGCGACACCTGAGGAGTGACAAGGTTCAAAACCTGCAGGTGAAAGTTAATCACGACTCGGTGAAATATTAACTCTTAACGAGTCGCCCGAGGCTGATGAAATTACACCGCTGAATAAATCAGACTGATGTTGTTCCACAAGAAAAATAACAAGAAAACTGGCAGCTGAGTCAGTGTCACAAGGAAAACCAGAGAGGTTGTCAACACCAGGCAGCTGATCAGAGAAGAATAATACCATTCAAATATGATTAAACACAAAGTTTTAGTACAAATGTGTCACTTCACCAGTTTCTTCCCACACAAACCAAACCTGACGCTGTGTTCGTGACACAGCATGAGTGTAGCCGCGAACTGTCGAGTCTGCAAATATTGTGTCTCACTAATAAAGTGTCAAAGCCACAGATGTTGTGTAGTTTTAATTAGAATTAATTTTATGGTTTATTTTTTTCCTGACGCCTGAAGGGTCGTTATTACAGAACTAAAGAGTCAAAAGTCAAGACGACTGTAAAGTCGTCGTATTAAATCATGAAGTTAACTGACTCCTCTTTTAAAAACAAACCGTCACAAATAGTTATTTACATAAAACGAGCCTGAACTGGTCGCTACATGAGGTAGTGAAAGTAGTGATATTTTGTTACTGAATATCAGTTCCACAAAAGGATGAAACAGCATCTCTCACCTCGTTACAACTGCGAACCTTCAGAACCTCCGTGTGCGTAACCTCCTTTAGATTTCATCTGAGCCTGAACGAGGTCGACCTGGAAAACGCCAGGGAGGAGACGACAGTTAGTAAAGTTACAATTACAAAAACTCTGAGTAAAGGATCAGAAACGTACCGATGCCAATCCTAGGCCCATGTCCCCTGAGCCTACGTGTGTGGTGTGAACAAAGTTTGTTGGCTCTCCGATCATGGAGCGATCGATCCGTCGCCGCCGTTTCTGAAAAATGAGCAAAAACCTTTAAACCGGTGATGAGAGAATTAAACATCGTCTGTTTCACTTTGTGTCAGAAGAAGTGGACATGAGCTAAAAACTGAAGCAGAGGTCGAGAAACACAACCGTCAAAATAATAAACATTGCTAAATATAAATGAAAGTGTTTCTCCAGACAGTTAGAAGTGGTTTTGTCACTGTGACATATCTTGATCCTGAGAGGATGTGTTACATGTTTCGTTGGACACAAGTGAAAAAGAGAAACAGTCTGAGTTTATCAACAGCTCCGTCACATCACTTATAATCACCGTCCACTTTTAACGAGGCAGGGTGACATTAAAATAAACGCTATGTAAATGAATTTGTTGTTGAGGTTAATGTCAGACTCACAGGTTGTGGCTGCTCTGCAATGCAGCAGCTGAAACAAACCCAGAACTCAGTCATTCTGAGGCTGAAGAGGAAGAAGCCGCAGCAGTTTCCTCTCTCACTTCAGACGTCTCTGTGTGCGTCTGTCTTCCTGTTCAGTTTCACCAGACACACAAACGCACAACCCAGGAAACGATGACAGACACACACACGCCACTGGGTTCTCTGGGGTTTAAAACCGTTGGAACTAGAACCGTTCTCCCGGCGCACACACACACACACACACACAAACACACACACACACGAGGACGACGTTCTCTGCTGGAAAAAACAAACAAAAACAAGCAGACGTCTTAATCACATGCTGACATTAAGGTCCCACTTTTCCTCAGTGTTTGGGTAAATGTGTTTAGTTTTTGTTTCTTCCTGTCAAATGACAACACAACAACAACGCTACATAACTAATGAGGGCACATTTACGCCTCTCGTCACACATGCACCATCGTGTGACATGATTCTTTTAAATACAGTGGAAAGAAGTGAAGGTTTAGGGGTAGAACTGGGTCAGGTCGGGGCTCAGTAAAGTTGTTCATTAATTCACATGAACCGTATGTTTCACGTTTCGTCTTATGGGTAATTTTCTTGATGTAAACAACAACAACAGAGTGTTTGATTGTGATTTTTTAACTCTCATTTCCACTAGATAAACTATCTATGAGACAATCAAATGTTTCACTTTTCATTACGACGACACAATGAGGGATTTATCTTAATTACTCCGGGGTTTTCCCTCAACACACACACACGTACAAATGTATAGATAAAATACTAGAAAGATCTAAAAACATCAGAAGACAAAGTGTTACAACGTATCAACTCTCATGTGAGAAACACTAAGATGATGATTTTCATATGTTAAAATGGATGAAAAAGCTGTGGTCAGGCTGCAGGTGCTGCAGTTCAGAAAATAAAAACCCTGGATGAGTCATTACTAACGTGTTACAAACTAAATAGTTTGGTTTGATATGTCGACACTTGGATGTAATAGTTAAGCTGTATGTAATCTTTTATTGCAACATCAGACCAAACGAGAAAAAACAGGATCACGCCTTTTTATTTTCATTTTTCATGTGTTTTTCTTCTCATCCATCCTCGTTGATGATAAATGAGGTAACTGAAGTGATCAAGTGATCAAATGATCAATAATCTGCCAAAAAAAAAGCTCAAATCGCTGACAAAGTAAATTTCCTAAATGTAAAACTCTTGTTCTGCAGCATTGAAGTGACATTGAAGTGTCGCTATTACATGATGAGACATCAGAGAATGAAACCCCGCGTTAAAAGACAGTTACATTAAATAAAATCAATCATTAACTCTGATTTTATTTAGATTAAATGTCAAACCGTCGCTATTTACAAACAAATCAACGTTATGTAACTTCGCGCCGCTGCGGCAAACACACTCCTCTTCACTGAAGACTCGGGTTTACCGTTAAATTAGTTAAAACTGATCTAATTTAACTGAATCAAGACATCTCCGCGTGTAAAAACACTCGTTTTAGCTGAAATGTTTCGGTCGAGCGGCGTCGTCGCCCGAAAAAGAAAACGAATCAGCGTCAAGTATTATCAGCTGCTAGCATAGTTAGCTCACATGCTAACGTTCCCTAGCATGCTAACGGTAGTAGCGCTAGCTCCGTGGCCTTTTTTCCGCTGACAGCTAGCTAACCATGCTAACCGTGCTAACGACGCTAACCCAGCCCGTTTCCGAAAGTCTCTGACTTCAACGCTCAAACGAAACGACACATTTTTTAAAAAAAAAAACAAACGAACGTTTTTTTGTGTTTTTATTCTGTTTAACAACATTTTAATAAATATTCTATTAATTAGAAGCTGTTTTATTTTAAAGTGAATGGACTTACCGGATGATGAGCAGTTAGCCGGAATAAGAAAAAAACCCCAACGATCGACTCAAAGATGAAGAATGTAAAAAAAACACACACAACCCGGAACTGTGGCGCTGATGACGTCACGCCACTTCCGCTCCACAGCGTGACGACTTCCGTTGTTGACCCACGTTGTTCGCGTTCGCTCACATTAGAAACAGTAAATTCACCGGTTCAGGTTGTTTTAAATGAAGTAAAGATGAGGCCGCTGACAGACGAAGAGACGAAGACGATGTTTGAGAAGTTGTCGAAGTAGTAAGTGAATCTGGAGACGTTTTATTCACGTACAGAGACTGAAATTATGTTTCTAAGAACGACTAGCATGCTGCTAGTTAGCATGTGTTTGAGTCTTATTTTCTCTTCAACAGCATCGGTGAAAATATAAAACTACTAGTGGACCGACCCGACGGTACCTACTGCTTCAGACTGCAAAATGACCGAGTTTATTACATGAGGTAAGAAATATAACATAAACATTATATTATAATATCTAATATCACGTTTACGTTTGAATCAGTTCCGTTCAATCTCTGTTGTCTTGTTTTATTTTTTACAACAGTGAGAAAATTCTCAAATTAGCCACAAACTTCTCCAGAGACAAACTTGTGTCAGTGGGAACCTGTTTTGGAAAATTCACAAAAACCAAGAAGTTTCGTCTCCACATCACAGCTCTGGATTTTCTGGCTCCATATGCAAAGGTACATCTCTTTATTACTGGTATTATCTGTAAATATTTGTCTCCGTCTCCATCATATCTAAGATATTTTATAAATGTATCTTTGCTTCCTTCATCTTCAAATCTTCCTCTTTGTTTTTAAATAAAGGAGTAAGAACAACTCCACCATGTGATTATGTGGCATCTCATACTGATGATTACTGACACATTTCCTCTGTTTTAGTGACATAAAGACGTCACTGATAAACCAAGAGGCATCAACACATAAACCATCATGTGCCACAGATGCTACATGTTGTTTGTGGTTTTGCTGCTACTATTTCATGTATTTGCCTCACACTCATCTGTTTGAATTAGTGTTTTTTTATTATTATTTATTTATTTTTGGCATCACCTCAGCGACGTAAACTACAGCTGCTCAGACAACACACTTCCTGTACAGTCAGGATTGTCAGTAGGTTTGATGGGACCGTTGGTTAAAAACATGATGTGATGTTTACACCATCGATACATGTCGGTACATACAATGATGTATTGTATCTTAGTCGGACTCTTTCGTTTCAAGAGATTTACTTTGGTTTTCAGGACGTTATTGTTAATGAACATTAACATTGAACATCTGT
Organism: Polydactylus sextarius; assembly: GCA_016801845.1. NCBI lineage: Eukaryota > Metazoa > Chordata > Actinopteri > Polynemidae > Polydactylus > Polydactylus sextarius. Next base: position 29,369,234 of record CM028906.1, read on the forward strand.
CCAGTTTATATTTAATCTCTGGTCTTTAATGTTTGTGGTCGTGTGTTTCAGTTCAAGGTGTGGGTGAAACCTGGAGCGGAGCAGTCGTTCCTTTATGGAAACCACGTGTTGAAATCTGGTCTGGGCAGAATCACAGAGAACACGTCACAGTACCAGGGAGTGGTGGTCTACTCTATGGCCGACGTGCCTCTGGTACGTCTTTAAACTGCTCTGACTGATGTCAGGAGTGGTGTTACACACACACGCTGCTGCTACGATGAGATGACTCAAACATTTTGTTTATTTTTTTCAGGGATTTGGCGTCGCGGCTAAAACGACGCAGGAGTGTCGACGAATGGATCCTATGTCCATCGTCGTGTTTCACCAGGCGGATGTAGGAGAGTTCATCAGGAGCGAAGACACGTTAACATAAACATACATCGACAACTGGACTGTCACATCCAACTTTTCTGTTGTTTTGTTTCTAAATCAAAGACCTGCTCCGTCTCTCATCCTGGGAAACCGTTTCTGTCCTTGATAATCTAATTTTGTCAAAATGAAAAATAAAATGCTTTGTGTGTTTTTGTAAATGCTGATATTTCAAATAAATCCAGAACATCTTTGTATTTATTTCAGTCTTTTTTGTTTGTTTGAGTTTGTGACTGAAACAGAATAACAGTAGAAATGTGTAAAATTGTGTAACACAGCAACAGTTTCTGTAACAATCCTATGAACTGAATCCTGAAGGTTCATTTAGATTCTGAACATTATTTTTTTAACAGTTCCTGATTAATGCAATGGAGGAAAAAAAAACTAAACAATTAACATGAAAATTAGAAAATCAAAGTCGAACACTGTCCCATCTTTGAAGTCGGTCTGAACTCGTTAGACCAGTTTTAACTTCTTCATCGTTCTCCACCGGTCCTTCAGGTTCACGCTTGTTCGAGTGGTGAAGCCGTAATAATCTTTTATCCTGATCCAGTTCCCCTCTCCAAATCTTTTGACTCCTTCTTTCAACTTCTCTGTCTCGCTTTCGGACCACATCTGCAAAACAATAGGAACATGTGGTAACAGTTGTTTCTCTCAACACAAATCAAAACCAGAAATATTTTGTTTTTACTCTCGTTACAGAACAGTTGTAGGTAGTGACAACATATACATCTGTTACTTCATTTCTGAGAACTGGACCCTGTGGGACTAATAGGTTTATCTTATTACTACATCTCTTTTGATGAAGGATGTTCCACATCAGCAGATTCATCATTTTCTTCTCTCTTCACTGACACATCAGCCTGTTGTTCAGTAAAATGCTGAATCTGCTGATGTGGAACAACCTTCATCACCAGTTGTTATAAAACCAGACGTTGGGTAAGTCTTGTAAAACAGTGTTTTTAATAAACTCTGGGTTCACTTACTAAGTTATCAGTACTTCAGTTTATGTGTAGGGACCCTATTCATGCTACTGCTGAAATGAAGTGATATTTTGAGCTTTATTAGTGGTTAAAAAATGACTATTTAGATAAGACTTAGAAACAAAGCAGTTGGTCAATATTTTAGTTTTGTCTCTGAGATAACATCTCGTCAAATCTCTGGCTCTAGGCCTCCAAGTTCCTCATGTAATCATCTGAGCTGAGACAGTGTCTTTGTAACTTACCTTCTTCTTGTGTCCTGTGATGCTGCTGTTGTTTGATTCTTTAAGAGAAAAAACACAAGGTATATTAACAGATGAATAAGATTTTCAACACTTGATTTAAACAATCAATTTGAAGAAACAGATATGATGAAATCTCACTGTTGCTGACTCTGGAGCTGAAATACGACTCTTCATCGTTCCACGTTTCCTTGCTCTCCTGAGCGTTGTTAAACAGTTGTTTCCTGTGAACGAGAGCAGGATTTCTTTTTATTGTTTGACACTGTGATCAATAATGTTTATTGAAAAACAGCTGTGAAGAAAAAAAAACTAAAAGTGAGTCTATCAGGTTTTTGTGTGACACTTTAACTCTAGTTGACACTAGTCAATTTCACCAGTGATCTCCAGTGGTGGCGTCTGGTTGGACTTTACACGCCGGTTTAGCGGTTTAGTCTGTGTCGGAGGCAGCGTCTTCACCGGTGCTCGTCAACAATAAACGGCTGTAAATCACGGTGAGAAGCAGCGGCTACATCCTGTCTAGTTCACGTGACCAGACGTAGAGTTTGGTGACGTCACGGTGTGATCGGGAGTCAATCACTGACAAGTCTTGTAGTGTGAACACTACAGGTCTCAGACCAGTTGTTGAGACTCCACATCATGGGAACACAAGTCGCCAACGATCACGACAGAGACTGAGACTCACTGATCGATGGTGAAGTCGACTGGTGTGAACTAGAGTTGAGAGACGCATTCATTTATCAACCTTGTATTAAACTAGAATTCACAGACTACAGATCAGTAAAACTACTTCTATCAGAAGTCAGTGATATAATCTTAATCGAACCATTTTGAAGTGGAGGAATCTTTGTTTCGAGCTTCTTTATGTGGAGTGGAGCTTTTCTGAGGAACAGGTGGACGAGGGAAGGGGTCTGGTGAACTCTCCAATGATGAGTCTTCGATACAGATCTCATCTGCATCACCTGGATCGCTGCAGAGACAAAGGTTTATCAAATGTCATCAGTTGTAGAATTAAGTTGAATTTTATTTATATGGCACTTTTCACACTTAAAAGCAACACAAAGTGGCTCACAGAGGCTAAAAACAGAAACGAAACCCAACCCTCCCATCCCCACGGGTACATACAGACACACACACACGCACAGACAAGTTCACACCCACACACACTATCTGTCATCAAAGAGACACGGTCGGGCACCGAGACCTGTGGTAGGAGGAAACCACCTCTGGAGCTCGTCCACGCTGAGACGGCTCATGGCCACGACTACAGGGAGCTGCCACAGAGACGACCCGACCCGGGCAGACAGGAGGCCCCACACCAACACCCAGAGCCCCCTGCCCCCCAGGCCAGAGCCGCCTACAGGACAGCGCCCCCACAGGCAGAACAAGAGCAGCTCCCAGCGTGGCGGGTCCTCATGAGGAAACACTGGAGCTAAAAACTGAATAACTAAAACAGTAAAATTTGATAAGAAATAGATCAGTAAGAAATAAAAAAGAATGTAAATAAAGAAAGGCAATAAGACAGGTGAATAAAACACCGACCTAAAATAATAATTAATAGATTAAATATGATAAGGTGCCAAATTAAAGTAGGAAAAATCAAAGAAATCAATTAAAAGCCTGATTAAAAAGGTGAGTCTTGATCAGGAAGTATCACACTAACAATGTAATAAAAAGCTGTATATTTGGACGTACCTGTTACGATGAGCACTGGTTTGTTTTTGAGGAGTTTTTTGTGGTGAAGGTCTGATGAAGGACGACGACGACTCCTTTGGATCCGTCTCACTGTCTGATTGAAGCCGTTTGGACTTTGTGGAATTTCTGCACAAAAAGAGTCGAGTCAAACTTTTTATATATATATATAATAAAATAAAACAAGATCATTAAAGATAATTATGCCCAGAGTCTATTTCACCATGAATGAGTCCAACACCCTTCACTGATCATGAAGGATGTTCCACATCAGCAGATTCATCATTTTTCTCTCTTCACAGAAACATCAGCCTGTTGTTCAGGAAAATGATGAATCTGCTGATGTGGAACAACCTTCATCACCAGTTGTTATAAAACCAGACGTTGGGTAAGTCTTGTAAAACAGTGTTTTTAATAAACTCTGGGTTCACTTACTAAGTTATCAGTACTTCAGTTTATGTGTAGGGACCCTATTCATGCTACTGCTGAAGTGAAGTGATATTTTGAGCTTTATTAGTGGTTAAAAAATGACAATTTAGATACATTTGGCTGACTGCCCCATTTACTTTCATTGTTAACTATTTGGTTGTGAAAACAAAAGACGGTCAAACTGGATATTACTTCAACCAACGTAACATATCTGTTGAGGGGAGTTTGACTTGTGTTCATGGTGAAATAGACTCTGGTTCATATGAACTGATCTTTGTTGTTTTGTTAAAACAAATATTTACTAACATGACTGAATAGTTCATAACGTCCAGTAGGGGCTGACTTACCTTCTGACTGAACTGTTTGACTGCTTGTGGTGTTTTCCCACACAAGTTCCTCTTTTGGTCACAGAACTGGGCGTTTCCTCCTCGTCGTCTGTTGACGTCTCCTTCAGACAAGTTGAGGCTCTGTGATCAAAGTGGTTTAGAGTCGAGTAATGAACAGATTATATTGTAAACGTGTGATTTTGTCCAGAGAGAAACAATCTGCATCACCAGAATCTGTGATTTAAAAAAAAACAAGCATCAACTTAAAATAACCTGATATTAATCAACCAATCTCGATCTGTCAGTAAAATTTACTATTTCATATTAATTCATTTGTCCCACAGCAGGAAATTACACCACCACAATAAACTATGAACTCCTCTGTTGTACCAGTTATTAATTAACTAATATGACTTATTAGACTAGATACTTTATTGACATTGTCCCTCATGATAAGTGAAGATAAGGTTTTTTTCCCAGTGAGTTTACAGTCTGTTGTACTTTGACATCATATTCAATCAGAGCTCCAGTCTTCAGGTGGTGATGTTTTAAAGATGCAGCCTGTCGTTGGGAACCTGATTGTTTTACATGCATCATGTAACATGGTTTATTGGTATTATTATTAACATGTATATCTACCTCTTCATGGCTCGTCTGGGCAGCGTCCTGGATGGTTTGGTAACTTCACAGTCTGTTATCGGGCTCTGGGAGTCCTTTTTGTGTGATGTGTTTGGTGACTGTGGTGGTTCTTCTGTTCTGACTTGAGGCTCCAGCTCCTGAGACGCTGCTGTACACTGTGAACTGGCCTGACTGTCTGGCTCCACCACCAGCTGTGCCACAGTGTGGAGCCGTCTGTTCCTGGGCACCGACACGGTCTTTGAGGAGGAACCCGCCTGTGTCTGAGGAGCGGCGTCCGTTTGTGGAGGTTGATCGGCTGGAGAAGCTTCCATCGGGCTGCCGGAGTCTCTCTGAAACAAACCGTCCTGATTGGTCTCCTGCTCCGAGTCGTGAGCAGGACTGGGTGACAGACGCAAGGAAAGTTCTCCTTTCTTTTCCTCCTCCTCTCTCTCCACTTCCTCCCTGATCTGAGTAAAGGTTATTGAATCTGAGCCTGCAGCCAGAGCCTGGTAGGCAGCCTCCAGTCTGCTCTGGATGATTGGATGTTTACTGGAATATTCAGGACAAACAAGACAGAGATGATGTGATGATCAGTGACTTAATCATGTTGACTCTTTGAAACAACCTGAAGTTAACTGAGAGAGAGAGAGAGAGAGAGAGAGATTACCATGGCACAAACACAACAGAGTTGAACTGTAGACTAGTTGATGACCCAGGTTCTTCTTCAACATTAGCTCCAGCTGCTTTATTCACTCGATCTGTTTCTCTTCCTTCAATGATGCGATCTGCAGCCTAGTTCACAGATACAACAGAAAATAAGAATAAAGACAAGTACTTTACACGTCAGGACGATCACAGACAATAGTCTCTTATTGATCTTATTTAAAATACATTAAGGTTGAACTACACGTTCTGAGTAAGGCGATGATGATACAATGATGCATTAACTTAAAGTGACGTCCAGAGCAACATGAACCAGAGTCTATTTCACCATGAATACAAGTCAAAATCCCCTAACGAGACATTTTATGTTGGTTGAAGTAATATCCAGTTTGACCGTCTTTTGTTTTCACAACCAAATAGTTAACAATGAAAGTAAATGGGGCAGTCAGCCAAACGGATCTAAACTGTCATTTTTTAACCACTAACTAAGTCTTAAGGAGAAGAACAGAAAAGACAATAACATCTACGAAGGCTCATAAAAAGAGTTTTTATCTGGTGTCTAAAACATAAAAACTCACCAGATGCAGAAAAGGACTCCTACATGGATAGAGTCTCTGACAAAAGGTCAACATCTCCTCCTTGAACTGACGAAAGTCGATTTGCTCAATGACTTCGTGTATTTTACTTTTCTGCTGGATGAGACCCATGAATATTGCTTTCTGTGAGGAGAATACATAAGTTCAGTGATCAACAGACATGACGTTAAACGGTGATTAGACTCAAACCATTGATGAACATGAAATTAATAGACTCACTTTTCCAACCATCGGTCCGGGAAACTGTTTGTTCAACACAACTTTAGCTCGATCAAATTCATCATTCTTGATGCAAATCTTGATGATCTGAAGAAGAAAACATCTCATCTCATTAAATGTTGTGCAGGTAATTATATATAAACATACACAACATCTACAGCACATACTGTATTGATTAGTGATATTTTTATATCTGTATGTCTTGGTTTAAGTGTTGAGTTCTCACCATGTCTTTCAGTGAAGTGTGTGTGTTGTCATATTCCTGCTGTGGGATGCTGCATCTTTGCCTCAGGTTTTCCAGTAACATCAGAGCTGATTCTAGAGGAGTTATTAACTGATCGGACTCGTACGACAAATCTAAAGACAAAAAGACAAAGAGTCAAGTCACAACGTGAACATGAAAACACAGACGCTGACATCTCGGTTTAGTCTTTTTACAGAGAAATGAACAAAACTTCACCACAACATCATGAATATTTAACAATGAGGCTTTTATCCTCTGGTGTGACCTTGAAGAGTTGTTTATCCTCCTGTTCATCACATTTTATTGCACCAGTTACCATGGTGACGTAGCAACGTTAAAACAGTCACCATCACAACGTAAGATGGGTACTTCAGATCAGACTGATCAGTAAATAACCTGTGAACTGTTGATATTTTCACCCACCACACTGTTACTGTTACATTATACTAACAACAACACGTTTCACCAACAGAGCAGGTCACGGCACCGAAAACATGAAGACTGAATAAACAGATGGATGAATATAAATCATGAATATTTTATGTCGACAATAAAAGTGTCTTGTCTGTAATAAACAGGCTCAACACGTCAAACTAACATCTTGTTTCAGATGTGACATGTATCAGTGTGTTTCTATAATAATCATTATCATCATCATCTCACCGAGTCGCTCGCCCTCGTTTATCCGGCAGAGAAACTGTAAAACCCAGATCTTCATTGGCAGGAACTCGGTGGACTCGAAAGGTCGAACCATGACATCTGAAACACAAGAAGACAAACTGTCGTTGGTCTGGAGATAAATTACAACAGACTGACGAGTGTGGTCTTCACCTCAATCTGTCCTCACACTGAGAAGGAGGTGAACAGTAATGAAGGACGTCTACTGAGAGTCTGTGCTTCACTTCACCACATTTCATCCAGGTTCTCGTTATCTGTGGATGTTTTTTCTCCTTTTTGCTTCTAAAAGCTGATTGGTCGTTTATCAGTGATCAATAGGTGACGTCACATCTGTAACTTAACTCTAATAGAGAACGTGAGATCAGGTTGTTACAGTGACGGATGATGTGAATCTTTTTCTTCTGATGTTTGAAACATTGTTGCTGTTGTAGCGTCGTGACTTCAGACGTGTAGACGTAACGTTTAACATGTTTAGTTACGATTCATTAAAAAAACAATAAACTAACGACAGTTTCATGGTGTAACATTGTATCAATTATTCTACAGCTTCTACAAGACAAAACAATAATAAAATACAATAAAATGTAACAATGTGATGAAAGAAAGTGACTTTTAATATTTAATCATTCATATCAAAACTGAATCTGATACACGAGTTTCAGAGACTTCTACTTTAATAAAATAATCAACATTTTCAAATAAAATAAAATAAATTAAATAATAAATAAATTAGTATATATTAAATGATGTAGCATGGGTTTGTAATTTATTAAAAAGTTTATAATAAAACAAATATCTCAGATTTAAAAAAAATCCTGTTTATTATTTGTTGTCACATATTTAAAGGTTTTTAACAAATAAATAAAACTTTAGTGGTTCAGGACTTTATCTTCAACAAGCTACGCACCCACTTCAGTTGTTATTGTTTGTTTGTTTGTTGACTTGTTTACTTGTTGTTAACTCTCTGTCATTAACTCAGATCATTACGGACTAATTCAAACACGTGACCGACACGTTCATAAAGACTAAAACTGTCGTTAATCAACAAACAAACAGATAAATAAACAACAGTGAGCCCTGTCGGACACGAGCTAGCTAAACAAAGTGTAGCTTCGCGGGAAACTGTAGATAAAGATCGTGAACTACATGAACTTACTCTCCAGAACGTCTCTGACGCGACAGAAAGACACATATTGTCCGGTCTTGAACGTTTCTATCGCCAGGTACAGGTAATAATCCACTATCCAGCGGTTGACGATGCACTCGGTGTCCGTCAGGTTGGCGCTGTTTGCCGCCATATTTCCTTCATGTCACAGGAAACCCTCGCGAGCTCCACTTTCTCGAGGAACGCGGTGACGTCAGACGTAGAGTTTTACGTGTTGTTTGTCGATTCTCTGAGTTTTGTCTTTCAGGCTGCGACTCACCACTAAAGTAACCGTTAAAACACAAAGATTATACGTTAAACATGACTTTATATTTAAATACAAATTAAAAATGAGAAATATTTAGGTTTTTACAACCGAAGGACGCGAGATTTGATCAAACGTGACGCCTGAAAGACTAAACTCAGGAACAAATTTAACCCTAGATATTCGCAGTCAAATCTGACGTCCAGAGGTGACGCTGCCTCCTACAGGACGGAAGTAGTTTATATTTCATATATCCATCTTAAAGGTGGATGATGGAGAAACTTCAACAATATCAATATCAAACACACATTTACATTTAGAACAACTTTAGTTCTTTAGTTCAGACTCATTCATTGTCTATGAAGATTGTTGTAGCTCCATGTTTTAAAGTGCTGGATAAACTTCATAATATTCTTCTGTTTTATTAACATGTACTTGTACTTTTACTTTCTACACTTAACTACATTTACTTATAGATTACTGTCATACTGAAGTACAGTAAATACTAGATACTTTAAGACTTTTACTGGAGAATCATTCTAGTGACGACTTGAACTTCTACCAAAGTTATTTTATTCTACTCTAGTGTCTCTACTTCTACTCTAGTGTCTCTACTTCTACTCTAGTGTCTCTACTTCTACTCTAGTGTCTCTACTTCGACTCTAGTGTCTCTACTTCTACTCTAGTGTCTCTACTTCTACTCTAGTGTCTCTACTTCTACTCTAGTGTCTCTACTTCTACTCTAGTGTCTCTACTTCTACTCTAGTGTCTCTACTTCTACTCTCTCATCTCATCGATGGTTAAAACTTCCACAAACATCGTGACATGTTGTTTACTTCATAAACTCCAGAGACTTTTTGTTGTTTTATCATCAGAGACCATAGAAAAACAATCAATCACCATTAATTTAACTTTAATTTAATCAAGTTTATTATGTAAAAGAATGACATTAAAGATAGAAGACATTATAAGATTATGACACATTAATAAAAAAAACTTGAATAAAACATTACATTTAAATATTGTTAATAGTAACTTTTATACTTTGTTTATAAAGCTGAAGGACGTTTGATCTCAGGTGAAGGAAATAAAAACTTTGTTGTTAAATTTCATTAAATATTCAGCCGCTTCGTTACATCACACGATGCGACGCTCGTCGTCTGATCCTCGTCTAGTTGATTGATCATTAAACAACATCGTACAGTTCTCTACCTGTGTTGATTGATTATCTCGGACGTACAGCAGAAAGTGTAAAAGGCTCAGAACACATTTACTAGTAAAACTTTTAAAAATCATCGATCGGTTGATTGATTCTGTTGCTGAACGTGTTGAACGATATGATCCCAGTTAAAGATTGAACGATTACAGCATCTGAGTTTGGTCATGAAACAGGACATTTTACATGATCGAACCCTGTCAACACTATAGATTTATTGATCCAGGATTAATTAACTCTTGACGTTCTGCTACTTTATTATCAGCGTTTTATTTCCTGACACTTTTACTTCTAGTTTCTGTTTATTGGTCTTGGATGTAATTTTACTACTACAACTATTTCATCGGCAGCTCGTTACCTTGATTAGCGACATAATTAAAACTTAACGGTATGATACGGTTCCTGATCACAATACAATCTGTCTTATGCGTATTAGCTCGGACGTGTTTTGGCTTTTTTTTTTTAATTACATTAAAAAAAGTACACTGATCATGTTAGGATGAACCATGCTGAATATAGAGAAAGAATGATACTGTCTGAATAAAGAAGAAGAAGCAACTGTTGTTGAGGTGATGAAGTCCAGCAGAAAAAGAAAATGAAAGAAATAGCGTTGATAAAATCCCCTGATATTAGTTATTAGCTTTCAGTGCTGTGTCCCTTCATCCCAAAAAAAATCAAAAATCAAAGAGTTTTACATTCTGACGACAGAGTTTGTCTTCAAACATCAGAACCACAGAGCATCAGATATCATCACTTAGTGTAAACAGAGGAGAAACACTTCTTCTCCTAAAAACCACAGAAAAGAACAAACAGCAGGAAATAACGACACCAGCCTGTCGGTCAGGACGTCTCCTTAAACCTTCATCCAGTGCAAACAGGCCAATTACTTACTTAAATAAAACAGGAGACATGAGATGTTCATAAATATGGCAACAATGACAAGTTGATAAATTCACTGGCCTGGATGATTTTAAAGGCATGAATTAAGAAAACAGAGAGAAGGTTTCTGCTACTGTTCTGACGTTTGTGGGGAAAGAAAAGTAAGAAAAGACCTTGTGAGCGACTCCTGAGCTTTAAAAAGTCTAAAAAGTATAATGAGCCTCTTTCTGCACAGCGGTTTCTTTTATACGTCGACGGACTCGTTGCACAATGAAGCTTGGCTGCATTTCAGAACGAGCTCACGTCGAACCAGAGGAGCCACCGTGTCTTAGACTCGACTCTGGGGAGGATTCAGATGTTTCTTTCCAGGGTTTAAACGCTTCAAGGTCTGATCCAACTTCTCTTTACTGGTAGATTCCTGTTACACACACACACAACTAGACTTCACTTATAAAACCGCATGAATAAAACAATTCAAAACTTTCAAACATTTGGACTTTTCAAGCAGCCAAAGTTGTTCAACCTGAATCACTTTGTTATGAAGATGAAGAGCAGCAGCATGTTGGAGTGAAGAATAAATGTGTCTAATACAACAAAAATGTAACTATTTTAATTTTAATAACAGCAGGCGTCTCCAGCGAACCGTTAGTGATGAAACTGATAAAAATAAAGGATCTTCAGCAGTTTTTATTTTTATTATTATCTAATTTATACTCGAGTTGAACGACCCAAAGAATGAACAACTTCAGCCCAAATGAGAGAAAAACCAACATGTTAAAGGATATGAACAGAGGAACAAGCTGCTCCGTCGTGAATGAAGAAAGAGGCTTGTGTTCTTTCATTACCACAGTCAGACATGCAAATCAAGGCAGCACGCTTCCATTTCTGATGTCCACTGTCCAACAAGTGCTAATGAGGAGTCCACGTTCCTCGGCCGTGTTTCTTTTGTCTGAACAGTTTCAGTCTGTTTTAGTTTCACTCGTCTGTGTCCGGCGATGACGAAGCAGAGAAAACAAACTACTGACGTTGTGTGTTGAAGGTGCAGAAGATGAGTTCAAACAGCACCTCGATGGTCTCACAGGGAATAAAAGACTCTTGATTTGAGTTAACGTACTGCATGCTTTACCTAAAAAAAACGCAAACAAACCGAAACGCTGCTCATGTTAAAAACCTTATTTCCAGTTGTTCAGCTTCTTCGCGCAGACCGGACGTGTCGGTCTACGTCAGCATGTTGGAGCGAGAATACAAACTTTCATGTTGGTGGTCGGTTGAAGCGCCGGTTTCTCCGTCACCCGCGTGAAAGACTCTGAGGTCCGTCTAAGCCTCCGTCAAACAAGGAGCTGCATCAGTCTAATCTGTTGTCAGACAGAAAACTCGGAGCCGCCGCGGCGAGCGTGGGTCAGCAGTAAGAGGCGCCGCAGACGGAGTCCTGTGAAGGGGTTACACCACAGCAGGGACGGAGGACCCCCGAACACGGCCTTCATCCCGTCCCACCGCATGTGACGCTCCCACGTCGGCTTCTCATTTTTAAGACGTTCGATCTCCTGAAACGCAACGAACATCGTTTAATAAAACGTGGGTCAACACAGAAAAACCTGAGAGAACAACAGCTCATCTCACTGACGCACCGATGTTGACTCATCTGACAAAATGAAACACTGAACTTCATTGTTACACATTGAGGGAATATTTTTGTATTGACTCAAATATAAGACGACTCTTTTCAAGACCAACTGATGGGAACAGTTAGTGAATGAGCACATGACCTGTAGTAACAAGCGTGCATCACCGAGGAGTGGGTTTATTTTTTGTTTATTTGTTTGTTTTTGTCATTATTTGTTGAGATTTTTGTCTCTAATGACAGAGACAGTGTAGAGACAGAAAGGAGGAGAACAGACGCAGGGAAACTCGTCTGTCGGGATATGAACTGGTGAACAGCTGCACGGAATAAATACACCAACATGGTACCAGGTGGATCAGTGTTTAACGTGTGTGTGAGCGTTAGCATTAGCATCACAGCTAACAACCACTTGGTAGTTAGAGGACAATTATCACCGGCCGAAGGTTAAAACTCTGACGTCGCCACCGTCTGGTCAACGTCTAGAAACACTGTCTCCTCTGATGTTTGTTAACTTCTCAACGTCTGTTTTCTAGTGAGTCTGTGTCACAGTCTCATCTCTCCAGGTCACTGGTGTTAGAGAGAAGAAGACGTTTGACGCCACCTGTTGGTTCAGACCCCGGGTCTCTGGACCCTGAATATAAGACGACTACAACATCTTTTTCTAGAGGAAAAATACCGTCTGATACTCGGGTCAATACGATAAATCGTCACTAAATATGTTTGGCCTTTGACTTGGATTCCACAGTGAGTTTTCAGTTTGACATGAACCCTCCTGTGACAGATACTGACCGTCTCGTCGTTGCAGATGGAGTGGATCTGAGTACCAAACATTACGGCTGTGAAAGTGAGGAAGAGGATGGCTTCAAGACAGAGGAAGATCAGCAGCAGCACAGAGACGCCTGGAGAGAAGTTGCTGCACTCTGGTTCACAGGGAGACAAAAACACATCCATGTTTCTATTTTATTTTTATTTTTATGTGTTTGTTCAGTGGCAGCGTCGTCCTGTAGGGGGCAGCAGAAGAATGAAACATCGTCTTCATTTTCTGGTTCATTGTAGCACAGAGACTCACACGGGAGCAACAAAAAGATCAACGGCAGCTCAGTGGTGACTGTGCTACAACATGGAGACATGAAGAGAAACAACAACCTCCTCATCTCTAGTCTCCTCATCCTCTCAAGGATTTATCAATCACCTATCGGTGGTTGAGATTCTGACTCATGGTCTGTGTCACTCACCGTTCCACTGGACTTTAATACAAGTGAAGAAGTGCATCCCACTGAGGCCCAGAGCGTGGGCAGAAATCAAGGCTATGTACATCTGAGGAGGGAAAGTGAGAAAATCCATCAAACTTTAAAGCTTTCTGCCTTTTTTTATTTAATTATATATGTTTTACAAATAAATTCTCTACGTGTCAGAAACAGTAGAAGACAGTTTGATTACCCCGGTGACCCTGTCGTCGTAGACGACACTTTTATGTTTGTGTCACCGGAGAAACGACCTACAGCACATGAAGCCATAAAAAAGTGCTGATGTTGTCAGGACGTCACCAAGTAGACACACGTTTACTGTTCATCACATCATGAAGCTTCACTGCTTATTTCACATTTAGAAGACGAGACAGAAACGATTCCCTCTCATCTGATTTTAGTAACTTTAAGATAAAACAAACAAAAACTGATTATTCATATTTCTCATCCTTACAACATCAACATCGCTGTGCACCCTGTGTGTGTGTGTGTGTGTGTGTGTGTGTGTGTGTGTGTGTGTGTGTGTGTGTGTGACTTACAGTGAAAAGAACAAAGAATCTCTGATTCTTTTCTCCCACACAGTTATTGACCCAGGGACAGTGGTGATCCATCTTCCGGATGCATCTTTTACAAATACTGTGAACGGGAGAGAAAAAAGACGGTTTGTGACAAACTGACTGATGTTAACGTCTTCAATAGGATTTTTGTTTAGATTTAAATGTGAACATTTTGTCTTTACAGCTGAAGAGACTGAGCTGATTCAAACCACCGACTGCTGCACTTTAACTCTAGTTAAACTTAGTTCACACTAGTTCACTCTGGTCGACTCCACCATCATCTCCAGTGGTGGTGTCTGGTGGACTTGGTCCTCTGATGGTTGGTGAATCATCAGTTAATGATCATAATGTGTGAACAGCCCTAACGACTCCATCAGAGGCCGTCGGGACCTTTTTTCTTTCATTTTCACTTTCTACAAACTCCCCGCGTCTGATCCAGATGTTACCCGGTACCGGGGAGGTCTGCTGCTGATTTCAGCTCCACCGTGAAAACCAGCGTGTTGCCATGGTGATGTTTACACGCCGGTTTAGTGGTTTAGTCTGTGTCGGAGGCAGCGTCTTCACCGGTGCTCGTCAACAATAAACGGCTGTAAATCACGGTGAGAAGCAGCGGCTACATCCTGTCTAGTTCACGTGACCAGACGTAGAGTTTGGTGACGTCACGGTGTGATCGGGAGTCAATCACTGACAAGTCTTGTAGTGTGAACACTACAGGTCTCAGACCAGCTGTTGAGACTCCACATCATGGAAACACAAGTCGCCAACGATCACGACAGAGACTGAGACTCACTGATCGATGGTGAAGTCGACTAGAGTGAACTAGAGTAAACTAGTACTTTAGTCTCAGTAAAGCAACAAAGCAGACTACAGAAGAAAATCTCTCACTTGAGTTAAGTCGTCAGCTCTACAGACCTGCAGTGATGTGCTCTCTCAGGCTTGATGCTGCAGCACTTCGGGCACTTGTAGATGACCTCACCAGGCTTCAGCTGCAAACTCTCCATGTACTCTTTGGTGGCGTTGCCTTTAGGAACTGCACCCTAAATAAATCAAACACAAACTGTGTCAGTTACAAATGAAATAAAAACCGTTAGAGAAGTCAAGCTGTGTCTTTGTGCAGAGACACAGCTGGTGAACTTGTGCTAACAAGTGAAGCAGTTCAGTACGTCTGCATGTTTGATTTAAACTGAATCTACTTGTTATTTGACATTGTTATTTAACATCCTGAGTGAATCACTACCACATAATAATGAAACGGATAAAACCTGAAGAAGTTTAAAGAACAGTTTGACACACTCCTGTACAACTTCCTGTGACTATTTTAGGATTTTAAATGGAGCATTTGTTAAAGCTGAGAGCTGCTAGTGTGATGAAATCCTGCTATTTCATGTCTTTATATGACTACAGTGTTTTCACCCTTGTTTAACCTACACAGTC
This sequence comes from Polydactylus sextarius, assembly GCA_016801845.1. Classification (NCBI taxonomy): domain Eukaryota; kingdom Metazoa; phylum Chordata; class Actinopteri; family Polynemidae; genus Polydactylus; species Polydactylus sextarius. Next base: position 29,384,689 of record CM028906.1, read on the forward strand.
ACGTGGAAAATCATTCACTGATGTAAAACTTGCTCTGCAATCACCTCCGACTTTAGCTTTGCCCGACTGTTCGTTCAAACAGGATGAAAAGCGGTTCATGATCTCTGTGTTGTTGCAGGAACATGGGGGGCATCGGCCTGTAGCTTGACAGTGCTGCTGCAGGGATGCATGTCTGTCTCAGAGCTGTAGCAGCTGCTGACCAGGCTGTTGTGACATCACATGACATATCATTGACCCTGCTGGTTCCACATGCAGCGTCAATTATCCTGCTGGAGCAGGAAACTTCACATCTCTCAGCTGCACGGTGGCTGAGATACAACGCTGTACGACTGGAATCACCTAACATGGAGGTAGAAGGACGTACTGTCAGTAACCCGGCTACTCTTCTCCCTACAGCTGATGACGGAGTCACACGACCGGTGGTGGTGATAACCTCTGCTTGCTCCCACAGACCTGATCTGCAGGACACACCTCTTCCTAACGCAGACCTTGAACTTTACAGCTCAGCATCAAGGGACCTGACAACAGGGAGAATCAAGCAGGTTTTGCAGTAACAACGTTGTATGAAACAGTGACTCCTCGTCCTTTGTCAACCTCCCACTCAGCTCAAGCAGCTGAGTCTGTGGCTCCAAGATTCACCAAGAGTAAATCTGGTAACATATTCATCGACAGCAGATATGCTTGAGTGTAGATGGGATTTTTTGACTCCATCAATTAAACCTAGTGCTCATGCTTGATGCTGAGCTTCTGCCCAAACATGTTGTGGTGTGTAAATGTGAAACACAAACAACACTGACAATGTTTCTCTGGGAGACGCCAGAGCTGAAGCGCCTCCTGTGTTGGATGATGCACAATGTTTCCCACTAACACATCCACCTACTCCCACAGTTTCCACCGGAGATTGCAGACCTGCAGATAAGAGCCTCCAAGGCTGAGAAAGCTGCTTGGAAGAAAGCAGGTTGTTCTGTTGTTGACAAAGCGTAAACCTCGTCTTCCTCGTTACCGTCTCCCTCACTGTGTTGACTCATGGATCTTGTGAGTCAACATTAGTAACAGAGGAGTATAAACAAAACATCTCAAACATCATTTTTTCATCATATTATGAGGTTTTTCCCTTTTAGTACAGAAGTAGTGTAGTTGGACAGACAAGTCTTTTACCCTTATCCAACCAAGAGGGTGTTTATGACCTATGACCTCTGCCTGGTCGACCAGTTTGACAGCAGCGTCTCATTTCACCTAAACTTTTAACCATTTTAACTAAAATCATTCTGTATTTTTATTGGGACGACTTTTTTCTTTTCCTCATGTTTTTTTTCTCCTGTTTTTGTTTGTGACCATAACAACCAGACAGACGTTGAACCGTCGACTGATTGTTCCTCCAGTGATCAGCTGACGACACTGAGCTGCTCAGAGATACGACCCAACCAGAGACCCCAGATCCTGGTGGAGATGAGGTGGAGGAGTAAAGCGTCTTGAGAAGTAAAGACGCGACAAACCATCATTACGTCTGTAACTATGGTGAATGTACGATCTGTCCCCGTCAGATGAAGAAGTGACGCTCTGACCAGCTACAGAGCAGCATCATGTGTCTCACTGAGACCTGTCAGAGGACAGGGAGGTAACGAGACGACCAGAGGAAGGTGATGTTTATTAAGGAGAGATGCAGTAACCTGGAGCACATCAGTGTTACTGAGCAGCTGCTCTGGACGTTGAGCTGTTTGTTGTCAGCGTCTGGTCCAACTACATCAGAGCAGTTCTCTCAAGTCATGGTGATAACTCGCTGTCGACCGACGCTACAGCTGCTGTGACTCTGTCATGTCCCAGCTGGAAACATCCACCACAAACCTTCCTCCTCATCTCTGGAGACTAACGATTTATTTATTTTTCTGTTAATGTATTTTCATGATGTTTTTATGTTACAGATAAATTTCCTTGCAAGACAAATAAAATATATTCTAGTTTATTCTATTTTATTCTAAAATGAAAGCGCCACCTGGGTTGAGTTTAACTGCTGAGGGTTTTTTGTTTTAAGAAGAGGATAAAAGTTGAGATGTGACAGACTGTTGTACTATGTGTTTCATGATTTATTAAACTACAAGAAAGACAGCTGACGTCTCCTTTGTTCAACTTTCTTTCATTTAAGAAAAAAAACTGCCACTACAGTAGAAAGCAACAGAGCTGCCATCAGACCTCGAGTTTCTCTGAGTAAGTATGAGTCAACGTTGCAGCAGCAGCACTAACAGTGTTTGACATCCAACCCTGTAGCGTGAATTGACTGAACTAAGACCAGTCACAACGTATCAACAACAAAATACGTGAATGTGATGAACTAGTGACCCTCGTTTCTCTCAGAGAAATCACAAATAAAACGATGGTGAGTTGGTTAAAAAAAGGTCGGTCCTCAGGGAGAGACACAGACGGTAAAACTAGTTTAATAAAACTTCTTATTTAAAAATAAACAGTAATATAGAATAATATATTTAATTAATTAACAAAAGAAATAATATAATTTAATAACTATATATATATATATATATATATATATATATATATATATATATATGTGCGTGTTTTGGTTAAATCATCTCTACCTCCACTTCATTCATTTCTCGTCTCCTCCTGTGTTTTTACCAAAATGTTCCTCTGCTGAGTTACTGAGATAAAACCCGTGATCTCGATTCTAAATTCATGTCCAGAGTAAATGTCTTCACCTCAAACTGTCAACTCTGCAACGTGTCAGAGAAGAAGGAGGGCAGCGGTGTTTACAGGCACCGTTTTATATGAGCAACTCTAATTATTTCAGAGAGCCGGCTCTTAAACAGGAGGACCCCTCCTGTCTGCTTCATCTCGTTTTTTCCGTCTTTGCTGGAAGCAATGTCAAATCTATTTCATTATAATTCAACAGACTAATATCATCCTACAACAGGGACTGAGACGCTACAGCATCCACTTATTTTACTTATAAGATATGAAACTTAGCTGATTTAGAGCTTTTAATTATGGTTTTATGTGTCGTTTTTATTCAAGTCCAGGCTGTGTAAGGATCTTCATAACACGTAACTGTTCTTCCTGTTTCTGTATTAATGTTCGACGTTGTCGTATAAAACACGATCAGAGCTCCATCCTGTTCATGTGAACATGTTTGGCAGATCCTCGATCAGCATCATTATCTGACAGTCAGACAGTTGGACTCTGATGCATCAGATTCATGCTACTGAGGATAATCCAGTCTGTGTTCATCACTTACAAGACCCAATACAGTCTAATTGGTCTTCTAACTGCTTCAGATGTGAGCTGGACCCTATAATGTCTTTCACTTATCAACTCGGTCGGCTGCAGAGGAAGCTGCTCTCTCTGTTAAACCGGCACAACCACACATCGCTGTGCTCTTCGTACCAGAGGAGACTGTTACTTTTCAACCTCAGTGGAAATCACATCAAAACCACAACAACTTCCCTGTTCAGCTCACACTGACTCACTGATACACAACACTGAAACAAGAGGATCTAGAAAATAAAACAGTCTAGTGTCAAAACCAGAACCTCGAACCCAAACGTCTCCGCCTCCTTTAGACGTCATTTATAAAACCAGAACCAGTCGTGGTAAAACTGTTATGACGTCATAGATTATGACATCACCCCCAAACATAAACAGACCCACACACTTTACAACAAGACAACAAACTACAATCAATCACGTGTGAAATAATGATAATAATAAACCCTTCTGATGCCGGACAAATCACGAGAGTTGAGGGTTCAAATGCCGCTCGAAGCACTTTTGTGAATTTCCACCGTGAGACGAATAAAGTTTTATTTTATCTGATCAAAGATTAGACAGAGTAGTGTTGGTGTCTAGTCGAGGATGAAGTTATTCAGTCAAACCTGTAACGTTAGAGCTACTACAGATACTTTACATGTTACATATTGTAACATGTTGTGTCCTGAACGCACCTTGGTAGTGTGACGGGCAGTTCTGTCTCTTCTCCTCCATCATCTACTGGTCTCTACTCAGACAGCAGTAAAATTCCCAGAGTTCAGTAAAGTTCATTGGCTCATTTGTGTTTGACACCAACAGACACTTTGTTACAATATAGTCTCAACTATGACACATTCATTTCAACCTCTGGTTAAATCTGAAACCTGCTGTCAGTCACTTCTTTACCTCATTTTAATATTCATGACCTGACTGAGTAGGAGGAGAAAACCGGTCGTTTTATTTTAGAGATTTTATGAGGCTGAATCAGATGGTTAAAGATCCTGAACATTTTTCAGCCCAAATATTATTATATTTGTTCTTTAGAAACATCAAAGAACAGTTTGGGAGGTGAAACTTAAAAAAGGTGTTAACTTACATTTTTTGTCGTCAGTAGATTTAAAAACATCACATCATGAAACCTGAACCGTCTCTAGTCTCCTGTAGCGACACTGGCCTCCTTCTTCACATTGACTCGGTATAAAAGGAGCCTGTTGTCTCGCGCTTTACAACTGAAACAATAACTTATCACCATCTCTTCCTGCCTCTGGATATCACATGTTTTTCTTTTTTTTACAGGATGAAATCCTAGAGCACACGGAGCTGGAGAAAAGACGATCTAAGATCACAGACGTCTGCAGCTGCAAACGTTGAACTAATGCTAATTTAAATACATTCACGCGATAAATGCAACTAAAATGACTAATACTTGAAAACTACTTCTCACAGGAATCAGTTGTAAACATCGACTTTGACTGTTTTAAATAAGAAAACTGCTTCCTACTTCCAACATCTAGTTTCAACTGTAAATACAGTATTACCTCTACTGACCATGACCTGAGTGTTTTATTCACTACCTCCACCTGTTATTCACCGTCTCTTCTACGTCTCAGTCTCTTACCGGGTCGGTCAACATGGTGCGCAGATGAGAGGCCAACGCCAGCACGGCCAGGGAGTTGAAGGTGGCCCCGTTCAGGAGCGAGTACCAGAAATTCTTGGCGGGCAGCAGCATGACGAAGTTCACCACGAAGTCGGCGTACAGCACCAGGAACCAGGTCATGGTTGCACACACCATCCCGCAGCTGTCCTGGATGAACCACAGCGTACGGTTCCCCACGCTGTGACCCGAGTGAGGACTCCCGACCATCACTCCGGCCGCCAGGCTCCCCGTCTCCACGTCTGCACCTGCCGCCAGCAGTGGGTGGTGCTGCTCCATGTCTCGCAGTCGGTGGTTTGAAGACTGCATCCTGCCCTGGGGAGAGACGAGGAGGTGGGAGGGAAATTAAATCAAGAGCTTCTGGCTCCATCAACCCACAGAAAAAACAGATCCATATAAAAGTTGTTTTTACAGTTTCTGTTATAATAGTTATAGTCAGAAAAAACTGAATAAATTTAGCATCTTGAGTGAGACATGAAAGACTGAGGTGAAGACGTCTGAGATCGACAGCTAATAAGACAATTATACTGACACTTTGAGGATTTTCTGATGTTGCAGTCGCAACTATTAAGACAAATTCACTGCAAATCCAGCACGACCTTGTGAACTGTAAGATACGGTACAATACGGTAGGTCAGTACGATGAGACACAACACCACACAGTTCGTATGATACAGTACAGTACTACAGTACAGTACAGGATTTTACTTGTCCCACAGCAGGGAAATTCACACTGTTACAGCAGCAGAAAATTATATAAAATACAATATAGCAGCATATGAAATAAAGATAAGAATACAACTAATATAGAATTAGGATCAGCAAACATGTAAGGGATAACTCAGGCACAGTGATGCAGCATCTTGAATCACTGTGTCGAGGTTTATTCTGTTATCCTGTTTATTACACAGCAACCTGGTTAAGATGTCAATAAAACACCAACGACGCATTTTTATTACTGTATTCATGGTCATTTTAATGATTACGGTAGATAATAGCTTCCGCTAAAAAATCAGTCCCCTAACTGAGGAATGTAACTTTATCATAATTATAAATTTATAAAAACATGACTGATGATCAGAAAACTCAACTGTTTGTACACAAAGTGTCTGACAGTTGACCAACACTCGTCACCACCGGTCCCGCACCGACGGGCCAGACTGCCTGTTTAAACCAGGGTGGTTCAACCTTGGACTCAACTCCTCCAGCTCTGCACCTTTGATCCCTGCAGCTGTTATTACCAGAGACAGAGTCATCTGAGGTTTCGTCTTCTGTTTTCATGTCAAGGTCACAAGAGAACGTTCAGGACCGTCTCCAGAGACCACGTCCGAGGCTTCAAGATAAATCGATGGCCGCTCTGGTCCCGTTAGAAAACTGATCCTGCGGCTGAGGTACGTGTGCATGAAGAGTACAGGCTAATAATAATCTGTAGACCCAGTTACCTGCTGCTGGAGGTTTCACTGTGACTCACTGAGACAAAATAAAACAATAAAACAAGGTTGTATCCAAGTCATTCACAAGTATCAGGTCCCTTCAATGTTTCACAGCCTCGACCATCAGTCAATACGTAAAAAAACAAGGTAAAACTGAATTTTACACATTTTTGAAACATTTATTAAAAAGATAAAAGCGAAGCACAGTGGTGGTGTTTTTATCAGCAGATACTGAGAAACTGTTGAAGTCTCAACTCAGTAAACAAATATAAACATCTTTATTAAAAATCAGGACCAGGACCTCAAACTGTGAACAAACAGTCACGAACTGAACTGGACGAACTGGACTGAACTGAACCGAACTGAACCAAACTGAACTGAACTGGACCCAAGAACTGATGGAGAAAAAGTGTAGAACTGCACAATTAATCAAACCGTGTATTTGGATTCAATTCTGATTCCAGCTCCGGACTGTGACAGAAACTAAGTACCTGAAACAAAATGATTATTAATATTCTCAGTATTTTCTGCTTCAAGTGATTCATGTGTTTAATACAAACTGTGGACGAGTCTGATGTCAAACGTTAGTGAAGCTAAGTTTTATTTGTAATTTAATGTATAAGTTTGTATTTTATTTTCAGTTTAGTAGTTTTACTTGTTTACAAGAGACTAGAAGTGAAATACATCAGTGATTTTATTTACTTATATTTATTATTTTATTCACTGTTTTTTTCATTTGTTTCAAGTTCAAGTCAAAATAATCACGATTTCAATTTTGAAGGAAATAATTTTGATTCTTTTTCTTTTCTATAATCGATCACCTCAAATGAAAGGTTTTATTTTTTTATTGTAAAAACGTTAATCAATGATTTGATTTGTTTCTATTTGACACAATTAATCAAAAGATTCCTTATTTCTGTAAAACTAGAATCACACAACGTAGCCACAACGTTACACACGGTGTTTTTACTCTGCTGTCGTGTAGATGTGTATCTTCTATTTGCAGACCTGCTCTACTTCACCCAGAGGAATGTGTCTTGTATCTGACTCATCTAAGTGTTTAAATCAATTTCAAGGCTTCTCATTGATGACTAATGATGATATCAGTGTAGGGCATCAACATACCAGCGTATTGAACTGTTCAGTTTGTGTTACATTATAATTCACCAGAAACAGGATGTTGCTAATATGTTGTTGTTGTTTTTTCAAGTGTGTCCTCATCTCATGTGAGTCTTTGTTCAGACAGAAGCTGCCGAGCTGATCGTTGTTGTAAAAAACGGTGGCGTGGCGCTTTAAACAAACGATCGCTTCCCTTTTTTGCTTAGAATTTCAATCAAATGAGGCATTTCCAGCATGACGGGTGGTGCAGAGTTGCCGTTGTCGTCAAGTCTTTCGCTGACTGGTCAGTCGCTCTGCTGTTTGTTTTCTGCTTGGATCCTAAAACACTTTCCATATCAGTGGAGTCATTCAAATCACTTCCAGCTAAACTGGACTGAACGTCGAAGGCGACGAGAGGATCAAATCCCCAGATTCAGGGATTTTTAAAGAACTAAACATGGTATAAATAAAACTAACGTGTCTTCTGGTGGATAAATAAGCTCTGGTGAGATATTTATCACTTTGATGAAATGGTACTTTACCAAATTAAATGACATCTCTAAGAATTATTGTTCCATTCTGCTGAAGAGAAAATAAAACGTGATATGAAGACTGGTGCAGGTTTACAGAAATATCCTCACTGTGTGGTTGGTGTGAAAGAGAAAGAGGATTTAGACTAAATAAAAAAATCTTTAAAGCTGCATCATGTGAGTCTAGACTCTGAATTTAATAATTAAGATAAAATAAAGAGAGTAAACACGTCTACTGATCATTTATTAAAAAGAAGACGTTGAATTTCAAGACATCGACTGAAAAAACAACTTTTTATTATTGTTTTTCCTCTTTCTCTGTAATGAGTCAGCGTCACTCTTGAACATTAATATGAAGATTTACTGTTATAATTTTAATATAATGTGACACACTGACATGAAGATCTGTCTCAGTGTTAAAATAACTTTAAACAAGTTAATTTATTTAAAGAAAAGTGATTATTTCCACTAACAAACGTCTGATGTGACTTGTGTTTTTCTGTGAAACTAAAATAAAAAACCTTCATTTTTCTTAAAAGATCAGAAACAAGTGCTCTTGACCAGTTAAAGACATATTGATTTCTCTGTTGTCATTGACAGACAGGTCCATTAAAGCTACACCAGCTGTTTGTCCAGATGTTTGTCCAGATGTTTGTCCGTCTCAGTCAGAGGACAAACAACAACAACAGAACCACCAGTCACAACTTTATATAAGACGCTGCCTCCATCAGGTTATTTTATTATATTAACAAGTTATGATTGACACATATTATTTCCTCTAACCTAAAACTTGAAACACAATAATCTTATTTGAACATGTGTAATTGTTCATTTTAAATCTGACAGTTTTTTCCACATAATTTAATTAGTGGTTAAAAAATGACAGTTTAGATCCGTTTGGCTGACTGCCCCATTGACTTTCATTGTTAACTATTTGGTTGTGAAAACAAAAGACGGTCAAACTGGATATTACTTCAACCAACGTAACATATCTGTTGAGGGAGTTTGACTGGTTCATGTTGATCTGGACCAACCACATGTCCACAACAACACGAATATATCAAAGTAAAATAGAACAAAGGGAAACATGAATGTGTCAAACTTTGTTTTTTTTTTTATGAATAAAACTCTTCTCTATCTTTTATTCTCCTGTGATGTTGTTGCTCCACATTCATCTTTCTTCTCTTCATCAAACACAACGTTTGATCACCTCAGTGTCACTTAGTAAATAACAACAACCGCTAACGTTACCATCAGAGTCGATCTGATAAAAGACTAAAATAAACCTAAAAAGAATCAGGGTTCGAATTACTGATTGATTTTATGTTTCAACTGTGCCAAACAGTTTAATGGACGTAATGTGATTCTTCCTGAAATCAGTAAAAACCTAAAAATACAACCAGCGCTGTCTGGAAACACTGACACGATGTTACCAACCCAATGGACCGAAACTTTACAGACACGATCAGTAAATGTTATTTTTATAGTTTTAAACCAATAACAACAAAACAAACAGTTCCTCAAGGCTGATTCATCTCATCCTGCTTCAAACTCATTCATTCATTCAGAAACTGTCCATATCCAAGTTATTCAACGGCTCCTTTCATCTCTTTTCTTTTATTCTTTTCATTTCTGGAGAACGACGGTTGGTTTAGACTTGATCCTCTTTCAATTCTCTCTTTGCTGTTTAAATAAAGTAAATATTCATCTTAAAATGATTCAAGGTTGTAGAGAAATAATTATAAAACACTAACAAGTGGGTTTGAAATGATCTTTCAAGTAAACACTTGACGCTGTCAGAGAGCGTCTACGTCTGCTTTGTACTAAACAGCAGGAATGCTGCTCCGCTAGTTTTTACACCAGAGATAAACAGATGACACAAGTGTGTTTGCTCTGAAAACACAGAAGATGAGAGAGTTGAGAGGCTTCCTACCGAAAGTGTTTCCTCTTTACAACAACATGCTGCGACGTACGTCTTCTGGATCAGCACATATGGAGACTGATGTGATCTGGTACCACCTGAAAACAAACAAAAACAGACAAAATTTAAGATAAAAACACAAACGTTCATCTGCTGTTTTATCTTGATACTTTAGTAGAAATGAGTAGAAAGTGTGTTAGAGACTAAAACAGATATTAAACCTTCAGTAAAGTGGCCTTGAACTTCACATCGGTGTATAAACTATAAACTGTTACGACATATTCCTTTTATGTCCGTTTCCTCTCTTGACTGAACGTGACTGTGGTTACGGGATTTTGTAAGTTTGGATGAAACACACCCATTATGCTGCTTTGCAATGTGGTGACACTGCAAAACTATTTTCCTGCCAAAAGAAAAAAAAAAAAAATCAATCAATCGTGAGCGAAACCACCTCTAATGGTTTGACTCAGTGTTGTGACCATCTGACCTCTGGTTTAGTCTTAATCTTTCATTTTAAATGTTTAATTTAAACATTTTAAAGACAAAACAAATGATACAACAACCAGACACAAACAGGTGAGTGTTTACACTGATATATAACTATTATTTTATAGGTTTACTGATCATCTAACCTTATATCCTGATCAGTGATGAGCACAAGAATCACCTCCTCCTCATTAATCATCCGCCATCTGTGTTAAAGCTCCAGTTAATGAAGCTACAACAGAGACCTGCGTTTTATCCACCGACCTGCGATCAAAACTGTAAAGGTCGTGACTGAAACTGCGTACACACACACACACACACACACACACACACACACACACACACACACAGAGAGAGAGAGAGAGAGAGAGAGAGAGAGAGAGATAAACACACACACACATATAAACACACACACACACACACACACACACACACACACACACACACACACACACACACACACACACACACACACACACACACACACACACACACACACACACACACACACAGCAGCTAGCCTGACACTTGACATACAACCGGACCAGCTGGTAAATCTCGCTTGCTAACAAGAATTAGCCTCCAACCACATCAAATCAAACCAAGCCAACAGAAGCTAACGCTAACATTAGCTAACATGCTAACAATGTTATACAAAGCGACGGAGGAGTAGATAAAATACGCTTATCTTCCCAGTGACAGTTATTAAATTATGACGTACCTTAATATTTGTGATTTAATGTGTTGACGGCGTCTTCTTAATACATTATGACGTCCTGTTTGAACTTAAAGTCCAACCCCGGCGGAGACGAACCCGCAGCGGCAGCGGCGACACATCCTCCGACACACGACCAGTAACAACGGAGCTTCCGGGGTTCGCTTCGGGCGTCATCGGAACTGGTCGGGTATTTCCGGTTTCAAAAAAATATCAGGTCAGATGTCGCCACCTGGTGGTTGAAAGCGGAGCTACAACCAGAAAACGGTTAGTCTCAACTCTCCACGTAGAGGCGATGTTGTCTAAATTAATTATATGATTTGTTTACTTATTTATTCATTTTTTCAGTTTTTATATAAACTATTTATTCATTTCATGTCAATGTATTTTTCATGATGTAAAACAGATAAATGTTTCTTTGGTGGAACAAATAAAATATATATTCTATTCTATTTATTAACCATTCAAACCTTCTCTATTTATTTATTTTTATGGACCTCAGTCTAAAGTCTAAAGTTTGATTTTACTTGATTTAAACCCAGTTATGTTAAACAAAAGCAGCAGTTTTATGATGTTATGTTTGTGATCATGTACCATGTTATTAGATAAATCAATAGACAGACAGACAGATCGATAGATAGATTGATAGATAGATAGATAGATAGATAGATAGATTGATAGATTGATAGATAGATAGATAGATAGATAGATAGATAGATAGATAGATAGATAGATAGATAGATAGATAGATAGATAGATAGATAGATAGATAGATAGATAGATAGATAGTTTCCACTACTCTGTAAAACTCAGTTAATCTTCTCAACATCGCTGCTGTGAACTTCATTCATGATAAATTCAGTAAAGCAGCAGCAAACTTATAAACGTGTTACACTTCTAAGGTCACAGCAGGTGAAGTAAAAACATCTGACCGTAGTTTTTTTTATCGAGGTCACCTAAGTACAGACGGATTCACCTCGTAGCGGTTCGTCTCCAGCAGGGAACAGCAGCAGGAAACTTCCTGGTGCCACTTTTGTGTTTGTCACGTGTTCATCAAGAGTAGATTATAAACCCAAGACAAAGCAGCTTGGCCCTTCCCTGCCCCGTGTCTGCAGCTGTCCAGTGAAAGCTCAGGGCTTCTGCCCTCTCCTGTTCTGGTTCAGAGCCAATATCAGCTGTCTGTTTTAGATGGAGGGAGGGAAAAAATACCCAGCAATCCTCTAAAGCAGCTTAAAGGCTGAATCAGGGGACTGACGCCTTTTCCATTTCCAGAACTACCTCTCTGTCTCTCCATTATGGCTCGATGAGCATCTGACTGACTGCCAACAGAGCAGCCACGTACCTGTCTGCTGCATCCTAAAGGCCACGGCCTCATGAGGCACATGAAACACATAAAACACATGAAACACGTAAAACACATGAAACACGTTAAACACATGAAACATGTTAAACATATTAAAACACATTAAAACATGCTAAACAAATTAAAACACGTTAAACACATTAAAACACGTTAAACACATTAAAACATGTTAAACAGGTTAAACACATTAAAACATGTTAAACAGGTTAAACACATTAAAACATGTTAAACATGTTAAACAAATTAAAACACGTTAAACACATTAAAACACGTTAAACACATTAAAACACGTTAAACACATTAAAACATGTTAAACAGGTTAAACACATTAAAACATATTAAACCATATTAAACACATGACCCCAAACAACTCAACATGAATGAACCACAACACTCACCAGAGACTGATGAGTCATTTGATTTTAATTCTTGATGTAATCAGGAGTCTTGTATCCGATTAAATAATGAATGTTAAGTGCTCATGTAACAAATAAAATCTCCTGCTCGGGGCCTTCGCTTCTCATGTGCATTATTATTTTTGACGCGGTCTCCTCCACCCGTTTGCTGGGGTTTTTTGAGCGAAATGAAGTGAAGCAAAGTGGAGCGGAGAACAGAGCGGTGATGCAACTGGTCCCAATATCACTGTGTGTGTGTTGGTGCAGGAATAAAAGGGGATGTAGAGCTTTGCTTACATCAGAGGGGATGAAAGAGAAAAACACATTTGTAAAATAAGAGAGAAAGAAAATCACAAGCAAAAAGATAAAAGTAAAAAGAGAATCTGTGACCAGATGAAACGACCTCAGAGAAGAAAGTTACCACATCACATCAGAGATCAGTCCGAGGACGTGAACACATGACGACTGGTCTTTGATTCAGAGTCAACGGTCACAGTAGTTTCATTTCCAAGTTTTTAAAGTGACAGTCCAGAGTAACATGAACCCAGAGTCTATTTCACCACAAATACAGATTCATCATCTTCCTGAACAACAAGTCGATGTGTCTGTGAAGAGCCAGGAAAACGATGAGTCTGCTGATCTGGAACTCCCCTCTAGACAAACGTTACGTTGGTTGAAGTAATATCCAGTTTGACCGACTTTTGTCTTCACAACCAAATAGTTAACAATGAAAGTAAATGGGGCAGTCAGCCAAACGTATCTAAACTGTCATTTTTTAACCACTAATAAAGCTCAAAATATCACTTCACTTCAGCAGTAGCATGAATAGGGTCCCTACACATAAACTGAAGTACTGATAACTTAGTAAGTGAACCCAGAGTTTATTAAAAACACTGTTTTACAAGACTTACCCAACGTCTGGTTTTATAACAACTGGTGATGAAAGTTGTTCCACATCAGCAGATTCATCATTTTACTGAACAACAGACTGATGTGAAACGTCACATGACCTCATGTCATTTCAGGTCTAATTCAACACGACTGACCTCGCTGGTCTGATGCTTCATAACGTGTGTCTGTGACATTCAGACTCAAACTGATCAGACTGAGATGTTCATATATCTCTAGGTAGAGATACTGTTCATATGAACGTGTTGACCTTTTGGACTCTTGTCCACAGTGACATGAAGACCGACTCAGGCCACGGAGCTGTGAACTCTAACATCACACAGCTTATCTCTGCTGCCCACACAAATCCAACCTAGAAGCCTTTTAGAGAGGATTTTCTGAGCAGGGCAATCTGTTGGCTTTTCTAAAACTGAAAGAGTAAAACGATGAAGATGAAGGCCAAGACTTTTATTTCTGTGTGAGTGTTTGACTTCATGGTGGATAAAACTAAATGTTATCGGACCAAATGACCAGCTCCTCGTCTGATGATGTCTCTGTTGTGTCTTATTCATTTCAAGTTCGACAGAAACTGTTAATTCATCCAGATCATTAAATATTTATAACTTTACAAACACGAGGAAGGAAATCCTCCTTCAACGTGTTTGATTTAAACCAGTTTGTTATGTCACATTATTTCCTAAACAGATTCAGATTCACCTCTTGTTAAAAAAAGAAGAAAAAACCTCCCTCTGGTTTTCTGGAGTTTATCTTGATGTGACAGGATTAGAGTTAAGCCTTTGACCCAACAGATGCCACCGCTCATCTTAGTTTAGCATGGAAACTATAGTATACTGCAGACAAGACGGACAGAAACAGACGGACGGACTGAGACAGTGTTGTTGATGTGTTGATGGAAAAAGTGACCAACTCTGACACGTCTTAACTTGTATTGAAAAAGACTTTACTACAAGAAAATAGTGTCAAAAAACCGAGACGAACCTGAGGGAGTCTCTGTGACCTCAGCTCCTCCGCACCGAGAGGCTCCTCGGTCCAGAGGGTATATGACCTCTGACCTGACATTTGACCTTTAACATCAGGACAAGTTCATGTTTCCTAAAACCATAAAACTTTGCACAAAACAAACCAAGAGGCAAATGGAAAAACACATTTCTTATGGTAACGTTGACTAGACGATCAGTTAGATCAACAAGCAGAAAGGTCAGATCTTCTAAACGTCAGTAATCAAAGTTTTATTTGTGAACTGTGTATGCACCATGTTCTGTGGTTGTCTGGAAATGTCCAGAGTCTCAGTAATAATAATAATCTGTGAAGTGGAAAATTGTTAAACTTTGTTGACGATATAAACAAGATATAAAGTGTGAAATACTGAGGTTGACTTTATCTGGGTTTATAAGATCTCTCTCTCACACACCACACCCCTCTAGACTGCTGCTGCATTACATTTCCACAATCAATACAAAGTTTATATTGGGGCTTTTAAGGTAAGCTTAGCTCTCCTTCCCTTTATGGCGTCAACAAGGAGCATTATGATGTGTGTGTGTGTGTGTGTATCCTCCTCAGTCACCCTACTGACTGAACCATGAGTCACTACTGCACCATGTAAGAAACCACACGGTGGATAAGGTCCATCAATAATTCAACAAAGACAGACTTCCTCTCTTCTCTTCTCTTCTCTTCTCTTCTCTTCTGTTTCTAGTCGACTGAATCTTCCTCATTCTTCCACAAACAGCCTCCATCTCTGTCCTCTCTCATCCACCTGCCGCCCTGGGAGCGTCCAGCGTCACAAACCACTTTAAAACCGACCGTTAAATCTAAATCTGAGGCACAGTCCAGTAATCTTTGGCTTTTAAGGGATTTTTTCTACTCCAGTAACAAGACATCCAGTCAGCTTTTTGTGATGGTGTAAGATTAAGGATACACAGAATCCTGATCCTGTTCTGGACACTTTATCAGCATGTGGGCATCATTAAACAAGATGTGGTAATTTTGGGAGATTAACTGTCGACCACACTGTGGCTCAGAGGTTTGTGGTCACGATTCACTCAGAGAAAAAAAACAAAATCTCGTTTCCAGAGAGGGTTTTTATGTTTCCTCCTCTTTGGTTTTGGTTCCAGAATAAAACAAAATATGTAAAAACTGGATAATAATTATTTTAAGTTTATTTTACACCATTAAACCTTTTGTATCATCGATCATCATTTATTAAGTAAATATATTTATTAACTAAACTACCACAAACAATCAAAACCAAACAAATTATTTTTTTCCTTTTCATTATTATTGGGAAACTTTATTTATAATATTCATATTTTTTTATAAATAAATTTTTGATATTGATTCTCAGGAAGTAACAAACATTTATGGAGAGAAATCATCTACATCTGTCTTTCTAACAATCAATGGTTTTTGTTTGTTTTGTTTTTTTAATGTTTTACAATGATTAACTGATGCATCAAATCACAACATGTCCACTCTGTTCTGCTTATTTCTAGGAGCCCAAGTCCTGTTGTCCCCACTGGTCCTTGGACTGAAAATAAAATGAAAAAGAGTGACGGTCAACGGAGAGATAAACTTTATCTCCTGATCCACTTTGACTTCTACCCTGAATCACACACGTCCTGTATGTTAATTTAAATGAAACTATCAGTGAGTCAAGACCATGTTTGTGGTGTAACTGTTGATTTATCTGCTTCTGAAAACACTTAACTGGTTCGACTACAAACCAACCAGTCTGGTAGGAGACGTCACGTCACCGTCAGTGTCTCCCCCGGTGTAGTCGACACAGATTTATAGTTGTTTTCTCCACATTTAATTCTTCTTCCTTCGTCCTGGACGAAGCAGGTGAATCTCGTCGTTCTGTCAGAGTTTGACGGTGACGTAAATGTAGCCAGACCAGCGTTGTAGTCGCTACCTGGTCTCACACTAAACCTACAGTAACGTTTGCTGCCTGTCACTAAACAGACTCTCTCCATGTCAAACATTATCTTTAACATTCACTAACATCACATGTTAAAACCAGGACACATTTCAAACTGGACCAGAACATCATTTATCTCTTCACTGACTCTGTTCATCATTTTTAGGACCCGTGGACCAGAGGTAGACATGTGCTACTCTGTTGTTCATCACATGAAGGAATATGTCTGACTTTAACATAAAATGTCCCTGTTTCTGTTTTAGACAGTAACGATGGATAAATGACTGGTTATGTTACATAAAGGAGAGTTTATCTCTGTAAAAATGTAAATATTACAAACACTAACCCTGACATGGCAACAGGACAGAGACGTTCCTGGAGGAGAAACAAACAGAAACAACCAAAAACAACTTCAATGGTTCTTATCTAGAAAGCAAACGTGAACATTTAGAGGAAAGAGCTTTTTTCCTGGGATAATTAAAACCCACTGACAGAATTTGTGATTGATGTTTATTCAGATTATTACATTGCTGCTTTAACAGAGGAAACATCTTTCATTTGTGGCCTTTTGACCATGAAGTCAAGTTAAACGTAACAAGAGTCATTTTATTCTTGTGCACAAAAAAAACATTGATTCCATATGATGAAGAGAGATGACGACGTCCATTAGAAGATACATTAGTGAGCATTATACTGCTAATCCCAGGACCTTTAGGAACCCGTTAATCTGGATTAGAGACTGTGTAGATCATTTCATAGCATCGGCCGTCGACCCTCTCATACCAAGTTATTTTTCTCTCTTTTGGTTGATTTTTCTTGAATTAAATCCTCTTGATGTTGTCACAACATGTCTAGTACTAGTACTAGTATAATTTTGTTTGTATAATGATGTTATTATGAATATATATCCACAGGTATTTTATATATAACTTTCCTAAAGAAGAAGTTTTATATTTGGACGTTGAATAAAATCAGCTGATTAAACCTCCCTGTTCATTTTTTTTTTTAGATGTCTTAGATTTAACTCTACACCTTTGCCTCATTTAGCATTTGTGAACTTATGAATATGTAAATAAGAACCGCCTCCACCTCCACCCACCGCTCAGCTGCTCAAATCAAATAAAAACAAGCGTCTCCACAGTTACATTCACTCTAATAACTAATATATAAAGGTAATAAATGTGTTGCACAACAACAGAAACATAAATGTGTGTTGTTAATCTTCATCTTTGTGTAACAGTAAAACCACAAACAGCCTTTTTACCAGGAATCACATTCAGTTTCTCTACATCGTGTTCACACGTCTCCGTCTCGTCCCAACACTTGAATCTAACATCAACAATAAGATTATAGTGAAGCAGACAGACACACCGGCTCCACGGACACTTCCACCGTCCAGTCCTGTAATTCTGCTTTTATACAATCATCAGATTCACAGAAACCAAGTATAACAACATTCAGATTTCTAACTCAGGACTGAAAAAATCAAACGTCCTGTAGTTTATCTATGATTTTAAAGGAGCAGCATGAAAAGACTGTGACAAAAAACTGGTTCTGATCAAACTGAAAATATTGTTTCCTGCTAACGAGAGTAGAGGTCGTCAGATCTGTTGGTGGATCAACTGCTCTACAAGGAGCAACCATGTCAGTGACGTACAGCTGATCATCTGTTGATCATATGTTGTAATATGTTGAATTATATGCTGAAATGTGAAGTTATGTTTCGTATTTTTAACGTGCTAATGTCTCACAGTAACATGTTTTCAAACATGAAACACAGCCAGTGTTTCATACGTTCATACGCTCCGTTATAGTCCAGTTTTCTCCACCATAGTTTCAATATTGGGCCACTGATAATTTACAACACGTTAGCTGTAATGCTAATGCTAATGCTAATGGAGTCCATGTTAATCACTGCTCCTAAACCTCCAACTCACGTCCTCTGTGTTTATAAAGACGTTTCTTCTTGTGTCCAGACGTTGTTGAGTCATATCGAGGCCTTTTAGTTTCAGTAACGTCAGACATTTATAATCCACAGTGTTTGTAGCTGCAGCTCAGTGGTAACTGATGAAATGCTACTGACTTGGTGACAGAGACAGTGGTGGTGGAGCAACAGGACAAAACACTGACAACATGACTACTGTTGTTGTCAGTGACGTCAGGATTTAAATTAACATGATTCCTGAACCTCTGGAGACGTATTAGGATCATTTTATTGATTCATTGACATGAGAAACTGAAACATGTTAAAATAAATGAAATATAATCTAATCCTCTATTTAAACTGAACAGTTTAGGACCAGATAAACACCAGAGTCTGTTGATAATTTACTTCTCCGTCAGTAATTGAAAACACGTAGCGGCGACATATCTGAAGGGTGCTTGCCAATAAGTGAGAGGTTTCCATGGAAACACATTCAAAGGACTGAAGATCCATTTGCCAAGATCTTTACAAAACACATGACTCAGAACAGATAGTTGTTATTAGTGAGACATAACTGGGAAATATAACATATGACATGAATAGACTTGTCTCCTTTATACGTCACATGTAAGAGGATGACGTCATATGTTCATGAATTACATGTATGTAAAGTTAATACATGTGTGTTTGTTACACGTCTGAGTGATTGTCATTATTGTATCATCACAGTCAAACGAGGTCAAATACAGAGAGATTAAATGTGAAACTGAGTCTTCTCAAACTTATTAAAATAAATGGATTTAATCCTGTAACGGAGCAGATGTCACTTTAGTTTAAAACACCGCGTCTCGTCTCCTCCAGGTCTTTACACTTCAGTTATACTTCAGTCCATTAGCTTTAGTCTCAGTCAGGCTCAGGATCATTAAGCTCCATCCGTTTCAATAATGCAAAAAGAGCAAACTAGGCAAACACAGCTCAGTCTGATCTGTCTGTCATGTCTCTCAACACAGCAGGAGTCAATGAGGTAAACAACACATCATCCTCTGAGTGTAACAGCTCACGTCCTCTGTGTGTATGTAAACGTTCAACTACTGGTTGTTATTGGTTCATTCTATAAAACAAAAACCAGTTGAATTAACTGATAATCAGACAAAAAGATGAAATGTAAAAAATCACATCATCCTCCTTCAGATCTGATCATGTCTGATCATCCCCGATGCTTCACTGTGTCTCCGGAAACGTTTGTGACAACAGGAGCAGGATCCTGATGACAAACGGCAGATGGTGGCAGATACTGTGATTTGACATCACGGCTGATTGGCATCAACTGTCCTGCCCACATCAGTGAGGAGCATCCAACGACAGGAGCTGCTGCTGTCAGACCAACCAATGAGAGCGCAGCTGCTTCGTTTCTCTGCCTTGTGTTTCTCCTCCTGTCGCTCAATGGAGCTGGTTTGTGATGCGCACATGTGACCAGAGAAGGCGCTTTCTGGTATTTAAACATCATCATTCGGTGCTGAAGTGGACATCTCGTTCACATCCACTCAACCAAACTAAAAAACACAGTTGGTCTCCAGTTGTCGACGCTTTTTTTTAAGAAAAAAAACAACAACTCTATTTTCTCAAGCTACGGGTTTATTTTAATCTGCTGATGAGAGAAGCAGCAGCTCGGTGGATGTTTTGACACCTGTAGCTGGATCCGGATCACAGTCTTTTATGGTATAACATTTAAAAGAAGAGGAGATTGCTTCACATCCATCCAGCAGCAGAAAGAGCTGCTCCGCCGCTGTTTGATCCCGAGTGGCAAAGCGCAAAAGGTAGAAGCCTAAAGCCATTTACGGACGCATTAATTTCTAAGCCGCTCTCTGTGTCTGCTCGCAGACAGGAAGGAGGATAGAGAGGATGGATAGAGAGGAATTTACTGTGACCACAGCGCTGAGGGGATTTGAAGAGCTGAGGATGTGCTCCCTTGGAAACTAAACTAAGAGCAACATCTGAAGCACAGCTCATCATTTCTCCACAACTATCTCTGGTTGTTGTTTCTCATTTCTGACGCGGATATTTTCTTTTTTTCGTATTTTTCTTATTTTTATAAAAAGCAGTCATGGGGAAAGATGAGTGTAAAACAATGCTGGACGCTTTGAACAAAGTGACCGCCTGTTACAGGCACCTGGTCATCGCGTTGGGAAGCACCTCGGACTCGCAGAACCTGCGAGAGGAGCTGAAGAGGACCCGGAAAAAGGCCCAGGAGCTGGCGGTGGCCAACAGGACTAAACTGACCTCTCTGCTGAAAGACAAGAGCATCAGCAAAGAGGACCGCGCCGAGTACGAGCGCCTATGGGTGCTTTTCTCCAGCAGCATGGAGCTCCTGGAGGTGGACATGAAGAGGTCTCTGGAGATAGCGCAGGATTTTCCCCTCAGGGTCCCGACCAGACACCTCATCCAGACCGGGATGACCGGCAGCACCGGCACGGTGGCGGCCAGAGCCATGAGCGTCCAGAACATGAAGTACGAAGCGGACAGCAACATCGACACGGCGGATCTCAAAGACCTGCAGTCCGAGATCTCCCAGGTGAGCAACATGGTGGAGGAGATGGAGATGAAGGTGCAGGTGGCGCCGTGGGCCGTCGAGGCGAAACAAGAGGCGGGAGCCGAGCTCAAGTCCAACATGAGTGTAGGAAATTCCTCCGTGGGAGTGATCTCCATCTGCGAAGAGGAGCCGAAGGAGGAGGGAGGAGGCGGCAGAGACACGGGCTTCGCCTCCATCTGCGCTGTGTTTGTTTTCTTCGTGATCGTCACCGTCGCGGTGGTTTTAGGATATTTGGTCATCAACATGTCCTGAACTCGTCCTGAACTAAACAACAGCCCACCCTGATGGACACACACACACCTCCGAGGCTGTGGGCACCGTGGGTAAGAGCAGCAGCTCCACATGAGACACAACGAGCTGAGCGCGGGCCTGAGGGGATGTGGACAGTTATTGATCTGTCGAGGGGTTTGTGAAGGTTTTCACTGGAGTTGAGGAGTTGTACTAGATGAGATGTAGAACAACATAGGCAGTGTGTGTGTGTGTGTGTGTGTGTGTGTGTGTGTGTGTGTGTGTGTGTGTGTGAGAGAGAGAGAGAGAGAGAGAGAGAGGGTGGGAAAGACGCACAAATAAAGTAGAGTAGGTTATTATAAAGGGGCCAAGAGGTCGAGTATTTTTGGAGGAGAAAAGAGATAAAATTACGTGACAGTGTCTGGCCATCAGGATGGTATAAACAACACGTAATCCAAGTGGATTAGTGGAGAAGCTCAAAGCATAAATGTAGCCAACTGTTAAGTATTTTCCCCCTCGATGTTCTGCTGATTGATGCTTTAAATCAGTGTTGAAAGGAGCAGGGGGTCAACTAGTAACCGGTAGTTATTAACCTTTGATCTTCACATCATCAAACAGCATCTGAACAAATCGACGACCCTGATCCAACAAATGTAACAGTTTCAACATCATAACCATCATGAATCTAAACTTCTTCCTCTGAGACACGAACCAGGAGGTTTCTTCACTCTTCACTTCTAAACCTGCTCATCTTTTCTTTTCAAACAGTGTTGAATGTATAGATGTGAATAGAAGGTTTGTACATAGTCGACTGCCTCGTCAGACAATGTACATACAATCAAGTATATTTATTATAATAAAACTTTTTGAAACACACTTGAAAATGTGTTTGTAGTTAATAGATAATTCACAAGGCCAAGGGGTTTTTTACACACACACACACACACGTATATATAGATATGTTAAGTGGAGGATTATGATCTTAGACGTAACAATCCTGAGGATAAAATAGCATTTGATTTAAAATGGAAAGGAGACTAACACAGATACTTTAACTCCATAATGGTTTTAGGTGTAAGAGTCTTTGAAGATATTTCTGGACTCGTACTCAGATGAAGCTTTTACTGCACATGACTGATGTGTGAGGGAAGAGAAGTCAAGATAAATGAATATTTAACAGCTGTAGGTCAACTCTAAATAAAAATAAAAAATGTTTCAGTATCAGCTGATAAATCACAAACATCTAAACGAAGAGAAACAAAATATAAGAAACTGGAACTTTAATAAAAGATCAAATGTTTAAACATTTGTTCAGATGAACTTTGAGTCAAATACATCTGACAGTATTAAACACATGAAGTATTAATTAACATTTTAAAATATTGATTTGACATATTGATTAAATTTTTTCTTCTTAATTAATTATTGATTTGAAATGAATCTGTATTGATCAGACCCCAGGTCAGAGGATGGTTTACTTTAATTATGATGATGAATCATAGTTAAATTAATTATTCAATTAGCGACTAAACAATAAAAATATATAAATGTTAACAAAATATTTAAGAATTAAAATGAGAGAATGTTAAACTTTGAAGATAAAGATGTTAAAGATACAAGACTAATTATTATTATTATTATTACTGCTACTACTGCTACTGCTGAACAACAGTCCAGTTGTTTTAAACATCAAGTTTTAATCATCAGTCTGTTTCAGTATAAATTTAAAGTATAAACTGTAACAATCACTGAACTGGAGGTTGAAGTTCTTTAAACATAAAAACGATTCATGACATTTAAATGAAAATGTCCAGAGTCTGTGGACGTATGAAGATCAGATGTAATTACCACTGCTCTTCCTCCTCCTCCTCCAATCAGAGGCCAGACTCCTTGTGGGAGTAAAAGATTCACTGATACAAAATATTTGAGTTGCAGAATAAAGCTGTTAATCATCTGGGACATTAGATGTTTATTGAGGAAACGACTTCATCTCTTATTCCTCGTTTCTCAGCCTCTGGAGGTTCGAAACCTTCGGTTATAAAAGATGAAACTCGTCTTCTAAAAGCACCGAGGCCACGAGAGGAGAGACGAGTTTAGTCTCTGACATCTGGTTTATTTGTGTTATCCACGATTCAAAGAGGCACTAAACTCTGAAAACTCTGAGTCAGAAACAAACGTAGAGACTTTCATCGTCATCCAGACTAAAAATATAAAGATGATTAATAAAACATGAAGAGGGAAGAGAAACTCTGCACTTTAAAACCTGGTGTTTGTTCTACTTTAATAAAACTTTGAGACAAATGTTGATGATGGAAACATCTCTATCAGTTAAAGTTTTAGAAAAGTTATGAACATTTGTACCTTTACAGGTGAGTAAATCACCTCCACGTCGTCTACAGGTATTTAGACTCGTCTTTGTTTCACCTGGAAATCATCTCCTCATCTGGACGAAGATGCTGGGTTTCCAAGGCTGTGGGTTGTCATGGAAACGCTCCACGGACTCTCCTCAGCAAACACAGCGAAGAAGATTGAGGAGTGTTTTGTCAGCTCATCCTCACAACCATCAACACACACACACACACAGACAGACACACACACACACACACGCAACATGATTTCTTATAGCAACAGATACAATGTATCAATGTGCCTCAACATTTTAAACCAGGTGACTTCAAATGATTTTATTATTATTATTGTAAAGACTTGTACAAATCTATAATCAATAGATCGATAGATCAGTCTTTATGGCAATTTAAATAATTAATAAATTTAACAATAAATAAATAATAATATATTATTTATGAATATATACAGTAAATGAATAAAAGTAAATAATAATCAAAAAATCTATTATTTTATCTGAGATGTTTATTACATTAAAAAAATATCAAATCAGCAAATAAAAAAGCTATATCATTTATATTTATATGATTATCTAATTATTTTATTTGATACATGTTGTTCATTTTGATAAGATAAACGTCCCAGAAACTCACGTATCAGATATGATACAGGTGGTTATAAATAATAATAATAATAAATAAGATTTTAACTCTGACAAACATTAAATCTGCAGACACAGACCAACACTGATGTGTAGCATCGTCACGGTTACCGACTAACGGTTACTAACGTCCTAGTGATGGTAGTCGTGGAGTTTGGTCAAGTGCCCATTAAACTCATTATTTTGTGTCGTATTCATCTCACTCGCTAAGTGTTTTCATATGTAAATCTTTAAACCCGTCGTTAGAAAATGAAGCACAATTCACCTGAAAAACAGTCTGAGTCAGCTCGAATTAATAATGAACCAAGTGATGTCGTTAATAATGAAGTGATTTAAAAATGACACAGACACAAGGAACGATCCATCTGACAGAGATTGTTTCTTATGACTCATTAATTTGTCATCGGACGCTGCTGTGACACCCGGAGGAGAAAAGGTGGACTCACCCGCCGACATGTGGCCTCCCAGAGAGGGACAGACACAACACACACACACACACACACACACACACACACACACACACACACACACACACACACACACACACACACACACACACACACACACACACACACACACACACACACACACACACACACACACACACACACACACACACACACACACACACACACACACACACACACACACACACACACACACACACACACACACACACACACACACACACACACACACACACACACACACACACACACACACACACACACACACACACACACACACACACACACACACACACACACACACACACACACACACACACACACACACACACACACACACACACACACACACACACACACACACACACACACACACACACACACACACACACACACACACACACACCTATTAGCTGCAGGTTTTGTCAAAAATAATCCCTTTGATATATTTGGCAGTCGGCCTGTTACTATAGTTACAAGTTCAGTTTGGTAAAAATAAAAAGGTTTCATCATCATTGTTTTAGAACGTGGAGGCAACACGTGATCAGGCAGGTGACGGTTTTTAATATTTCTGTGTCAAACTCGACATCAAAGTCGACTCTGTGCCGTCGGTTCGACTACAGGAAGCAGGTGGTTGTATTTGGGAGTGATGGTGACTTGTAGAGTTACACTGTACGGGTCAGAGATCACCATGCGATGCAGATCTGAATCTGAGTCTGAAGCTCCCTGAGGATCCTCCAGCTGAGAGTCTGTGTTTGTGTCCATCTGAGTTTGTCCTGAAGAGTCCGACGGGTAAAGTCTGTCACCTGGAGACAGACAAGAAGCCAAGAGAGTAAATAATTTAAAGTATGACTGTTACCTAAAAGAGTTAACCATCATTCTAGAGCTGCAACAACTAATCAACCTATTAAATCTGTCACCAACTATGTTAATAATCGATTAGTTGTGTTTACGTAACAATATACAGAAGAACAGTGACAATGAGACAACCAACGGTAGCTGCTAGCAGCTAACAGCTAAGCTAGCTGCTGACCACTGAAAAACAGTAGAAGAAGAGGAAGTGGTCACATGACCAATCTCTGGAAGAAGAGGAAGTGTTGGTGGAGACAGCAGAGGATCAGGTTAGGAGGCTGACGTTAGCTTAGCGCTAACAGAGAAACTTCACATTAAACTCTTCAAAGAACAGAAGGTTTTTCTGTTTGTTACTTTAGGACAAAACACTGATGTATAAAACATGATGTCGTGGAGTTTTCATTCAAAACAGAAACTTATTAGAAACAAATAGTTTCACCAACGTCATTTATTTACTGTCATTTATCCTCAACTCAAACTAAACTGTCAAACATCTTGTATAAACATTTAGTAATAATTAGTAATAATTAGTACCTGGCAGCAGTGATATGCAGTGATCGTCCTTCATTAAAACAACAGGAAGCCACTGTTCACATCCTTCTGTCGCACGTCGACTTGCAAACTTATGGAGGTCGTTCAGCGACGGGAAGTGACACATCCGACTGAGCTCGTAGAACTGAGGAGGAGCGATCCACAAGTCCTGGTTCTGGTAGGACTGGAGGACCTCGAAGGGAGTGGACCACTGGATCACACACACACACACACACACACACACGTAATGTTGTAATTATTTCTTCCAAATGGCAGTGAATGTTGGTTTTCATAGATTTGAACAGCTGTTTATTAACCTTATTACAATAACAGTTATTATAGTTAATATAAAGGTTTTATGATTCTCTTGGTTCTTAGCAGTGATGTTGAAGGTTAATATGAGACTTTATCTCACGTTTCCTGCGTCTTCTAGAAGAAACAAGGACGTGATTCACTGATGATGATGAGGAGGAGTCAAAATTAAAGGTTGTGCAGAATTCATTTTTTTATTGAAACCAACGATTCTACATCGACTTCTGAAAATAACTCTACAGCAGCTGGAAACGTAATTTAACACTATATTCACTGGGAGCTGCTGGTGATTTATTTAAAGTGACGTCCAGATCAACATGAACCAGAGTCTATTTCACCATCAATACCAGTCAAACTCCCCTCAACAGATATGTTACGTTGGTTGAAGTAATATCCAGTTTGACCGTCTTTTGTTTTCACAACCAAATAGTTAACAATGAAAGTAAATGGGGCAGTCAGCCAAACATATCTAAATTGTCATTTTTTAACCACTAATAAAGCTCAAACCTGGTGATGAAGGATGTTTTCATCAGCAGATTCATCATTTTCACAGACACATCAACCTGTTGTTCAGGAAAATGATGAATCTGCTGATGAAAACATCCTTCATCACCAGTTGTTATAAAACCAGACGTTGGGTAAGTCTTGTAAAACAGTGTTTTTAATAAACTGGGTTCACTTACTAAGTTATCAGTACTTCAGTTTATGTGTAGGGACCCTATTCATGCTACTGCTGAAGTGAAGTGATATTTTGAGCTTTATTAGTGGTTAAAAAATGACAGTTTAGATACGTTTGGCTGACTGCCCCATTTACTTTCATTGTTAACTAGACCCTGGGTTCATGTTTCTCCAGACCATCACTTGTTTCTTCTACAGTTTAAGTCACTCTGGTCACCATCAGTTCATATAATAAATAGATAATAATAGATTTGATTGTTGCGTCACCTGAAATCTCTCTATCTCCTTCTCGTCCTGCAGAGTGTGAGGTGTGTCCTGGAGGCAGCAGATGAAGAAAGCTGTGTCAAACCTGGTTTGACCGTATCGATGTTCAGGCGTCAACCAGTTGCCCCACTCATGTAGAGCCCAGATGTTGGGCAACACCTGCAGCTCTCTGCACATCCTGATGAAGTTGGACGGGTTTTGGTTCACCAGAGACCTCCACTTTGTCACTTCATCACTGTTCAGCTCGTCCACTTGATAACGTTGAGCGACATCAGCGTCACACGTGTCCGTCGTCTCTATCTGTCTTAACAGACGCGTCTCGTCCTGTTTGGAGACCACCAGCAGGACCCCGGACTCCTCAAACGTCTCCCTCAGGGCGCAGATCCTGAAGGCGACTTCTCCCGGAAGAGGAGACCCGAGGTGGAGTCTGTTGGTGGCGAAGATCGGAGGTCTGGTCTCCGCCGCTTGTTTCACCGACTTTAACCCAAAAGTGTGTGATTTACTAAAAGACTTGAAAACATCCAACCACTCACCGGAGAAGTCCGAGGAGTCGACCTTCCCTCCGGGAAACACGTACGCGTTGGGCATGAATCCGCTTTTACTGCTTCGTTTCAGCAGCAAAACGTCGTAGTCGAAGGCGGAGCTGAGCGGCAGGTGAGACCGACCGCAGGTGCTGCTCCGCGGGGGAGAAGCTGCCGCGGTCACCGGCGTCTTCACCGACAAACCGTCCGCTCCCAGTCTGTGTCCGGCGGCTAAGATGAGCGTAGCCGCTTCTCTCCAGTGTCTCAGAGACGAATTCATCCTGGAAACAACAGAACCAACGGAAAAATGAAAACACTAAGACTCAAAGTCAAAGACCTGCCGTCGTTTGTTGTGATGGAAGTGACGTCATCAGGGACAAAAACAAAAACAAAAGGTAACGAGATGATGAGACGCCCCCTAGAGGCCGGAGACACACACACACACACACACACACACACACACACACACACACAGACAGTTTATCATGATATAGTACAGTGTTTTATGAAAAAAAAAGAAATAAGAAGTAGAGACATTAGAGTAGAAGTAGAGACACTAGAGTAGAAGTAGAGACACTAGAGTAGAAGTAGAGACACTAGAGTAGAAGTAGAGACACTAGAGTAGAAGTAGAGACACTAGAGTAGAATAAAATAACTCTGGTAGAAGTTCAAGTCGTCACTAGAATGATTCTCCAGTAAAAGTCTTAAAGTATCTAGTATTTACTGTACTTCAGTATGACAGTAATCTATAAGTAAATGTAGTTAAGTGTAGAAAGTAAAAGTACAAGTACATGTTAATAAAACAGAAGAATATTATGAAGTTTATCCAGCACTTTAAAACATGGAGCTACAACAATCTTCATAGACAATGAATGAGTCTGAACTAAAGAACTAAAGTTGTTCTTTTTTCACTAAATGTAAATGTGTGTTTATATTGATATTGTTGAAGTTTCTCCATCATCCACCTTTAAGATGGAGCCTCCATCAACCCTCAGACATGGTGTTGATGGTCTAAACAGTCACAGGTCGACTTAGAGTCAAAACACCACATTTACTGAGTCAAAGTGTCGTTAAGTTAAAATGTAGTGAAGTTAGAGTCACAGAGACATAATTAAAACTACTGCAGTAAAGTACAGATACTGAAGTAAACTGGTGAATATCAGTACTTCAGGAGTAAAAGTCAAGTCTCATTCATGTGTCCACCAGGTGTCGCTGTTTGACTCTTCCTCATGTGTCCACCAGGTGTCGCTGTTTGACTCTTCCTCATGTGTCCACCAGGTGTCGCTGTTTGACTCTTCCTCATGTGTCCACCAGGTGTCGCTGTTTGCTCCATCTCGGCTGCCGCGGGGTCACGTGACTCATCTGTCAGGGGACAGCATGGCGGACATGCATGTGGAGCCTCAAAACAAATCGCACCGACTGTCCAGTTAAGTGTCCAACTCGACCGAGCATCGACGGAGCGTTGATCTCCGGGTCGGAACCAGAATGGACGAAGAGAACAAGCTCCAGTTTCCGTCTCTGCCCGCGACCAAAGAGGATCTGCTGGTGAGTTGGACCCGACGGGTCCGGAGCTAACGAGCTAACCGCTGCAGCTACAGTCCTGTGTCCGGAGGAGAAACCTCCTCTAACGGACGATACGTGGCCAGTAGACTCGGGTCAGTAGTGAGGATGTTTCATCTTTATCAGCGTTTTATCAGATTCACCTGAGTCTCTGTTTGTCAACGTGCCGCTGATCCAGCGGCTCAGCCTCCTGACACGAGCCACGTATGAACACAAACTACTAACTTAGCTCGTGTTTTTCTTCACGACGCAACAACTCAGCACAATTCACCCTCATCAAACTCTCTGGTTTATTTAAATTCTGCCTGTTTTTATTCCAGGACTGGGCTTATCCAATGAGACGGGAGATGCAGGTATGTGAAGTGTATTGATCATCGTCATCAATAAATAACAGATGATCAATTAAAACCGTGACGTCAGCAGTAAAGCAGCTGTAACTGTGTTTGGAGACGAAGCTGAAGATAATGTGTCATTGTTCAGTGTTGTAGATTCTAGAATCTTTACTAGAATTAACTGGTTAGTTTGTTTATAAATGTAACAACCTGATTAATGAACCAGGTTTATATGATGATCAGAATCATCTTTACTGTCCAAGTATGTGAACACATACGAGGAATTTGGCTTCGGTTCTTTTCCTTTGCTCCAGTTACAATTTAAACAGACACAGAATCAACATTATATACACAAATGTATATAAACATTATATACATGTTTAGGGGCATTGATCAGTGTGTATCAGGTGTGTGTCAGTGTGTGTCAGGTGTAGTCAGACACTGCTACATCGTCACATTAACGTATTAAAAACCATCTCGTCACATTCGTCTGATTAAACGTCTGCATCTGTTTTTTATCCTCGTGTCTTCAGGAGATTCTACCAGGACTGTTTCTAGGTCCCTACTCTGCTGCGATGAAAAGCAAGGTGATGATTGGACGATTTCAACGTCATGTGTTTTAGTGGAGACACTGTGTCTTTGTTTCTATCTGCTTCTCTTCTCTCTTCTTCCAGCTGCCAACTCTGGAGAGACAGGGCATCACACATGTAGTTTGCGTTCGACAAGATATTGAAGCCAATTTTATCAAACCTAATTTCCCTCATACATTTAGGTGAGTGGACATACAGTTAAATACCTGATGTCTGGAGTGTTAAAGTGAGTTAATAACGACTAAATGTTGTCGTCTCTGCAGATACCTTGTATTAGATATTGCTGACAATCCAGTTGAAAATATAATAAGATTTTTTCCTACGGTGAGTCACTTTGTTACAAACGTTTCAGATCATGTTTCAACGTTTTTACTTGAGTCTGACACAAAGTGTTGTTGTATTTTCTTTCTAACAGACGAAGGAGTTTATTGATAGCTGCTTAGAAACAGGAGGTAAGAAAAGAAACAACACAGATCACAGTTTCATTCTCCACAAATTGAAAATAATGTTTGTGTTTGTGTTTAAAAGGAAAAGTTCTGGTTCATGGTAATGCAGGGATATCAAGAAGGTGAGTTTTGTTCTGTTTTATCACATAATTTCCTGAGGTTCATTATTTCATGTTGTTGCTAAAAGACTCTTAAATCTTGACTATATCTTTAAATATAAAACAACGTCTCCTTCATCTGTTTTCTTTCAGCGCTGCCTTAGTGATTGCATACCTAATGGAAACATTTGGGATGAAATACAGGTCATTTATTTATTTATTGTTGTTTTTCACCTCAAGTTACTACTTCAGAGAAATAGTTCAACTTTATAATGAAATACCTTTTCACATTTCATTTTCTTTGTGCAGCTACAATACAAACAAATCTTGAGTTTAGACATAATTTAAAATCATTTATTCTTTTATTTACAATTAAATGAATAAAATCCACAGTGAGCGTAACTGTGTCTGTGTCATGTTCACGTGTAGAGATGCGTTCAGTCACGTCCAGGAGAGACGGTTCTGCATCAACCCGAACGTCGGCTTCGTCCATCAGCTACAAGTAAGAAAACTACAGACTCAGTCACTGAAAACATCGAACTGTTGATATATAAGTTAACTAATGTACTAAAGTCTAGTCTTCTAGTGAAAGTCTTCCCATGATGTGGAGTCTCAACAACTGGTCTGAGACCTGTAGTGTTCACACTACAAGACTTGTCAGTGATTGACTCCCGATCACACCGTGACGTCACCAAACTCTACGTCTGGTCACGTGAACTAGACAGGATGTAGCCGCTGCTTCTCACCGTGATTTACAGCCGTTTATTGTTGACGAGCACCGGTGAAGACGCTGCCTCCGACACAGACTAAACCGCTAAACCGGCGTGTAAACATCACCATGGCAACACGCTGGTTTTCACAGTGGAGCTGAAATCAGCGGCAGACCTCCCCGGTACCGGGTAACATCTGGATCAGACGCGGGGAGTTTGTAGAAAGTGAAAATGAAAGAAAAAGCGTTAAAACGTCAGACTTTTAAACGTGGTTGTGAGTGAATCAGTGAGACGGCAGCAGCATTTATCTCACATCCCTCCTCTGATTGGCTGTCGCTCTTTGTCAGTCTCTTCAGACTCCTCCAGTTTTCTAACATGACAGATCCAGTCCCGGTCTCAGACCAGGTCCCGACGGCCTCTGATGGAGTCGTTAGGGCTGTTCACACATTATGATCATTAACTGATGATTCACCAACCATCAGAGGACCAAGTCCACCAGACACCACCACTGGAGACCACTGGTGGAGTCCACTGGTGTCAACTAGAGTTTAACCTTTCAACTTTAAAGGAAAGAAAGTGTCTGTTGATAAAATCTGACGTAAAATGAGTCAAATGTTTTAAAATGTTCACGTCTTGTAATAGTCTCATCATGTGACCTGTTCTCTCAGTGATGATGTGACCTTCACTTCCTGCTCAGTCTCCACATTTAGTTTCTTCTTGAACAGTGTTGATCCTGTGACAGGAATGTGTTGTGAATGTGAATATTTAACAGAGACACTAAGAACTCAAGAGACATTTAATTATTCATCATTCAACATATTTTTAGGTTTGAGATTTAATGGTGACGGGTTTAAAACATGTTCAGACGATCGACTGTGACTGTTCCTCCTCATATAACTGTAATAATGTGTTTGTCTGTCTCAGGAGTATGAAGCGATCTACTTGGCCAAACTGACCATTAAAATGATGTCACCAGTGCAGTTGGGAAGGTCGTTCTCGTTGCAGACCGGGATGCCAGGTCAGCCACCGACACTTCTTCAGGTTTTAGTTGTGGTTGATCGAGAATAAAACACAAAAAATCTTCATGTTTCTCGTTCAGACTTATTCAGAAACAATCACAACATTTACACAACAGCTCCTCAACTCTCAGTGAATCAGACTCTTTATTACATGAGTCATCGTCACTGAGGCTGGTTTCATCAGTATTTCTCAGCATCGTGAATGTTTCTATTCAAAAGACACAAACACTGAAACATTTAAAACCACTGGTTCATAATTTCTGTCAAAGCTCCGTTTGTGTGTTGAGGTGGTTCAGACGTGATTTATTTTATTGGTCAAGTCACGATGATGATTTCTTCAACAGGAAGTCGTAAACGCAGCCTGGAGGAGGACGAAGACTTCGGAGCGATGCAGGTCACGGCAGCACAGAACGGATAAGCTTTGCTACATTTCGCCGCGTGGCGCAGTGCACTCAACTTTTTTTTTTTTACATTTTTAATGGGATTAAAAATGTAAATATTTGAACTTTTTCTAAAGGGGTCGGGGTGCGGGTGGGAGGGGACGGGCTCGTGTCTGAGACATGTAGTTACTGATGGGGAACGGGTTCAATTTCATAACAAACTTTTTTTTTCTTGAACTGTATGCACTGATGGGAGATTTTTTGCAGTTTTATAGTATTTAAAGCATTTTGCATTTGCAGCGGGACAGTATTGCAATAATGCACTTTCGATACTTGAATTTGTGTAGACGACCGGAGGGGGGGGGGCAGTCGGCAAAAAAAAAGGGAAAGTAGCCAGGATGTCGCCCAGCGGAGGAAGAGAAATAGCTAATGCCTTTATTTTGGGAGTAATAGGATAACGGACTAATATCAGGCTTAATGTGGGGGAGTAACGATGGACAAATAACACACTGCTTAATAAAAAGACGTCTGAACCTGGTCTCAACTCTTATTATTTCACTGTTTGTGGATGTTATATATTTAGGGCTTTTATTTTGAAATTGATGTTTCAATAAAAACATTAAATGAGTCTTCAGATAAAAGTTTGTTTTTATAAAAACAGACAAGACAAGATCATAGAATATTTTATTTTATTTTATTTGACTTTTATATTTTTTTTGTGGAAATAAATTATGTTAAATATGTTCTCCTATTTCCCCAGAATAACAACAGAATTATAAAAAACTTAACTACAAAAGTTTAAATAAAGAGTTAAGATATAAAATCATTGTTGCCAATTTTCCATCCCGACAGTTAAACCTCGATACAAAACTTCAAAACTCTCATTTCTACTGGCTGCTACGGTCGTTTTCTAGTTTAAATCTTCATGTGTTCGTCACAATAAATCCAGCAACAAGTCAAAGAAAAGAGAGAAATAAAACCCAAACAAGAACCTAAAAAAGAAAATACGTTTCCTCTCAGATTAAAGAAGATGATCCGTTTTCTTTGGTGTTGATCAATGTAACAATGTGGATCAAGATTAACAGTCACGTCGTCAAACCTCGGTTCTCTAGTGACTTTGACTAATTAGTTTTATTATTCTTCTGTTAATTTAAAGCGTTTTTCCCTCATTTGTTCTCACTGTTGTTGACTTTACATTTACAGTAACTTCAGGTTTGTTTCTGCAGATGGATGATGTCACCGCTCCACCCTGGTGAGGTTACCATGGTTACCAACAGGGTGGGGTGATTAAATATACATTCATATTTAATTTTTTTGTTTGTTCAGTGTGTTGTGAAATCAGAAACATCTCATCAGTGTCACAACCACTAACTCCTCCTCCGGCATCTCAGCTCTTTAAGACGTTGTTTTGTTTCCAGTTCTGGTTCAGTCTGGTGGTTTATAAAGACCAGGTCCGGTCCGATCCCCAGAAAAACAGGATCAAAGCCGCTCAAGTCCTCAGTCGAAGAATCGACACTGCATGTAGGCCTCGTCTGACGCAGCGTAGCCAAACTTCTGGTAGAAAGCCACGTTCTTCTGAGCACATTCCAGTGTGATTTTATAGCAGTTCAGTTTTTTGCTGAGGAGAGTGAGAGTCGAGACCAACCTACAGAGAAGACGAGAACAAGCAGGAACCACTTTTACACTTCAATCAAACTCAAACTAAACACTGTTCAGAGGTGGAAGTGACCAGTTACATCAACTATAATTACTGTAATTAAAGTATTTCATTCATTTATTTACTTAACTGTGATTTTACTTGTAATTGAGTAGAAATAATGTTTGTAATTACTATATTTAAATATAATTTAATATTCACTGCTGAGTCGTCTACTATATTATATTAACTATATTACAATGACATTTAACGATGAATCAATGTCTTTATCACATGAAGCAGCAGACTCATCTGGTTCCCACGGCAACACATAGATACGTTGCTGCAGCCAGTGAGGTTATCAATAGATCGGTTGAACTATATGATCAGAACCGTGTTAAAAAAGACGACGGCACCAAACAATGTGATGTTGGCAGCTGCAACCAAATGTAACAAACTTGATGTTAATTTTATTGAGATTTTTATAATATTTGAATGAATTTAACAGAAAAGATACTTTGTATTTGTTTTGAACACAACTGATCCATAGAATCATTTAATTGTTCTGTTGAAAACAAATGTTAAGAATAAATTAAACATCAGTTTAAAAACTAACTAATCCTCTGATTAGTTGTTCAGAAGAAAACTTCATATTTTTCTGGAGGATATTTTTACACCGGTTCTTGAGAGATATTTCAGGTAAATCAGATCTTTCCACCAGTGTCCATCTCAGTTTTACTCACAGTTTTCCCAACTGCTTCCCTCTGCACACGTCGCTGACGACGACCTCCTCCACTCGTCCTCTCTGCAAACAAGACTCTTCATTCATCTCACAAACATTTCAACCACTTTTTACTTGAACATAAACAGAAAACTGTGAGTTTGATTTGTAAAGTGTATATGTTAAAGTACGTAGATAAGATTTATTAATGATCACCCACCTTCTAATAATCACCACATTAATGGTTAACTTCTTTATGAGACTATTACACAAGGAAAATGTAGATATAAATCACAGTAGTAGGTTTTATTAAGACATAATTTGTTAGGGTGTAATTTACCTTCGCACACGAATGGATGAATTTATGTTCTGTGATCATCGTTGCCGTAGCAACGATCTGTCCCAGGTTGGCGTCCTCCACCACGATGACGTAGTAGTCTCCCGTCTTCTTCATGTGATCGAACTTTTCTGGAGCAAACAACATTTGTCTCAACTTAAATTGGTGTGTAATTAAAGTTTGTTCAAAGGTAAAATAGTTCATTTGAAGCCAAACTTACTGATGAACTGCTCTGCTGTGACATCTCCTGTCTGAGTCAGTTGAGATAAAACTTTGAAGAATCCTGGAAACAAAAATGATGAATAACTTCACATCTTTGTCGTCTCATCATCGGCTTCTCTTTGAGAATGAAAGTCTGTGTGTGTGAACCCAGACTGTGACTCACCTCGGTTGAAGTCGGCGGGACGCAGCGGCCTCAGGACCAGACCGTCTCCTGGACTGGACGGAGAGATGGGAGGAGAGAAGGAGACGGTGTTGCTGCTCCAGTCTAACTCCTGAATCAGAGCTGGGTCAAAGAGAGGAGTCTCGTCCAGCAGCATTCCTCAACCTCTGAATGAAGACACACACACAGACGTGAGACAGGTGAGTCCACACACACACACACACACACACACACACACACACACACACACTCTGACTGAAAGGATCCTTTATTAAACCACTTCAGTTCAGTTCAACATCCTGATTCAGTTTAATGTGTTTGCTCTGTGTGTGTCTGACCTTTGACCTGACAAACACTACTTCACTTTTCCTCATATCATAAAGTATAACACATCAACCTATGACGTCAGACCTCACCTTTATAATATTCACTTTCCTCACAATTAAACCCATTCATAATGAATTAAAGACAAATCAAACAAACCTTAATAAAACAGATAATGTTAATAACAATAGAACATAATGTTTCCTGTAGTTTCAGTTGCTGTAACATTTAAAACATTTCTACATTAAACATTTAACATTAGCCTACTTCATTACAATTAGCCTGCCATGCTAACTTCTAGCTAGCTAACCAACTAACTTAACTACTCACCAAAGTCAGAACGACACAAAAAGAAACGACGTTAAATTGTCAAAGTGAAGCAACAAACAGCGTCAACCGGTCGGTTCAGCCGCTGGTTATGAATGAGGCGCAGCTACATCGTAGAGTCAAACAGCGTGTGGGTGTTTTCTGTCAGTTTCCTCCTGACGAAGCTCCGGTGTTCCGGGTCAACTGGAGTCCGGGTCAACTGGTGTCATGTGGTTGGCGAAGCCGCAGATTCGACATTTCACACCGCGGGTCGGCGACAGAAGAAATTAGAAGTTTTATCATTATTTCATCATTTATTCTATCATTGTTTTTCATTACTTTATCACCATTTATCATATCATCAGAAGTTTTGTTATTTTATATATAAAACAAAATTTAATTTCGTTCTGACTTTTATTGTTATTTTTGCTAATAATTATCATTATATAATATTATATAATATATTATACAATAATAATAAGTGTAATAATAATAATATTTATAATAATACTTTGTTTTATTATAATTATTATATAGTATATAGCATTATTATTATTATTATTATTATTATTATTATTGTGGTTGTTATTATTATTGATTATAATATAATAATGATAAACTTACAAAATTAAATTTAATTCAATATACAATTACATTAAATTTACAATGAATTTACATATAGTATTATTATTATTAGTGGTAATAATAACAATAATTGTATTCAGCATAATAATTATTACTATAATAAAAGTAATTATCATTATTATTGTTTGTATTATTATTGTTGTTATTAATAATGACTTGTGTTATATTATAATACAATTTATATTATCAATAACAACTGCAACAACAACAGTAATGACAATTATTATTAATATTATTATGTATTTTACAGACAAAATGCTGCTACTAAGGAGTTGTTTGGTGACGTAACGCAGGTCCGTTTTTTACGTCATACTGTTTTAAATGACGTCACCAGTTTGTTGTTGGTGTTTTTATTTTTTCTAGTTTTCGTTCTCGCTTTGAAAACGAACCAGTTCAGAAAAAATGACGAATCTGCGGAAGCAGCATCCGGACCAGTTATAACACGAACACCAGTTAAACCAGAACCCCGGACTTGTCTGAATGACGTGGCACAGATACAGGACGTTGAGGGCGCAGCCTATTGACGTCACCACGTCAGAACCAGCGTTTTCACTGCTGTTACTGTTTGTTCTTGTTACTGTTTTTCTGATTAGTGTCGTTTATTAAAAATCTGTTAAAAGTTGTTAAAACATCATCATTGATGAATTTCTTAACAACAGTGACTTTAACTCCAATAAATCAGATGATTAATTTTCTCTGGGACACAAACACACCCTGACGTATTAATTAGACTAATAAAGTCAAAGGTCGAGTCTCTAGTTTTACTATGGAGGTTTAAATGTGAACAGAACAAACATTAGATCACGTCTGTGTTTTGTTAAAAAGCAGCAGAAGCTCTGTTTATTGAGTCTTTTCTTTTTTTATTAACATATTTTACAAAAACTAGATTTACAGAAATTATCCTCAACTGAACTGTTTTTAATTTAGGCACAAAAATACAGGAAAGCTCAGTCCAAAAAAGTATTTCAGCTTTGATTAAATAAGCAATGGTTATGAAAGATAACCCATGAATAGGAAAATATATCATGGATATTAAAAGTTATTATTAAAGGAACAAACTGAATCAGAATCTAGATTCTACGTCCGATCTTCTCCCGACAATAAAACACATTTAAGATCACAACACTTCAGCGTTTAGTGGAAGGTTTTTCTGGTTTTTTTGTATTTTTTGGGGGTGGGGCTTCTCTTTGGGATAAAGTGGAAGAAAAACAAAAGCACTTTGTCTAGATTCATGCATATCTCACCTCAAACCTTCCTCCCACAGTAACGACACTTATCAAACTGTCTTTGTGTCCGTCGATACGTCTCAACCAGCTACAGATTCACTGAAATTTGACAAAAAAAACACATTAAAGGCCCAAATAGCAGCAGAGGATGATTATGTTCCCTGCTGGTTTGACTTGACTTCTCCTCAACGTGAGTCGACAAAGGCTGCACAAATAAAAACAGCCCCTCAAAAAATATAACGTCTTCATCAACGTTCAGGTCATGAAACATCTAGAAGAATTAAATCGAACGCAGCTGGAGAAAGGCTTCATCTGTAAAACCAACAGAGAAATGTTTTCAATCCAGTTGCCACAGACTTAATTATGTCTACGTATGTTTAAAAACAAAACGGTCAACAGATATAATCAATAACCAATAACCAATAACCCCGTCAATCAACTGAGGAAGAATCACTTCATTTCACAGCTCAAACAGCAGTGGGTTCATTCAAGAAAGACTTGAGAACATGACACCCTCATTACAAAATGTCCTACATCCCCTCTGTTAACCTTTGTACATTTCAAGGGACCAGTATTAGAAAAAGAAGATTTACATGCCAACTTCTCCCTTGTTAAATAACAAAATGTAAATTGTTTGCAGTGGGTGATATTACACTGAATACAGAAAAACGACCCCTACGGGTCAAAAACACTTTGTTTGCAGCATTACTTTGATAGAAACATTCATAATTGACAGAAAAGGCTGAACAATACTAAAGTGACATTCTCTTACTTCAAAGTAAGAAATTAAAACGTGTTGCCTACATTTAATTTTCACAGTTGAAAAACTCATAAAATAACACACAAAATACATCAGATGAGTTTCTCCAGAATACGAAGCTTTCCTCCATCAAACAGAAAACACGGTGAAGAAAAAGAACCGAGACAAAAGACCCAACTAGTATTTTAATCTAATGATGAACTGCTCTCACCTCAACATGAAGCATCAGTCTCACTGACTCTACTGAAGCTGGTGGCTGCAATGTGGCACGACAATAAAGGGCAATGCAACTCTTCACTTGCATTTCTTAACTTGCCCATCATCGTTTAATAATAATAATAATAATAATAATAATAATAATAATGCTCCAAATACTCAGACTCGACTCAGTGATGCAGAGGTTTTTCTCAACAGTCCCCACATGTTAAGGAAGCCCTGAACAGTCTAAAGGCCATGTTTGTTTGCGATGCTGTTTAAATAGGTTATGACCGTTGACTGTGCACTGAATGGGGGAGGTTGAAACAGCTCTGGTGGTGCATCGTGGTGATGATGATAATGAAGATGATGATGAAGTCGATCCCTCCATCAGGCTGAAGGATCCTGCTGGTGCTGGATGCGTCTCTCTGCCGCCGCCGCCACCGTTCTGCGTCTCAGCAAACTCAAGTCCAAGTCTGGGACCACCTCTGGGTCCTCCTCCAGTCCAGGCAAATCCTCATCCTGGTCCTCTGGACTTTTATTCAGGTATCTCCTACAGAGAGAACACACACACACACACATAATGAGACAGTGTGATCCAGTGAAGAAATACTGAAGAAACCAGGTCTTGTGTCAACTTGTCAGTTCTGAGGAACTGGGTCTTTCAGCTGTTCAGAGACTTTAAACATTTAGTTTGTTCTGTCACTTCAAAAACCAGAAACCAAAAACCACCAAAACAAACACAAGGAAAATGTTTGTTTGTTTTCCACAAAATCACATTTGTGATCTGAGAAATGATGCGTGACCCAGTGTGTCACAGTCCTGACCTCAGACGTTCGTTTAGAAAACAACAAGAGAAATTGACCTGAACCTGTTTTGTCTATAAAAACCTTCTCTTCACTTCTGTGTGAGATAGAAATCTCAGACCTGCGAGCTTGTTGGAGCAACTCCTCCTTCCTCTGTTTCAGCATCTTCTGTCTCTCCTCGGCCGACTTGGAGAAGCGACCTCCTCTGACCTCCATGTTGTCTGACTCACTGAGACCCTGCTCAGCTTCTCCACTGGGTCCCGCCTGCTCGTCTGCCGCCGGGTTCACCTGTAGAGGAGCGCGCTCGATGGCCTGAACCATGAGGACGGACACGGCGTGGAATGAGTTGATGTATGCGTGTGACACAAAGCTTCGTCATAAAATGACGCTGTCGTCACTTACCTGAGTTGGGAAAGGCACCTGGATGCGTCCCT
The DNA here is from genome assembly GCA_016801845.1 of Polydactylus sextarius. Lineage (NCBI taxonomy): Eukaryota > Metazoa > Chordata > Actinopteri > Polynemidae > Polydactylus > Polydactylus sextarius. Next base: position 29,425,649 of record CM028906.1, read on the forward strand.
CCAGGATGTTGTCAGTGGTGACCTCCACAGAACGAGTCAACTGCAGATCCTGCATCACCAGGTAGGAGGGAACCTGAGGGAACATCTCCTGGACCTGATGGGCCTGAAATGACATCACAAGAGCAACAAAGAGAAGATAGATTAGACCCGAGCATAAAACAACTGTAATTAACGTTTAGTTTAAGTGTTGTTGACATGGCGCTCGCAGCAGCGTCTCATTTTTCTTACTTTTCTCCTCCTTTTAATCTAAACTTTTAACCATTTTAACTAAAACCGTTCTGTGTTTTTATCAGGGAGGCTTTTTTCTGCTTTTTTCTCATCTTTCTTTCTTTCTTTTTCCTCCTGTTTTTGTTTGTGACCATAACAACCAGACAGACGTTGAACCGTCGACTGATTGTTCCTCCAGTGATCAGCTGACGACACTGAGCTGCTCAGAGATACGACCCAACCAGAGACCCCAGATCCTGGTGGAGATGAGGTGGAGGAGTAAAGCGTCTTGAGAAGTAAAGACGCGACAAACCATCATTACGTCTGTAACTATGGTGAATGTAAGATCTGTCCCCGTCAGATGAAGAAGTGACGCTCTGACCAGCTACAGAGCAGCATCATGTGTCTCACTGAGACCTGTCAGAGGACAGGGAGGTAACGAGACGACCAGAGGAAGGTGATGTTTATTAAGGAGAGATGCAGTAACCTGGAGCACATCAGTGTTACTGAGCAGCTGCTCTGGACGTTGAGCTGTTTGTTGTCAGCGTCTGGTCCAACTACATCAGAGCAGTTCTCTCAAGTCATGGTGATAACTCGCTGTCGACCGACGCTACAGCTGCTGTGACTCTGTCATGTCCCAGATGAAAACATCCACCACAAACCTTCCTCCTCATCTCTGGAGACTAACGATTTATTTATTTTTCTGTTAATGTATTTTCATGATTTTTTATGCTGTCAAACAGTAAATTTCCACTTCACGGGACAAATAAAAACATATTCTATTCTACACTTTAAAATCTTCTGCACCGACCTGTTTCTGGTGTATTTGTATTTGTGAACTGGTTCAACCTGCTGTCTGTACATGCTCATCTCTTAAAATCAACAAGACTTTCATCAGACTGTAAACATGAACTCACCATGGCCATGAGCTGGGAGTTGTTGGCCTGAGCCATTCCTAAAATATTGGTGGTGTGCATCACCTCCACTGAGAAACTGGGCAGCCAGCTGGCGATCCGAGACCCTGTCAGAGGATATCTGGATTAGTTAGTGTGTATTTTAACTCCGGCAGGACATTCCTCGTTGGATTTGTGTCTGACAGACTCACCATCAAAATGAAAGAAGTGGTTGTGTTGGTTGATATGTGGTCTGGCGTCTGGAGCAGCTCCTCCAGGACCCATGTTGTCCTCCAGTCCTCCACCCTGTTGTTGAGCTCTGGTCTCGCCTCCGTCTCCATTAATGTTCAACGACTTCCGACATGTTGGACAGGAAGTGTCTTGCTCGAGCCAAGAACGCAAACAAGAGCTGGAGGGAAATAAATAAAAATAAATATCCATATACTACTGAGAAAAATAAACACTATGCACTGTCTCCTTTATTTGTCGTTACTGTGGTGAGAACAGAAATTAACTGACTTGTGGAAGAGATGTCCACAGGGCAGTTTTCGTGCTGTTAACATCGTATCCCAGCAGATGGCACAGTCGTCATCATTGGCCGCCAGTTCCTCTGCTGTTGCAACAGCAAACCTGCAGGAAAAAGATGATGAAACGACGAACACCTGTAGAAATAATCTGAGTTAAACAACATCACAACGTCACATCACCTGGCCTCCATGTTGTTGATGACACGAAGGTAGTTCTTGTGTCGACGGACGCGACGTTGAACCTCATGGAACAAATACCGCAGCTGCATGAAGATGACCAGGCTGGCCATGGACAACCAGATGTTACCGAACAGCTGAGGTTAGAGGAAGGTTAGAGGAGAATCAAAACACACGAACACGACACACGTTAACATCACGTGACTCGGCCTGTTGAGTCTGTTCTTACCAACATGTGGATGTGATGCATCAGGTCTAGAAACAACATGGTGAGCTCCATGATGAAGTCTGTGTAGTAGACGTACGTTCCTTTACTCTCCCACGTCCCCGGATGGTTCAGATCCCACAGATGGATGGAGTACCTGAAGGACACCGACAGCTCCTTAAGACATTTTATTTATCTTATCTATTTAGGGATGGACAGGTTCAAATTAAGACTTTTATGATACCACGAAGAACAGTGTTGTATGGTAACGTAGAACTTCACTAGTGTACTACTGAGTATCTGTACTTGAGTTGTTTTACTTTCTCTTTCACTTGACCACATTCTCTAACTTAACGACACTTTGACTCAGTAAATGTGGTGTTTTGACTCTAAGTCGACCTGTGACTGTTTAGACCATCAACACCATGTCTGAGGGTTGATGGAGGCTCCATCTTAAAGGTGGATGATGGAGAAACTTCAACAATATCAACATCAAACACTAATTTACATTTAGTGAAAAAAGAACAACTTTAGTTCTTTAGTTCAGACTCATTCATTGTCTATGAAGATTGTTGTAGCTCCATGTTTTAAAGTGCTGGATAAACTTCATAATATTCTTCTGTTTTATTAACATGTACTTGTACTTTTACTTTCTACACTTAACTACATTTACTTATAGATTACTGTCATACTGAAGTACAGTAAATACTAGATACTTTAAGACTTTTACTGGAGAATCATTCTAGTGACGACTTGAACTTCTACCAAAGTTATTTTATTCTACTCTAGTGTCTCTACTTCTACTCTAGAGAGACTTTCACACACTTGTCTAACAGGTCACAGTGAGGTGAAGTGTGATGACAGGTTACAGTGACATGTTTTAATGTGATTACATCAGTTGTGACACACATCAACAAGGCATCATCCCAACACACACTCATGTCATAAGCGTCCATCTGTCTGATGTCAGTTGAAACACCTGTAGCTGTTATCACAGTGACTAAATCTGGCCACAAACACAAAACCTGCCAGTGTTGACTCTGCCTCTGTGGTGGTTCAACACTACAGTGTCTCTATAAACAAACATGAAAACAACAGAACAGAAAATAACAGGAGAATATTTATACTCTGTGGATCAGTACAGACCATTTTCCTGCTGATATAATTATTGAACAATGAACTAATTAACTGGACTCAGATAAGATTAGAAAGAAACTTAACAGATGGATTAGCAAATTAAAACTGGTCAATTCATAAGATCCTTCTCCCGAAGTATGAAATTACAAATGAGAAGTTTTTCTGTTTAAAATAAACTAGTGAATCACTGATGAATCAGCTGATGTGAGTTGTTAAGAGCTGGAAAGTCCAAACAAGCTTCTTAAGAACAAAGAGGCCTTTCAACACGATGCTAATGAAAACAAATGGTGTCGCTAACGTTAACATTAGCACGACCGATTTAAATCTGCACAGGTTATGTCATTAACACTGTTTCTAGACATGAAACCACATGAACTCACCTCATGATGACGTGTCCAGTCCGAACCGTCACCAGCAGACACTGAGGACACAGAACCACTCACGTTAACGTTTTAATCAGCAGACTTCAGGTTACAGAGACAACACCAGGTTTATCTAAATTAAATCTCACTGTTAACACTTAGTATAACTGTACTTTTCCTGCTGCAACTGCTGCTTAAGTTGTGCAAATCAATTTAATTCACTGGATCTTTTATCATGATTAGATTAAGTGTGTATTAATTTCATCGTGGACATGGAACCAATTTACCAAATAAAACAATAAATCCATTCACAACTCTGTCTACTCTGTTTTATTAAAGTCAAGCGCCGTGTTCTCACCTCTGCAGCCATAAAGGAGAGCGTGTGCATGCCATGAGAGGCTCCCAGCAGACCACAGACCACGGCCAGACCACAACAGTCCAGCAGGAGGGAGACCAGCAGACAAAGCACTCGGACATGGCTGCTCATGGGGGTGGAGGGGGAGAACGACAGCTGGAAGGAAAAGAGAAGTGAAGCATTAGAGGTTTTTACTTTTCCTTCAGATTGCTGGGAAGTTTTTTTTTGTTAAATTCAAAAAAAATCAAGTTAACTAGTTTAATTCGTCATTAGATACAAATAAACAGGAAAAAACATGCTTGAACTTTTCCCTTCAAAATTTTACACAATCCATTTAAAAATCAATAAACTCACACACACACACACACACACACACTAAAACTGTGAGGAACAGACACAACGCTGCATCAGACTGAACTGACTGTTCACTTTGTCTACAGTATGTATGAAACATTTAGGACCAAATTACAAACATCTGAACAAACTGAAGGTTTCAGTTGTTAAAACACGATTAACTAACACACTCACAACATAGCCTAACATCTTCACTTCATCAGTTAACCCAGTTTAACGTCCCCTCAAGCAACAACCGTCAGAGAGAAAACAGGAAGGAAGACAGCTGCTTTGACACAACATCAACACAAAAGAAGACATTCAGACTCACTAACTCGTTCATATTTTACAGCACAACATTTAGAAACGATCTTCTGATCCACTGAACCGTTAAAGTCACTGCTCACAAGGAGGTGATTAAATCTGATATTTTGTTTTCCCCAACATGCAGACACAATGTGATCCAATGTAGCGACTGAAACTGAATCAGTCGTCTACCAAACCACTTCAACACAACTAATTATAGATCCAGAAGTGAAAAGAGTCCTGCCACTTCCAGAGCTCCTTGTAACACTGACAACTTGTTAGTAGTTTGTAAGTGTCAAGTGTCTGAGTCCATGTGAGTAACAAGGTAGTCCCAAAGAATGTAGGTCTAGTCCTATCATGTAGCCTGACAGAAACAGGATCAACAGATATTTAGGCCACGAATCATAATTATACCTTGTAACACCTCCGAGCAAAGAAACACAGAAAACCTGCTGCAAATGTGAACGTTTGTGATTATTCTGGTTATTAACCGAATCTTTCACCTGCTGAATGAATGAATGCACACATAACAATCATAATGTGGTAAGAACGTTTTTAACTGACATTTTAGTAACATCAGTAACATCAGTAACCGCTCACAGTGGCTCAGTCTTTCATCTCTTCTCCACCAGGTGGTTGTGTCTCTACTCTGGACTCTACTGGACTCTACTGGACTCTACTGGACTCTACTGGACTCTACTCAGTCTGGTAGCAGACACGTTGTTTTCCATCACAGTTTGGTTCCTCCTCCACGTGAATGTGGTGAGTGGAGTCAAACTGCTGCGACGTCACGACACTAAAACATCAGTAAACATTAATGGACATGGAGGAGATGCTGTACTTGTTGCTGGGTTAGCTTACGACCAGGTAGCTACGACGATGGCTATCACTCTTGTCCTGTTTAAAAATGGAGCTTGATTATTTTGTTGACGCTCTCTCAACTCAACTGGCGTCTGGTGGCAGCTTGTGAAGACACTCCCTCTGACCAATCAGTGGCCGGCGTCTGTTCACGTCACGTTTTAGTATCGACTCAGCTCCATTGGTTCCTCCACAGAGTAGGAACTAAAACAGTAGCTGGAACCAGGAACTAGCACCAAGTGGAAAGTGTCTCTCACTGTGACAGTTCAGGTTTTTAAAACAACAGACAGGATTATATCACTGGGTTTACTGAAGCTGTTGTTCATAATACTTACATATTCAAATCTGTCTTTGCAGAGTTGGACCATGAGATGGAGAAAGACGAGAGCAGAGAACCACAAACACCACATGACCACTTCCTCCACCGTTTGGACGTTCAAAACGCCAAAGATGAAGATGAACTTGTAGAAGATGAAGTTCCAGAATTTATCTTTCAGGTGCTGAGGAACAAACACAGATCTAATTAGATGTTTTTTTTTTTTATTACTATTAGACTCATTTATTGTCATTTTAGATAGACAGATGAATACTTTATCAATCCCAATGGAAAATTAAGGCAAATTAAGAAAATTATTGTTGTAAACTCAAGACTCACCTGCTTCTCACTGACTCTCAGTGAACCAAACACCACATACTGGATCATTTTTGCGATTAACATCAACGAGCAGCAGAATGTGTTGACTAAGACCTGAAACACAACAAGAACAAAGTAGAAAATTATGTTTTTTATAAGAATAAACATCAACATTTTAAAAGAGGACAACACTCACTCACCCATACAAAGAGACTGTCGGTGACCAGGTACCACAGCACCGTGGTGGCCAGTTCAGTGTTACTAATATCATTGTGTAGATGTTGAAGATCCACATCAGACGGAGCTGGTGTTTCATCCGTTTCCAGGACACCGAACCCCGGATCAGTGACGGTGGTGTAGGCACTGAAGATGCTGCCGGCGAGCAGCGCTACACTCAGGACGGTGTAGGTCTGCAGGCTGGGCCACGGGAACCTCTCCAGGAACAACAGAGGCATCGCAGTGATTCGGTCTCTTTCTCCTCAAGTTGTTAAATGACGACAACAAACAGCCTGTGATGACACACGTCAGTCAGATGACGTCAGACAAACTTTACTCAACTCAAACGTTAATTTTGACAATTAAAACAGCCCTGACACATGTTGTGTTGATAAACCAGTTAATATATAGTTATTGGTAATTTAAGACTAGATATAAAAGCATTATGATCGTTTTCATTAAAGTTAAAGACTAAACGTTTACCGGATGTTAGCTACTTCACTTTCACTCCTCAGGCTAACTACTGTTAGCTTGGTACAATATGTTCAGGTGTTCATTAAAAACATTGTTAAACTGCCTGAGGTGACATTTGATAAATTAACTAAACCTGAGGAAGTGAAACCAGAGAGTCAGCAACCAAACTAGTTCACATTAAGACATGAACACCCCGATGGATCTGAAGAAAAGACTCACGCCCCTAACGTTAGCTTACCTGGCTAACGCTAGCTAACACTAGCTAATAGATTAGCTGCGTAGCTAGCAGCTGTTAGCAAACAACACACATCGACATGGACACAAAACGACACTTACGGGTTTTTATGAACTTAGTTGAAGTAAATATCCGACGTCTGTCGCTGTAGTTTTAGTGCAGCTGCACTGGAAACTCAACGGTTGACAACATCGTCATGTTTGTTTCACCGAGCAGCTGCTTGAGTTGAGCGGAGGCTGCGTCACTACGTCACTGCGTCACTCTACACGTCATCACGACGACCCTGTACACTCGATTATATTATATTATATTATATTATATTATATTATATTATATTATATTATATTATATTATATTATATTATATTATATTATATTATATTATATTATATTATATTATATTATATTATATTATATTATATTATATTATATATCAATTTTTTAAAAGCCTGCAAAGTGAAGGAACTCAGAAAATAATAACAATAATAATAATAATAATAAGGATTATATTGAATATTTCTTCTGATATTTAAAAGTCTCCGTCTGTTTTGAAAGTTTAGAAGATGTAGAAGTTCATGTCACTGACTAGAATGATACTCAAGTGAAAGTCTTAAAGTATCTGTTTACTTTATTTAGTCGTTGTGACAGATAGAGGAGAGAATGTGCAGGAAAATACACCAGTAACATGAACTACTGACACTATATATACATAAATATACTACATGTACATCTATATCAACATCTATACACATACACACATTTCTACATAGGATTTTAAAAAAGGAGGATGTAACCAAACCGCTCTACAGATCTCTGCTGTGAGTGTCTTAATTTCTTTCAAAATAAAATCAGCACCATTCATAGACAGCTGCAGTCACTCCCTGCTACCACCTTGGTTGACAGCCCCACTTAACTGCCTATAAGACTGGCTCAGCTTCTTTGCGCCTTTTCACCTATTGATGAGCATAGTGTCCATGACCTTGTCACCAAAGCTAAGCCCACCACCTGCCTCATGGACCCTGTGCCCACCCCTCTTGTCAAAATCTGCCTGTCAGCTCTGTCCCTCCTCGTTCATATCATAAACACTTCTCTCCTTACAGGCTCGGCCCCCCGCTCTCTCAAAACTGTAGCTATCACTCCAGTTCTCAAAAAACCTGGAGCATCTACTGACAATTTTCAAGACTATCGTCCTGTTTCCAACCTGCCTTTTACCGCCAAACTTCTTGAGCGCACCGTGGCCACGCAGCTCCAAGAACACCTGACCCTATGCAGCCCATGGGAGGAGTTTCAATCTGGTTTTAGGACTAAGTACAGCACTGAGATGGCCCTGGTCAAAGTCATAGACGACCTGCTCAATGCTGCTGATACAGGCCATGTCAGTATTCTCCTGCTACTGGACCTCACAGCTGCTTTTGACACAGTCTGCCACAACGTGCTGCTCACCCGGATGGACAAATGTACACTGACACTAAACCCTCCCTGAATCTGGTCACCTGCCTCAACAACATCAGCCTTATGACTCATAACTTCCTCAAACTCAGCCTTGACGAGACTGAAGCCATCCTCACTGCTGCACCCACACTAGTGAAAAAGACCAGTCATAGTTTTCATCCCTGGATATTTCACCACCAATACCTCTGAAGTTAAAAAGTCATTACTGACTCAACACTCTCCTTCAATTCCCACTTGAAACATGTCACCAAAACAGCTTTTTTCCACCTTAAACCATCTCTGAACTCCAACCCTGACTTAACTCCACCACTGAGACCCTCATTCATGTCTTCATCACCTCCAGAGTTGACTACTGTAATGTCCTGTTTGTTGGTGTCTCAGCAAAATTAAATAAACTACAACACATCCAAAACTCTGCAGCTGGACGTCTCAGCCGTACAAGACCATGGCAGCATTTCACTCCCATCTTCCATCAGCTACACTGGCTTCCAGTGCAATTTCCAATTCAATGTTATATCTTTGTTGCCTATTTTATCTGTTTCAATCTATTTCATGTTTGTTTAACTGTACAGTGTCCTTGGGTAACTTGAAAGGCGCTTTAATTATTATTATTATTATAGATGACAATAATAATACATCTTCTTAAAAAGCTCCTCAGGGACACTGATACACATTAGTAAAGATCTAGAGTGTGTTCATGTCTGAGCTGTTTTACAGGACTGTTACAGACGATAAGAATGATTTCCTGAACCGTTGTTTGTGACAGTTACAGGTGTTTTAGCTGAGATCAGACAGATGGAGGGTTATAAGATGAGTGTCAAGTCATTAAAAGACAATAACCTTTCATCATGTTTTCATCTCTCTGTGCCTTGATCCACCAGACGATAAACAACATTCTGCATCAGTGTTTTTAAAGTCTGAGAAAGTCTCACTAGAGTAGAAGTAAAGATAAATGTAAAATGAAATGTAGTAAAGTCAAAGTGAAAGTAAAACAAGTCAAGTCAAGTAAACATACTGAAGTACAGTTGTGTCATCTCAGTTCTTCTTAAACATCCGTCTCATTTCTGTAGAAACCTTTTAGTTTGAACTCATTTTCATAATCCGTGTGCTTCACATTTTTTAGATGAAATACTGACTAACCAATAGAACTGTAATGTCATGTCACATTTGGACAAATTAATTAGTAAGTTACTGAATTTATTTGACCTGTTAAGTATCTTTTATACTGCTACTACCTCCAGACGAGGACCAGATCTTTGTTCAGATTCAAATTAATATTTCTTTATTTGTCCTCACTTCCATTCAGGACGTTGTAGCTTTGCAACAGCACAAATATTAAAAAACAGAGATAAAAAAACACAACAACTATTAAAGAGAGCAGGAAGAATCATCAGTTCATGTGGTTTAACTGGGTCAGTGGTGTTTTTTGGTCACAGGTCAATTAATAAAAGGTTGATTTATAAAAGTAAAATAAAATAAAATAAAATAGAGACACAAAGAGCAGCAGCTTAGTGTTTCATCTACATTAGAAACATTAGAAACACATTAATGATATAAAGTACTCCTCCAGTGACAACTACCTTTAACTTGCTCTGAGTAAATCATTACAAGGAAATCAACTATATGAAATATGAAAGTCTATGTGACTTGAGGAGCATTTTGCGTCAATAGTAAACTGAAACAGATGCCTGTTAGCTCCTATGAATATGAATCAAAGAGGATTTAATGTTTCTTTAAAACACGTAGTTCCTGTTGCTTTCATCAATAAAGGGAAGTGAAGACTTTTTCACGGCACTTGACAGACGCTACTTGTTGCACACACAGTCACACTGTGAACTACTGAGCCGTCATCTTCAGAGGAAAAATGACTCTTGAGGAGTTTGACGGAGGGACAGTCGTGGCCTGTGTGATCCTGGGTCTGTCCTTTGTGATCGGAGCTCCAGGGAACGTCCTGGTGATCTGGACCATCCTCAGACACGTCAAACAACGCTCTCACACCGTGGTGCTCATCCTCCACCTGGCTGTGGCTGACCTGTTGGTGCTCATCACTCTGCCTCTGTGGATCTACTCTCTGGCTCACTCGTGGGTGTTTGGAGAAGCCTTCTGTAAAGTCTTGGTTTACATCATCAACGTGTGCATGTTCAGCAGCATCTTCTTCATCACCCTCATGAGCGTGGAGCGTTATCTCGCTGTCTGTCATCCGTTCTTGATGATGGGCCAGAAGACAAAGACTCTTATGGAAAGATCTCTCATATTTTTGTGGCTCCTTGCTTTTCTTCTTGGAGTCCCTGCTGTGTTGAGCCAGTCTCTGTCTGTCACCGATGCTCATGACATGCAGTGTTTAAACAAAGACGTCAGCTCTATGACTCAAGCAGTCGTGTTCATCTGCCTCGAGACTTTGGTGGGATTTTTAATTCCGTTCATGATTCTTAGTGTCTGTTACTGTCTTGTAGCTGCTCAGCTCAGGAAAATTAAATACAAGAGCAAAAAGAAGTCAGTGTTTCTGATCCATGCAGTGGTGATCGCCTTCGCTGTGTGCTGGTTGCCTTATCATGTCATCAACGTCACTGAAACAGTTTGCACCCTCCTCGATGAAGAGAGAAAATGTGTGTCTCAGATCATCATCTATGGCTCTGGTGCGCTGGTTTTCCTCAGCAGTTCAGTGAATCCTGTGTTATACGTCTTCTTTGCACGAAACTTGCAGGGAAGTCTCCAGGAGTCTCGGCTGGTGAGGCTGTTCAAGGACATGGTGTCTCACACCAACACGCTGAGGGACGTGGCAGTACAGCATAAGACCAGCCAGGGGGCAGCAAGCACACAGGTGGAGCTGACATCAGACCCGGCACAACTGAATACTTCAAACCACGATGAGGGAAACATGTGATGTTTGTCGTCTGTACTGATCTGTGAAGGGCAGGACCTGTTGGGAGGCTGTAAAAACCTCAATTTAGTAAAAGAACCACAATGTGTTGCAAAGCCTCTCATACACACGCATCTTTGTTTAAAGTTTGTGTCAGTGCAAGAAAACCATAATGATAAAATATTTTTTTGTTTCTGGTTGAAATGTTTGAAACATAGTTAACTGTTGTTTAAGGTATTTTTGTTATGATAAATGATGTTTGTTTTCAGAATTTAAAATATTTAATTTCATCCATTAAAATCAACATTCCTAGAAAATACTGTTGTGGTTAAAAACGTCTCTAGTTCACCAGTGCAGGAGTTTTATGGTTCAACTGCAGTCACACACACAGACATACACATGAACCGAGGCTGGGGCTTCACAGCTGGTCTGTGATCAGAGACGGGGCCACCGGTAGGACGTCATTCAACCGAGCTCACGCGCCGCGCACGTTACATTAACGGTGGATGTTATCTGGAGACTTGTTTTAATGTGATTAAATCAGGGTAATCAAATGGACCATAAATTATAAACCATGTTATAAAACTAGTAGCGAAACAAAATAACAACATGGGATCAATCAAATTTAAAAGCTACAGTTTAAAAATCAAAGCCGCCTTGTCACCGGCGACATGGCGGAACTAACCGAGTCTCTGTAAATGAATTAACACAACATAGTCACCGCTGACGTTAATTAAACCAACTCAGTGTCTTTAATTCTCCTTCACTGCGGAGCTGATCTTCAACCTGTCTGTCTCGATCCAAACAGCAACAGAGGAAGCAGCTGTCAACATCCCGGTTGCCAGGACAACACACAAAAATAAATAAATAAATAGAATAAAAGGTGAAGGTAACCACAACTATATGTAAATAAATAATCCTATTTTTGTATGATTATAAATGTAGAACATGTACTGAGGAAATATATAATTAGATGAATAATTCAACATAACAGGTTCACTGAATATATCTAATTTCTCATCATTACACTGTTACAACTGTTGCATGTTTGTTGCTTATTAAAACTTGAGTTGTGTCATTAAATCTTCCGTTATAATAAAGAAAACTATTTAATAATGTGGAGTAAAGTTTTCTCTAAACCACACGAAGACATGAAAAACCACAAACCACTGGACAAACCTTAAGTTAAGAGAGAAGATGAACAATCACATTTCATTTTGGTGAAATCTCTGTTTGTCATCTGGTGGTGATATTAAAAGAAAGGAAATGTGGAAATATTTAAATCAGGTAAAAAGGAGAAGATGAAATGAATAATAAAGTGGATGAATAAAGATAGAGAAAGTGTTTAAAAGTCTGTGTTTGTGTTTTTATCTGGAAACGTTCACGACTTTTCTCGTTTCATTTAGCAGATAAAATCATTTCAGTTCATATTTTTGGATTTTTCTTTTATTTATGTGAAACTCTTTTCTTCTGGGGTGAAAATTGACTTTCGACACTTGCATGAATCATCGCGTTGTGTCCCAAATATGTCTGTGAGGAAATCTTGTTCCTGTGCAGTCGATTCTTAAAGGGAAGTGAAGCCTTGCTTGTACAGCACTTTGTTTTTCTTTTCATGCAGACAACACTGTCAGCACATACACTTGTGGCATGAACTACTCGACCGAGCCGTCTTCACAGGAAATGGCTCCTGAGGAGTTTGACGGAGGGACAGTCGTGGCCTGTGTGATCCTGGGTCTGTCCTTTGTGATCGGAGCTCCGGGGAACGTCCTGGTGATCTGGACCATCCTCAGACACATCAAGCAACGCTCTCACACCGTGGTGCTCATCCTCCACCTGGCTGTGGCTGACCTGTTGGTGCTCATCACTCTGCCTCTGTGGATCTACTCTCTGGCTCACTCGTGGGTGTTTGGAGAAGCCTCCTGTAAAGTCTTGGTGTTTGTCATCAACGCCTGTATGTACAGCAGCGTTTTCCTCATCACTCTTATGAGCGTGGAGCGTTTTCTGGCCGTTCGTTACCCTTTCGCCTCAGCTGACTGGAAGAGGAAAAAAGCTCTGAGTAAGGTCCTGCTGGCTCTGTGGACTGCAGCCTTCCTGTTCAGTATACCCGTCATCCCGACGCAGGTTGTTGGGACAGTTGAGGGATCTGATGAGGAGCACTGTCTGTACCGACAGTACACCAGCGTGACCCAGGAGCTGGTGTGTGTGCTGCTGGAGACTCTGGTAGGCTACATATTACCCTTCTCCATCCTGGTGGTCTGCTACGGCTGCCTCTGCAGCCGCATCGCTCAGATGACCTTCAAGTCTAAACGCAAGTCCACTGTCCTCATCACCAGCGTGGTGATCGTGTTTGCCATCTGTTGGACGCCTCATCACATAGGAAATGTCCTGTCTCTCATCATCCTGGCCATTAACGGCTCCTTCACAGACAAAGAAGGGAGTTTGGACAGTGCCAGAAACACCATCGTCTTCATCGCCGGAGCCATGGTCTTCATCAGCAGCACCGTTAACCCCATCCTCTACATGTTTGCGGCTCGTTCGTTCAGGAGCTCCCTGCGTGACACCGGCATCCAGAAGCTCTTCCGTCACATCTCCAGCACGTCCCCTGGTGAGGGCACTAGAGAGGTGTCCTTCGTGTCCAAGAGACACAGCAACCAGACCAGCAGTTCTCAGTGTGTGTTGGAGTCTAAAGACCAGATGGGCATTTTGATAAAGATGTGTGAAAATAATCCATCCTGATGTTGAAACTACACAGGGATCATGTAAATACTGTATGTTTTATGTAAGAAAGAAACTCTTTTCTATTAATTTACACAGATTCTATCGACTCTTCTTATTTTCTCATTTTATTCATTATATTTATAAACACATTATGCACTTAGTCTAATGACATTTAATATTAAAACAGAACTAATTATATATGCATAGGTCACGTCTGTAAGTTTTTGTGAAAATATGTTTGTTGTTAGTATTTTTGTTGGTGCCAGCACAGAAAAATGATTTTTTTGTTGTCGACTGTCGTGAGCAGATAAAGAACAATAAGTTTCCTGTTGCTACATTAACAACTTCATGTTTGTGCTTTTGTTTTTTTCATCTCTGATCCAGTTCGATTCTGTGGTTGTAAACGTGTTCATGTTTCTTATAATCCTCTTGTGGTTTATCAAAAAAATCTGTTCTTTTAGTTTTTTTTTTTTTTTTAATTGTAAAAAATTGCAACAACCTCTGTTTTTCTGCAACAGACAAGTCACGCTTTCAACTTCCTCTCGATGAAAAGATTGCAAAATGAAAAACTGTATATTCCCTTTAGTGACCAGCGAAAAGCGGAATTATGTCTTAAAACTTTGACACAGTCGAGTCAGACACTCTGCTTAGTTACTGACATTTTCTCTCTTTTTTGTCACATAAACCTGACAAATATTTACATCATTTTGTTTGTCTGTTGCCTTGACAACAACAAAAACTATTGTTACCAACAAACCAGCAGATGGCAGCGACACTGCACAGTGTGATGATAATAATAATATTAATAATAATGAGACTTTTATTTCTCTTTTCTACTCTACGTTTTCTTATAAATGTATTTATCCAGATGTGAGATGTTCATTCATCTCTGTAGTCACATGACTGATCCTACAGTCTGTTAATAGAAAACATTTCATATTTTTACTGTTCAACAATGAGACAAAACTAGATATTAAACTAGAGTAATTCATCTGTATCACACTGGTGCTGGTTATATTGTTATGATCATTCTTCATCTTCAACATGTTGTTTTTTATAATCTTGATTCATCAAATATAAACCGGTACATGAAACACTACAGCTCCTCAGACATGAGAATAAGTGACAGTGACATTTTTTTTTTTTTTTTACGTAAAACAGAACAAATATCTTAAAAAATAAAATAAAAATTCTTGTGATTTTCCTGAACAGCGTCGACTGTTGGTTGTGTTGAATTTCTATCAAATCAATCATCATCATTCTTTTAATATTATTGAGACAATGTGACAATGGAAAAGTACAGAGAGAAAAGAGAAAAGGGTGTGACCAGAAAAAATAGTTTCAGGCGCAGACACAAGAAAACATATAAGCGTCCAAGACACATTAGATTTTCTGTGACAGAATGAGGAAGCAGGTTGGTATGTGACTAAAACTAAATGATTATCATCTTTAATGTGTCTTCATCCTCCGGCCTGAGCACTTGGTCCTTTCTGTTGTGGATGAGGTTTAAGTTTTATAGCATTAACACACACCTGCATGTTGGCATTTAGCAGAAGAGACATGCTGGAGTCACAATATGTTAAATGCTCTAATCCCTTGAAATACAAACCATTCACAGACTGAAATACACCGCAGGACACAACCTGCCAACTGGGACGACCCAGACACAAATGTTGGCTATTTCTAAAGTTCACTGAGAAGAGTTGTTTGGTGTGAAACCAACCAACTGTTTTTATCAGGTTGAAAAACCTGCACACACTCCAACACCAGACAAAACTAAGTTACCGCATCATCCACATCATCACAAACACTAAAACAAAGCGACTCTGTGTGTAGGTGGTGACTTGTACAGGTTGATTTCTCAATCGTGCAACTTTTTCTACCAATTACACCTGTTGAAAGAAACACTGCTGCTTGTCATTCTGGTGCCACAGACAGACGACGTGTCTCAACCCGTCCACTGTCATGTCATGAAGACAAATGTTCCTCTGCTGTCGTTGCGGTGGAACATATCGTTACGTATCTTCGCTTTCAGCTCAAGCGTCCCTCGCTGTGTCCCCTCCAATCACACCGGTTTGGAAGGAAACAGTGAGAATTACTCTTGAGATTGAGGGATTTAAATGACTGAAAGGAGGTGAACAGACAAAAAAGCGGTGCATTCATGAGAGTGTGCTGGCCCATAGCGAGCAGAGCTGGGAGTGTCAAGCTCAACAAAACATGACATTCTGGGACGAGAGCCAAAGACTAGTGAGAACTTCACCCGGCCAGCAAGGACCTGCGGAGTGATTAAAAACTCTAGATGGTTTATTGTTGCTGTTTCAAGGTTGCATATTCAAAGACCTGAGACAAAAGATACATTTTATATATTTTATACAGAGAATGAGACCAGACGATTGTTATATAAGAGAATAAACTTGTTAGAGAACAAACAACAATCTCAACCTTTGAACAACAGCTGCTTTATCATCAACAGTCAGTTGAAACTTTGCAGAGAAGACGTTTTGTTGACGCAGCAATATTTCAAACAGTGTGAAGATTTTCATTCATCCCCTCAAGAGATATATAAGAGATATGTTACGTTGGTTGAAGTAATATCCAGTTTGACCGTCTTTTGTTTTCACAACCAAATAGTTAACAATGAAAGTAAATGGGGCAGTCAGCCAAACGTATCTAAACTGTCATTTTTTAACCACTAATAAAGCTCAAAATATCACTTCACTTCAGCAGTAGCATGAATAGGGTCCCTACACATAAACTGAAGTACTGATAACTTAGTAAGTGAACCCAGAGTTTATTAAAAACACTGTTTTACAAGACTTACCCAACGTCTGGTTTTATAACAACTGAATCTGCTGATGTGAAACACCCTTCATCACCAGTTTTGAGCTTTATTAGTGGTTAAAAATGACACTTTAGACACATTAGGCTGACTGCCCCGTTTACTTTCATTATTAGCTGATGAAGGGTGTTTCAGATCAGCAGATTCATCATATTTCTAGGCCGGTGTGTATGTGAAGAGTGAGGTAGTGTCTTACTTTCATTGTTAACTATTTAGTTGTGAAAACAAAACACGGTCAAACTTGATATTACTTCAACCAACGTACAACAACAACAACAACAACAACAACAACAACTGTATATCTGTATTTTTCAAACATACATTTAATTTAGATGAACTGGCCTCATCAGACAGTCAGGGCTCATTTCAACATGTGTTTTCAACCTGCAAAGTGAATTTGATAATAAATCAAACACTGTGTCAGTGTGTGTGATCAGGTGTGTGATCAGGAGTGTGTGTGTGTGTGTGTGTGTGTGTGTGCCTCATGGAGGTAGTCTACCTCGGCCTCTAATGTTGCCAGACCAGTTCCTGATTCAACACACGGTCGGACCAATCAGATCGCAGCTCTCACCTCCGGGTCCCGCCCTCACCTTTACCAACCAGCCAATAGGAGCCGTCGCTGGCTGTGTCCTCGCGCAGAGGCCGAGCCACAGGTAACTGAGAAAAAAGAAAAAAGAAAAAAAGCTCCGGGGCTCGTTATGGAGTTCGTGTGAAAGAAACACGGATTTCCACCTTGTTTACCAGTTAAACCAGTATCTCTGGATAGAAACACTCACCTACTCCAGCAGGTAGAGTCTCTGACCGCAAACTCTGTCGTTGCTCCTCTGAAAATAATCTCCTTTTTTTCTTTCTCCGTTTATTTCAATTGAGTTTCCAACCCTTTTGTTCGCTCTTCTTATCACTTGGAAAGAGGTGAACCCTCGTGTTATTTTTATTTTAATCTTTGCTTTAATTGTAGTTTTTACCCTTGTGGTCCCTGATGGCTTCGCACAGTGATACTCTGGTGGTGTTCTTTGGGGCAACAGCTGGTGCAAATGGGGGTAAACTGGGTTCGGATGAGAGGGAAATAATTCTCTTGGTGTGGCAAATTGTGGATCTACATGAGAAAAAGGTACGGACCTTTTTGAGACCGTTCGTTGTTCTTGGATGTGTAGTGTGTGAACTTGTAGTCGACAGTATGTTTGACATTTAAATCAACATGGTGTTTTTCTCTGCTCGTCTCTAAAAGCTAACGCTACGTTCATCCCCTGTCCAGCTCATAATAACTCACCTTTTTACAGGTGTGCGTCCAAATGAAAGCAGGTGAGAGTGATCAGAGCTAATGCAGGAAACACCTTTTTGGTTTGGCATGTCAGCTCCATACAGACACCGCTTTATTGACAATTCAGTGCTTTTAGCAACTATATTGTCAATAGTCTGACTTGTGTGTAAAATGTTTGAGGGGTTTTAGACTTTAGACATTTGATTTATTTTCTCGTTTCTTGATTCTGCGTCATGAAACATTAAATCCATCCACAGGTTGGGAAGCTTCATCGATGTCTTGTCAAACCAGACACTTTGGAGCTGACGGATCAGTGTAAAGAGGAAACTGGACTGAGTCTGGACGACATCGTCAAGGCTGAACCTCTGGATAAAGTCCTGCAGCAGGTGAGTCTCACTGCTCCAGTGTTTTCATCTAAAATGAATGGTAAAAGTCCCCCGGGTGTGGAAACATCTCTCTGAGTTTCTGGAGGTTGAAATGACAGAAACGGCTCATAAAACTGTGAGAAAATCTCAAAGCCAATTAAACCGAGGCAGCGTGTTTTTTTGCCCAAAGCGAGATGTGACACAACATGTCTGAGTTGGTATTAAGCTGCTAAGTTAATGTGAGAAGAGTCAGATTTCACAGATGACCTTTTATTAAAAAAAAAAAAGAAAGGTCTCCAGCTGGTTGATATATGTCACTGGTTCTGTCCTGACAGTTAGTAGATGTTTTAGAGGAGGATGGGCAGAGCCCGGGGCATGTGGAGATAAGGAGGAGTCGCAGGTCTGGTCTTGTCTCGGCCTGATGGAGCTGCAGACATCTGGAAGACGGAATGTTTACCTGCGACTGCACCTTCGGCTCGAAGCTGCAGGACACGGAGGAGGAGACTTTCTGAACTTTTCTGAGTCTGAGCTTCATCTTCATCCTCAGCAGCTCGTTGCCCTTTTTATTTTTACGTAGCCAAGATGAGAATCAGCTCTCTGGTTCCTCCCTGTCAGGAGATGTGTCCTGACAACAGAGCTCATGTCGCCAAACATGTTTTTCAGCCTTGCTAGCAAGAGTGTTTGTTTGCACTGGGTGGATCTATCCCGCCCCGCCACTATTTCATAGTGTAAGAAGCTCTTATTATCCTGCTGGACCAGAGCGCTGGGGCTGATGTTGGTGCTGCTGTTATTTATGTGAAAACTAGTTTGTTTGATGGATCAGTCAAACTGTAGATCAGTGTTGATATTGTGCTTCTAACAGTCAGTGAACAGCTACAGTTTGGTCTAAACGCTGATGTCATTTGTGCCTTAACAAAGGTCTGGTGAGACTTCAGCTCCACCGTAGGTTAGTTTGTGTGCTGAACCTTCAAATATTAACCCAAGTAATCAGTTTGTTCTGTTCATACCTTTGTCTCAGCGGTGACTTTCTCTCTCTCTGTTGGTCACTTTAGGATTTGTTTAATTCTTGTTGATACACGTCAGAAAAAGAAAAAAGAAAGTTGTGCATTGAACTGCACTTATGTAGTTTTCTTACACATTGTGACCAGTTACAGCTCATTCAGAGGAAAACAAGCAGCTGCCTGTTATTTATTGGGCAGGTGATACTGACCTGTAGCCAGAGACCCCAAGGACGTCTGTCACTTTGAAGGATTTATTCATGTGAAAAAGAGTCGAGATTAGCAGCGTTTCATACACTTTGTCACCTATAACCTGAATATAGGTTCTTCTTTATAATCTCAGACGTTGGTGTTATCTGTTGAATGAACGTCTGTCCAGGTCTCTGATAAATACGTATCAGTCATTCTGTCTATTTGCGTACTCGGGACCTGCACCATGTTTTGCATAATGGTTTTTTTCTTCCGCACAAACTGGTCTCACCACATGAGCACGATCGGTCTCATTCCTTTTGTTTTTCTAAAAGCATGTGCAGCAGCTGAGGAGGCTAACCCTAAAGATGAAACATCACACCGACTGTGATTTAAAAAATGTGATTAATTTAATGAATTTAATGATTGTTGCTGCCAGCGTTCATTTTCCTGCTGTTTCCTTCTTGTCGGTGCAGGAAACAGCAGCACTGATGATCTCTTATTGGTCAGTAACAACTTTAGTGTCCAGCTCTTCTGCTCTAGATGTTTCTGTAGGATCAGTCAGCTCAGTTTTCCCGTCATGTCTCTACAATTAAAGATGTGCATGTTTGTATGTATTTTACGTGACGTTCATGAGGTGTGATCGTGATTATAGTGACGTATGTAGAGGAATGTATGTTTGACTGCAGCTGTGACACTTTTAAAACATAATGTTTGTGTCACATCTACATTCAGGTTGGTTCAGTTCATCATTTACCTGCAGTGATGTGGTTTCTGACTGAAACACTCAGTTACTACCGTCTGTTTTCCACTTTGATTGAAGCCACTGATACCTTCTGTTTGCTGCATCTGAACTATAATATAACTGATATCAACCAGAGATGATTCACACAACCTGTGTTTTATATTTTAACTCTTCAGAGAAAAGAAACTGGTTCTTCTGAAGCTCTAAACGTTTGTTGACAGTTATTTCATCTTCGTCTCTGCTGAGTGAATCTAAAGATTAAATGAACAAAACGTCGTTAATTCCTCAGTGAAAGGAAGAATTTCTCTGTTGACTTTTGTGTGTGTTGCTATGAGAAGAAAATGAGTTGTAATAGAAAGTTTTAGAGCAACTGTTCTCCTGTTGAATACAACAGAAACTAGAAATAATCGTTTGATGGTAAAGTTGCTGAATTTCTGCAACATTTGTTCATGATGATGATGAAAAGTTGATTTTCTTGTCGTCTCTTTTACTCTGTTCTCTTCTCCTGGTCCAGTCACATGTGAAGTAATGATAGAACAAATATTGTGTCACTAAATGTACTTTGGTGACTCTGGTTGTGGGTTTGGCTACTGACCCGACACTCCCTGCTGCTCTTATCACCTCTACCTCACCTCTGCATACAAACAGTCCAGCTACTCTGAGAACAAACCCTGATAGGACCATGTTCAAAGGCCACTTCCTCCCCCTCATCTGTGGAAATGCCTCAGAAGTTGGTTTAAGAGAAAGTTGCATCAGTTTTACTTCTAAATCTAGAAGTAATAAATAATAAAACACTTGTTATGTTTGATTCGTGTGTAGAACAGTTACAGTAAAAGTATCTTGACCCCGACAACAACAACAACAACAACAACTTCAGCTTCAACTTAGTTGAATTCAGACGTGAAGTTCAGTCACTTCAACAAGTTAGAAAACATCTTCATGTGAACTATGTCCTGTTAAAAAAAGACCAAAAAACGTGGTGATTTGCATGAAGCTGATTAGAAAACAATCCAGAGTTCAGTTAGTTAAATGATCTTTACATGGACATACTTCATTCACTGGGCTGTGGCAACAAAGTCTCTGAGTTAAAGTTGTTTAACAATGAATCTGCAGGAAATTTACCAGAGTTGACTGATAAAATGTAGATTGAATAGTTTGGGAAGATTTGTTGTTAAAATGACAAAGTTGTTCAACAGGTTGAAGTTTGATGATGATGATGATGATGATGAAGTCCTGAGACATAAAACAGGATCACATCATCATCATCATCATCATCATCATCATCATCACCACCACTATGATGATGTCAGAGGTTGTGATGAATCAGGACAAAAACCTCAAACATCAAAGTTGATTATTAGACTAGTTGTTGTTTCACTGAATATTAAAGATGTTTCTTCATTCAAGACGTTTGGATTATTTGTGTTTTATTTCTCTGTCTCAGTTCATTATAATAATAGTGACATTAGTTGACGTGGTTGTTTCATCTAAATCCTGTTTATTTTCAGTCGTCTGTGGTTCGATGTTAAAAGACGCAGGTGTTTCTTGGTTCATGAACCTGTTGTCTCCACTCGTCTGTTGTCGCTGCAACATTTTACCTTTTTCTATAGTTTGTTTGTTCAATTGAAGCTGTTTGACACGGAGGAGAAAGGGAGAGGGTGTGTCTCTACCTCCTATAACATTTGCTTTTCTTTCTCTAATCCGGGTTCAGTAATTGGCCAAGGTGGAGCTTGAAGCAGCAGCTATGAGCAAACATTGGTCCTGTTATCACTAAAAACATGAAGTTGTTCACTATAGAAGGAAAAACTAATGTTCAGACCTTTGGTAGCCTCATTTTTGATGTCTCAGCTTTATGAGCGTTTAGATGCGTGTTAACTGT
The DNA here is from genome assembly GCA_016801845.1 of Polydactylus sextarius. Classification (NCBI taxonomy): domain Eukaryota; kingdom Metazoa; phylum Chordata; class Actinopteri; family Polynemidae; genus Polydactylus; species Polydactylus sextarius. The sequence goes on from CM028906.1 coordinate 29,447,873, forward strand.
CTGAGGAACCAGTGATCAGTTTACGTGTTGCTGTTCATGGACCCACTGTTTTTGTTCAACTCTCTTAATCTAAGCCCAAAGCATTTTCCTCCATGTCAGCAGCAGCTGCTGCTAAATAACCCTGCACTTCTCTGTGACTGTCAACCGACGAGCCCCAACACGCAGCTCTAATAATCTGTAGCTGAAGACCTGTCTGTCGTAGCCAGTGGCCATGTTTAAGGTGGTCTCGTATCCACACGCTGCTCGTTGTTGAAGTTCGACCGTAAACTTGACTTTATACTGAAGCTTCAGACTGAAGTTTGAAGTTTTCTTATTTTGAACAGATGTAACACTCAGATCGTTGGACAGAAACATTTTTAAATGTTAATATAATGTAAGAGATTCAGAGATGTGACATACTCCCTTAATCTCTAAACCTCCTCAAATACCTGACGTGAATGATGAGTAATTATTGCATCAGACGTGTAAAGAGACCAAGTGATGGTTGTGTTGAGGACAAATGACTCACTTTATTTTAATTTTAATAAAATCAAATGATGAGACGAGTTTTTGGTTTTAAATGTGAAAGTTTTATTTGTTAGAAATCAACAGCTTTGTTTTTGTTATAAAATATAATTAAAAATGTCATGATATGATTTTAATGTTTGACACGAACGAGTCGATGTAACTGAAGTTTTGTCTTTGGTGATGTTTCAGTCCCTGATGATGAAGCTACTGGAGGTTTCTTTGGGTTTGTTTGTGTTCACATGCTGATTGGTTAAAAAGGTTTTGAGAAATGAGTTTGGCTACAGCAGAATAATACAGATGAAGAATGTGTTGTAACTTGAAGTTAAAACGTCTGTTGACACAACATGAGGACGGAGGTTCAGTACATGTCCTGATATAAATAAACATGTTCACATGTGGGAGGTGCTGGTATTTAAGACGGATAATGTTTGTAGTTTTTATTTAAACGTAACGTGCAGACGGGCAGGTCGGACTCGTCTGGGTTGTTTTCCTCCTCTGGTTTGTGTTAAAGCAACTGATCTTGTGATTTGCCGGTGTTGATCATTCTTCTCCTTTGTCTCTTTGCCTTTTCTCACTAAACAAACACAGAAACTTGTCAGACGAGATACAAACGTCAAACATCTTCACTTGTTTGTCTTTAAACTGAAACTGATCAACCATCACTTTCACATGTTGCCGTTTGTGTCACCAGATATTTATCTGATCAAAGTTTGTTCATGTTTGACGTTGACGGAGCTGCTGTTGTTAATCAATTAATCCTCAATAATAAAATCAACGTTTCATGTTGGTTCAGTTTCAACAGTCGGTGTCGTCAGAAGTAAAATGTCTCGGCAGAAGCTCCTGCACGCTTTGTGTCAACTGTCCCCTCATCATCCGACAGGTCCTGCACCCCGAGGCCTCCAAGAAGGTGACGTTGCTTTAAGTCTAAAACATGTCTCATTTTTTATTTTATTTCATTTCATTTTGAACATCTTTAGGTGAATAGTTGAGGCTCCACCTCAGTAGTCTTGTATTGTCTGATACAGAAACATTCAAGACAATAATAATAATAATAATAGTTAATATAATAAACATAACAATTTAAGTAGTAGAGTGAATGTTGGCTCTGATTCATATGAAGCTATAAATTATAATAAACTCTTGACAGAAAATATCAACATGTTTTTCTTTTTCTACCTGATTTCATCTTACCAACTTGTGCTTTTTAGTTTCATCTGGTGTCTCTAACATGTTTCTTCTCTTTTTCAGAATCTAGTCCTTCCTGAATATTTCTTTTCGTTTGTGGACTTGAGAAAAGAGTTTCACAAATGTTGCCCCAGTTCTGGACCGGTGCCGAAACTGACTCTCACCTCGATGCTGGAATGTATCATTTTACTCTACAACTACGTTAATAGTTACTGTTCAATATTCTGCTTTGTACCATGTGTTTATGAGATGTAATGACTCTATTTGATTTAGTTAATAGACTTTAATTTAATTGAATGATGATGAAGGATGAAAACATCATCGTATCCAAGGGAAACGTCCTTAACCGTCGCTACAGACGTTGGTGTTCCTGCTGCGTCGGAGCAGCTGATGGGGGTGAAGGAGGTGAGGGACATGGTGCAGCTGACGCTCTGCATGTTGGATGAACCGTACGGTGAGAAGAGACGTCAACACTTCAACTTTTCATTTCATAGAAACTGGAGTGAAACCTGAATGTTTACAGAGAGAAGTTTTTAACCAGAAATGTCTCGTATTGACCGTAGATAGAAGTAGAAGAACTAATGGTTTTACACCTTTAACATGTGTAACAATGATCCAGTTTGTGTAAATGTCACTCACTGTTTTGACTTTTAGATGAAACGTTAAATAATTCACTTTTTTCTTCTTCCTCTTCATTTCAGATCATAAATTCTCCTGTGTTGAAACGGTGAAATACAAGTTTGACTCTGGGACCTGGTGTGTATGAAACATTGATTTTTTTTTTTTAATGTATCTGTGCCACGCCTGTTAACACCCCCACCCTCCATCTGTACTCAGACTTCAGACCTGTATACATTGATTACAGCAACAAGGAAACCACTAGTGTGTCATTAAAGCCGTCCAACTTTGCCATCAAGTGCTTACCTGACGATCCAGTCGCAGAGACCAAGTCCTGCTGTTCTTAGGCTGGAGCCCGTCACCGTGACAACCCTCTGACATTTAATCACAGGAGTGTGTTTAACATTTAGTCTGAATCTGCGACTTTAACACAAGTGGTTTCATTTAGATGTGTTTTAAAGTCACCCGTGGAGAAACTTTAACTGTCGTTTAACTGCCGAACGTCTCGTGTCTCGGTCTGCGTCCGTCCTCGGCAGCAGTAAGACGGAGCCCGTGGACAGTGAGACGGTGATCAGAGCTCGAGGTTTGCCGTGGCAGTCGTCGGATCAAGACATCGCTCGTTTCTTTAAAGGCCTCAACATCGCCAAGTACGTCAGCATCCCAGATACACGACTGAGCTTTATATGAACTGTGGTTTACCGTTGTCAAGTTAATGTTCTTTTTCTTCCTTTTGCTTCATCACTTTTTCCACAGTTTTTTTTTTTTTTTTCTGTTATGAAACATCTTTGTTTCGTTGCTGACTCGTTCGTCTCAGTATCATTAACAGGTTTATGTGTTTGTGTTTCAGAGGCGGCGTCGCTCTGTGTCTCAACGCTCAGGGAAGAAGAAACGGTGAAGCTTTAGTTCGTTTCATCAACTCTGAACACAGAGACTTGGCTCTGGAGCGTCACAAACACCACATGGGCAGCCGCTACATCGAGGTCAGGACAGTGTTTAATAATCTGGTGAAATCTTCAGTCATAATCAATAAATGATTGTGAAGCCACAGTGTTGTTGAATATGAGGGTCAGATTTAAAGTGAAATGTTTCGTTATTTTCTTTTGTCTCCTCAGGTCTACAAGGCCACAGGAGAGGAATTCCTCAAGATTGCAGGAGGTCAGATTTCAGATTTTTTTCTCCTCTTCTCTCTATGTTTGTATGAAGACTGATGGTGAAAGGCTTTCTGTTCTGCTGGTCGCGGTAGCCTTCAGTTTCATGGCTTTCTCGCATCTATGAGGAAAAACAAGACCCCTCCACATCTGTAAAAGAGCAGCTCTTTAGTGGCTCTAAAAGGAGGGATCTCTCCTGTTACGTGTCTTTGCCTCATCCCAGTGACTCTCCAGCAGCTTATCTTGGACTAATAAAAGACGCTTTGTTGAGGAGCTTCCCTCACCTCCCCCCTCTCCATCCTCACCTCCTCGTCCCCAGCCTCACCCCTCAGGGGCCGGTTGGAGAGAGGTTTCAGTGTTGGCTAACAGCAGCTCACCTGTTGGTTCGGCCTCCGTCTCCTCTCCCTCGAGGGAGACGGCTGACGGCGGCTGAACAGACTGGGCTCAGAGCCGATACAGAGATGGTGTGAAGAGACAAAGACGGAGTCTAGAGCCTCTGGTTGAGCTGTAACACAGACACAGATAGCACACAAAGACGCTAGATAACAGAGTCACAGGCTCAGTCTGGACTTTACTCACATGAGTTAAGATCGATACAAAGTGACAACATGTTGGACTTTAAATAGTTGAAGCAAACGAGACGCGGCTGCGTTTACTGAAACAACGACAACAGTAAACATGAAACACGTGTTTACTACGACACGTTGACTTCACGTTACTGCTGATGTTTTATGACATTTTAACGTTTAGTTCAGATAATAAATATCTAATAACACATTATTACGACATCCTCTTGTAGAACATTTTCATTGTATTGAACCAGAGCAGGAACAAATGTTTTATTCATTATGTGGTTTGTGTCTTTACTCACTAGATGGGGCAGTTGTGAATTTACAGCGATGACAGATGAATAGAAACGGTTTATTATAATCTCTGTTGAGACGATGTTAACGTCATTATAATGTTTAATTTGACACTTTATCCTCTGTTACTGTTTCTAAAAAACTTTATTGTAACTGTAGTATTATACAGTTATACTGTTGTAAAATTACAGAATTGCACTGTATTATACTGTAGCATCACACTGTGTTAGTAGTATTATACTGTGTTAGTAGTATTATACTGTGTTAGTAGTATTATACTATAGCATCTGTCATATTCCTGGATGAGTTAAAGTATTTTAAACAAGGTAACAGACATGTTTCTTGTGTGTCTGTCGTCCATGAAGTATCAGGATGTTTAGATTGTTTGTCAAACATCAACATGTAAATATTCTCGTTTACTTTACTTGTGTCATCATAGTTTTATCCAAGTTCAGTGTCACAGTAGCTGTTGTTGACATAATCTCTGTTTATTATCAAAGTGGGTTTTTATTTTTCTTTAAGCTGCTGTAGATGAGACATGTTCAGTCGGTAACAACATCATGAAGCGACTACAGACAAACAGAGAGACAGATGTTGTGTGTTGTTGTGTTAATTAGCTGCACCAGGTGTTTATCACCTCTCTCCTCTGACTGTAGGAACATCTAACGAGGTGGCCCAGTTCCTGTCCAAAGAGAACCAGGTGATCATCCGTATGCGGGGGCTGCCGTTCACCGCCACGCCACAGGAAGTGCTGTCCTTCCTCGGTCCCGAGAGCCCGGTCACCGACGGCTCTGAGGGGCTGCTCTTCGTCAAGTATCCTGACGGACGGCCCACCGGCGACGCCTTCGTGCTCTTCTCCTGTGAAGAATACGCCCAGAACGCCCTGAAGAGGCACAAGCAGGTGCTGGGGAAACGCTACATCGAACTGTTCAGGAGCACCGCAGCCGAGGTGCAGCAGGTAAACGACCGCCGGCGTTACAGGCGTTATGTTACAAATGTTACAATGTTACAGTGTAACAAACATTACAAATGTTACAACGTCCTGCAACATCCAGGAGTTAATACGACGTAGAGATTGTGTTGTAGTGCTGTTGTATAAAGAACTAGTCGGGAACAGAAATAAGTAAGTTACTGATTATTAAAAAATGACGAGAGGAATGTGTATTTTTCTGTTTCAGACTAAATCATAAACACATTGTCCATCTGATTCAAACCAAACTATTGATTCATTCATAAACAAACCAGTGATTTTTATTCTCTTCAGGTTTTTTAAGGAGCTGGTTTATAATGAGGAGTAAAGTTCGTTTGTGTTTGGAAACATTTGTGACTCAGGAAGCAGCTGTTGAACCTCAGTCTGTTGATTAATATCACAGAGCTGATGTCATGACGACGTGGAGACGTTCAGTAAATCAGTTGTTTAAATAACGTTTGTGTTTCTACACAACATGTCTGTTTATAGTTTGTTTTTTTTTAATTATCCTGAGACAGTTACCGACCTCTTTATCTTGTTACCGTCAGATCTTCTATAAAACACGATGATGTGGTTTCATTGGTCTTTGTTCTTCCCTTTCCTATATTTTTTCAGGTCCTGAACCGTTACATGTCCACACCTCTGATCTCCACCCTGCCTCCGTCTCCCATCATGCCCGTCCCGGTCCTCACCACCCCTCCCTTCCTCCCGGCCGCCAGCAGCACTCGTGACTGTGTCCGTCTGCGTGGTCTCCCCTACACCGCCGGCATCGAAGACATCCTGGAGTTCATGGGAGAACACACCATCGACATCAAACCACACGGAGTTCACATGGTCCTCAACCAGCAGGTTAGAGCAGCAGAGACCATTACACATGTTAATATACACGTTTATATGTCGAAACTGTGGAAACACAGACACATCTGGATAAATCTGCCTCTAAAGGAGCTGAGATGTAAAATAAATCTCTGTGTTTCTGCAGAATAACCTTTAGTGATTTAGTTGCAGAAATAAACATTTATTGTTATTGTTCTAATAAGAACTGGAGATATTAATAATTAAACTTTAATTATCATAATCTTTCACCAGAACACTGATCGTCTAACTTCTGTCTTCAACTGTTGTTTCTGTATCTTCGCTCGGTGTTTTTATCCTCTGTATCTTCAGGGTCGACCCTCCGGCGACGCCTTCATCCAGATGAAGTCGCCTGACAAAGCGTTCATGGTGGCTCAGAAGTGTCATAAAAAGACGATGAAGGACCGGTACGTTGAGGTGTTTCAATGCTCCACAGAGGAGATGAGCATCGTTCTGATGGGAGGAACGTTGAACCGCAGCGGCCTCTCTCCTCCGCCCTGCAAACTGCCCTGTGAGTCACCGACACCACAGCACTTTTATTTTATGTTTCTACACTTTATTTATCCTAGAAATGATCATTATTACAGAATCTTTAAATATCACAGATTAAAAAGTCTAAATTGAAGCAAGTCGACTCATCAGTGACTCAACGTTTCATCTTTGAAACCAAACAATCAACTCTGCACTTTGTTCGTTTATGGTTCATATCAGTGTTTAGTGTTGGAGATTAGAGAGCGATCGGCCTGATTCACACCCACACACTGTTGTCCCTAAATGTTACCACGGTCGAGAAAATTAGATTTTTACTTGTTATAATTTCACCTCAACTCACCTGGAAACACTTGAGGCTCCACCGGGTTCGTAGTGTTTGTCGCCATCATACCTGATGATGGTGGTTGTTTGTATATAAACGACCTGATTCGACCTGGTTTTACTTCTCAACCTGAACCGTCCTTTTCTAGTTTTAGTTGTTTTTCTTGTCAAGATGAATGTTGTATATTATTATTATTATTATTATTATTATTAGAGCTTCTTTTACACAATCCAGTCATTTATAATTTCAGTCACTTAATTTATATCAAATGAAGTGTTTGTTGTGTCTTCCACTAGACTCAGACTAATTTACATTTTCTCATTTATTTAGTTTCTGAACTGCTCCATCAGGACTGACTTTGGTCATGTGTCAGATGTAAAGTTTCAGGTTTAAACTTCCTTTTTCTTGACGATTGGTCCATAACTCGTCATGTTTTGTGGAACCGTGTTGTCAGGGTAATAAATGTGTCGCTGACATCATCGATAGGAAACGTTTCGTAACGTTTTGTCCTCGTGTTGCTGATGTTGAAACGTCTCTGTCCTGGTTTTTACTGCGAATCATCTGAGAACAGGATGGAAACGATCAGAATTTATATCTGTTTGTCTCTGCAGGTCTGTCTCCCCCCACCGCCTACGCTGCCTTCCCCACCCCCCCAGCCATCCTCTCTGAGGCTGCCCTCTACCAGCCCCCCCTGCTGGCTGCTCCCAGGCCTCCTCAGACCGCTGCTCACACCCCCGCTCACACTCTGGCCTACTACCCTCCTCAGCCTCACCTCTACATGAACATGAACATGAACTACACGGCGTATTACCCCAGGTTGGTCCAGAACCTACACACAGAAACATGAAAACACGTCTGTCGTCTGTTTTCAACCAGTTAATTTTCTGTGTCTTCTCTCCTCAGTCCTCCAGTTTCTCCTTCCACAGTCAGTTACTTTGCAGCTCCACCAGGAGCAGTAGCAGCAGCCGTGGCAGCTCAGCCTCATCCTCATCCTGCAGCGGCTGCAGCGTCTCATGCTCTTCCTCAACACGGAGCCTTGGTCCGGATGCAGGGTCTTCCCTACAACACCGGGGTCAAAGACATCCTCAGCTTCTTCCAGGGATACCAGGTCGGTACACGAGGCCACAGAGCAATTAATAAAGTTCATCGTTATGTTTCACTCAAAGAACATGGATATGGAAATGTGCAACCACACATCCTGTAAAAACACAGAGAAATATTCAGTCATTTTATTTCTTCCTGATTGAACGGTCACATGTGTTTGTTTATCATGAACTGTGTGAACCAGTGTGATAAAGTCTGGTTCCTCCAGACTTTGTTACAACATCACAGCTCAGTCGTGTTGAGTAAAGGACGTGTGAACACTTGTGCTTCCCTTTATTTTCACTCCCAGCACAAATTAGGTGGAGTCATCTGATGCAGGTATGAACCCTGACAGGTGTGGTGTGACGGGAGGGTTGAGGTTGAAGGTGTGTTTTGTGGTCACGGCTCATGTCATTAAGTGCTGGAGCAACCTGTCTGCTATCAGGTGTTAGTAGAAGAGAGAGACTTTTATTGACGGTGGTCGACAGAATCGGTTTCACACCAACCAACTTCTTTTGAGCTGAACATCGAGAACTTTACACGCTGAACGATAAATGCTGCTCTGTGTGTTTGTGTGTGTGACTCCTGACTGTTGGCTGAACTGTAGTAACTGTATCCTCAATGGTGTGTGTGTGTGTGTGTGTGTGTGTGTGTGTGTGTGTGTGTGTGTGTGTGTGTGTGTGTGTGTGTGTGTGTGTGTGTGTGTGTCTGTGTGTGTGTGTCTGTCTGTGTGTGTCTGTGTGTGTGTCTGTCTGTCTGTCTGTGTGTGTGTGTGTGTGTGTGTGTGTGTGTGTGTGTGTGTGTGTGTGTGTGTGTGTGTGTGTGTGTCTGTGTGTCTGTCTGTGTGTGTGTGTGTGTGTGTGTGTGTGTGTGTGTGTGTGTGTGTGTGTGTGTGTGTGTGTGTGTCTGTGTCTGTGTCTGTGTCTGTGTCTGTGTCTGTGTCTGTGTCTGTCTGTGTCTGTGTCTGTGTCTGTGTCTGTGTCTGTGTCTGGCTGCTGTCGTCTCTGTCACACTGACTCTGGGTGAGGAAACGGTTCCCACACCAGCTTTAGTGTCTTGTACTAATACTTCACTAGTGTACTACTGAGTATCTGTACTTGAGTTGTTTTACTTTCTCTTTGACTTGACCACATTCTCTAACTTAACGACACTTTGACTCAGTAAATGTGGTGTTTTGACTCTAAGTCGACCTGTGACTGTTTAGACCATCAACACCATGTCTGAGGGTTGATGGAGGCTCCATCTTAAAGGTGGATGATGGAGAAACTTCAACAATATCAATATAAACACACATTTACATTTAGTGAAAAAAGAACAACTTTAGTTCTTTAGTCATACTGTCATACTGAAGTACAGTAAATACTAGATACTTTAAGACTTTTACTGGAGAATCATTCTAGTGACGACTTGAACTTCTACCAAAGTTATTTCATTCTACTCTAGTGTCTCTACTTCTACTCTAGTGTCTATCAGACTTTCTATCAGATATTTTGAACGACACTGTCTCAAACCAGCTGCTCTGTGGTTCATATGAAGCCGGTTCATCCTGTATCTTGTGTGGTTTGGTGTGTTTATGTGTCTGTTGTGTATCTGAACCTGTACTATGATGTGTGAACCAACGTGGTGACTGTCCGTCCATCGTATACTATCTGTAGTACGCCCCTGACGAGTACAGCGGCGTGGTTCAGATGAACGAACAGGCCAGGAGTCTGATTCAGCCCAAAGAATGGCTCTGTCTGTAGGGACTCACGTCAAGGTAAGAGGAGCCTCCAACCACAGGACCGGACTGGACAGAGACGCCATTTCCTCTAAACGACTAAAGTGAATATGAATTGAGTTCAAACCAGTAAACGCTGTGGTTCAAGATGAAAAGGCTCCTTCAACGTCCATCGTATCCACCATGGACAGTTTGTTGGACTGAAGTAGTTTAATCAACTAAATTCTAATGTTAAAGTCTGAGTAGAAATGTCTGATCTGTCCGTCGAGGTCTTGAGCTCCTGACTCAGTCGATCAGTTGCTGCTTCATCCAAACTACTTCATAATTAATGTCGGCCTGTTAGAGGAGTGCTGAGTCTGGATATATCAGTTAATATTAATATATTTTATATCATACACAGAATGTGTGATGTTTCCTGGACACTTGGTTGTTGGTCAAGTCTCATCTTCAGTCACTGTCTACAGGTTCAAATAATTCACGTTGCATTAATTTACACCAAATAAAGTCAAAGTTTATTAAAAACTTTGACATTTTGGTGATGAACTGACATAAAATATCAAATCTAATGGTTAGTTTTCTAGACGTGTCCTGAAGTAGAGGAGACACGTGGAGTTCTGGGAACAGACTGTAGCATTAGCTGCAGCATTAGCATTAGCTGTAGTAGTATGTGTAACACTGGCTGTAGCATCAGCTGGTCTGGATTCAGCACTCCTTCACCAAACCACTACTTCTCTACTTTGACTGTTTTGCAGTGACTATTACCCAGAATGCACTCTGCCTCTGTGATTATACTGCTGTGATTACATGTTGTTACGTCTCATCTGCATGTTGAAGGGAGACTGATTGTTTTGCAGATGTAGAAGCATGAAAACTAACAGACGACTGAATAATCGAAGGGTTTCAGCTGCTCTGGGATCAGCATGTCCTCTCCTTCCTTCTTAATCTGTCGTTTATTTTCTAACTGAACCGGTTTAATCAGGAGTTGTTCCTCCTCAGCATGTTGAGCTCCCCCTGGTGTTTTCATGCTGCAGTTGCATGAGAATTAAAGTAAGAAAATACTTGACTATCCTGTTGTTCTTGTCCTGCAGCTGCAGCCGGACGCCGTCCTCATCTTGTATAACTTCAGTGGTCAGTGTAGCGGCGAGGCCTTGATCACGTTTCCTAACGAGGAAGTGGCCAGACGCGCCGTCGCCGAGCGCTCCACTCATCCTTTCTACGGCCAGCAGGTCCACCTGGTCTTCTGTAACTCGCCCTGATCTCTTCTTTCATCTGAACAAGCTCCAGTTCTGTTGAAGCTTCATTGTTTCTGTTGTCGTCACTCGTTAACACACAGGCCGCTGCTGTCTGACACTCCTGATGCTGCTGTTGGAGTTGAACATCATTTTAACACTGAACGTTGTGACTGTGTTGGTCACAGCGTCGCCGTGTTTTGGTTCCTACTGTAATGTCTGGTTGTAGAGAGGAGACGGTGGAGTCTGTGTATTTAAAAGCTTTATATATATTATATTTGTCCCTGTGCATCTGTACAGTTTTCATCCTGAAATGCTTGAGGCTTAAACAAACTTTACAAACCACTTCTGCTGATGATCTGTTCTGTTTATTTCTGGATTTTTTTTAGTTTGTCATAGTTTATACAGATAAGTGTGTGTGAGTGTGTGAGTGTGTGTGTGTGTGTGTGTGTGTGTGTGTGTGTGTGTGTGTGTGTGTGTGTGTGTGTGTGTGGTAATCTGATGGTCTCCTGTGGTGCCATTGAAAAGAAAAAAGCCATAAAGACTCACTCAGACGACTAAACTAAGAGAGTATCTGCACTCGATCAGTGTCATCAGATGTGTCAGTTTAACTTTGTAACTTGTTTTTTTTCTGTATGAAATATTAATGTACGTCGACACATTTAGACTTTTTCTAAGCACTAAAGATTAATTTCTCTCCAATCTATGAGTTAATGAAACACTCATTTGAGTAGCATGACGAGTTGATTTACTCAGTTTTTTTTTTATTAATCTCATTTCTTTACGAAAGAGGATATTTAGTTACGAAATGTAAGAGCAGATGAATCCTGAAGCCTTTTTATAATGATCAACCTCAGCTGCTGTTCAGTGTCTCGTTTTGTTGTCAGACTATTTAAAGCGATGGGTCTGTAGCGTCTTTAATTCCTCTTCATGACCAGACAACTGTGTGTGTGAAGCTGCGTGAGTTTTCCAGTGACGGGCCTGTGGACATTCGTCTTAGTTTTTTCATCTTTACTGTGCTGATATTACCCAGAGTGCAATACTAGTCCAGACTGGACTACGGCGACCTCTGGTGGCAGAGGACATATTTCTGTTTGTTGCAAGTTTGAGACTTGCGTGAATTTAGCTCTGTGTAAATTAGATGAGACCTGAAACAATAAAAAATGTAGACAACCATCTGTGTCGTTTGGTTTCATTTCTAAATAAAATGCAGCTTTAATCAAACTGATCTGGTACTTGAAGATTTTTGTTTCAGAAAAAGAAACAAACTTTGAAACGTGTTGGATCCTAAATTTAACACAACGTTATTTAATACTCAGTTAATATCACTGTTTTGTTTGATATTAACATAACGTCTACAATAAAATAGTTCAGATGTAGGATCAGACTGTGGGAGAACTCCCATGATGCACTGCTCCTCCTCTTTATGTCACTTATCAGTAAATATAATTAACATCAGTCTGTTCTCTCTTGTAGTTGTGTCCTTCTCTTTTTACAGGAAACTGACTCCAGAACTTCAGGATCCAGGTTCTATGTTATTCAACTTCATTATCCATATTGTTGTTGTTGTAATATTAATTGTAACAATAACGTTTGTTTTAACAACTACTTGTAAACATCTAGTCTCTACTGTCTCTTCCTGGTCTCCCTCTTGTCTTCCTCCCCCTCTCCCCCGTCCTCCTCCCTCTTTCCTCTGTCTCTTCTCTTCTCTTTCTCTGTCTTCATTTCTCTCCAGCCGGTTGAGGCAGATGACGTCCACTCTGAGTCTGGTTCTGGTTCTGGTTCTGAAGGTTTCTTGTTAAAAGGGAGTTTTCCTGTTCACCGTCTCTGTTCACTCATTGTAGGAAACGTTGGGTTTCTCTATTAGAAATAAATGTTTTATCACTTGTTTCTATATAAATGAATTGAACTGGTCATGATGACAATAGTAACTGATTGTAACCGTATGTTGTTGCCTCTTTCCCCAGAAAGATGAAGATGTTTGGACTTTGTTGTTTCACATCGAGTCATCAGACACTTGACTTGTTGATATTTAATATTCACTTAATATCACTGTTGTGTTTGTGACATTAACAAACTAATGTCTTGTTAATGTCACTTTCTTCATTTGGACAAATGCTCTGATGAATCAAACAGTTCAGATGCTGTAGGATCAGACTGAGGGACAACTCCCATGATGCACTGCTCCTCCTCTCTCCCTAACCCTCCATGTTTAAATCAACTGTAGTTGGTAACGAGACAGAGCAGCAGTTGTTTATTTCCAGTATTTAACCTTCCTTGTGTGTTTGTAACAGACAGTTTGATACTTTATTTATCCCAAAAAGAAGAACAAAGATAAAAGGATAAAAGAGACGAAGCGGTGGCTGAGTTTTCTGTTTTATTGATATACACTACTTCAGAGCTACAGTATGATGCAAGGTTTTCCCTTTGAATAATTTCAAAAAGCACTGCAGTCTTAAAAATTACAAAAAATTTAACATACAAAATATACAAGAAATGACAATACAAGGCTCGGTAAACATCAGCTAAACCTGTATTTCCCTTTTATTTTACAAAACAATTTCATATACATGTCATATATGTGTATATATCTGTATATAGATACATGTATATACAGATATATGTTCTCAACACTCATACATGTCCCCAACCGTTTAGGAATGACATCCATTTCAAAGTATCAAAAATAGAGTTGTACAGTCTCTTGTTTTTACCTTAATGTAAAATGGGAACATATTGTTCGGTCTTTGGTTGTGACAGAAGAGGACGGCAGCCAGAGTTTCACTGTCGATGCTGCTTTCGTTTGATTTTTTTTGTTGTTGTTGACTCGAGTTTTTTTTTTTTTTTTTTAAGCTGCAGAATTTCAGCTTCATATGAAAAAAAAACACAAAGAAAATCTCCCTTCTCCAACCCGGCCCTCCGTGTTTACCCTGTACCCCCAATAAACAAACAAATAATAATAATAATAATAATAATAGTTTCTGACTTATGTCCAAAAAAATCAAACCAGAACAGCATCCAGACTCACTGACAGAGTTAAGGCAGATCTATTGTTAATATAGTGACATGATCCTCTCACTGTCTCCATGTTTGTTTGTTTGTTTTTTACGTTACAAATAGTTTATAATCTCATTTCTCATATTTAATGTCATATCTCACATTTGCTTTTTTAATAGTTTGCATAGCCTAAATAACGTGTGTGTGCTTCTGTTGTTGAAAATAGGACTTTAAATTTAAATTCCTGTCTTCTCTACAGCATATTTGGTACCGACAACAACCATCCATACACACACACACACACACACACACACACACACACTCCTCTAATCTATGAAGATGCTTGCGCTGCGTCCTCAACAAGGCAGATTGGCTGATGGATCCACGATGTTAAAACAATCAATCGAGCGTCTACTCACGTCTGCGTCTACTTCTAGAGGCATCAAGGTCTTTTTTTTTTTTATTTTCCTCCTCGTTTTTTATTTTTTTTATTTTTTATTTTAAAGGCATTAGGCAGAATAAATTTGAATGCATAGCAGAATCATTTTCACCTGGAAACTGATTAATTTTTTTTATTTTTTAAAAACCGTCATAAGCGACACTACTCAGCTCTGTCTCACGTCGGAGCGTCATCGTCAAACTTTAAGGCAAAAAAAAAAAAAAAAGAGCCAATGTTGGAAAAATGTTGGAACCAGAGTCTCGAGTGGAAACTTCCTCGTCTCGTCTCAAAATTATTGCTGCAAATGTGTCGGAGCAAGAAACACGAAGAGAATCTGTGATCGAACAGCAACAATATTGATGTAGATGTTTCACTTCTTCTGGGGCAGGAGCGTCGACACAAATCTTTTATCTATTAAAATACTTTTAAAATCTTTTCTTAGATTATTTCCCGTCATCCGTCAGCGGCTGTCGCACCTCGGCGGGTTCGGAGCCGGTCTGGGAGGAGAAGGCACACGACGGCCGCGGGACGTGGGGAAGTTTATTACACGACAACAAATATGAGACGGAAGACGTTTGTCTCTGTGGAGGAATAAAAACACTTCTCTGTAACGTGGAAATGATGTGGAGGGTTCATTCAGCTCAATCATCTGTTCATGAAATAACGCGAAAAAACAACAACACGAAGCTTCACTGGCATTCAAAGCTGCTAAATGTTAATAAGGCGCTCGTTCAACGTGACGTGAAGGTCAAGAAGCAGAGGGAGGTGGCGGGGCCATGTACAGATATCTACACTACAGGATGTGGAATGTCGCAGGTCGCAGATCCCAGACCAGCACCAAGCTCCTGCACTGCAGACCTGAATGGTTTTATCATTTAAAAAGGGAGAAACAGAAGAAGAAGGAGCAGACGTCACTGAACCGTGAGGGACGTTTAGTTTAGTTTGGTTTGAACAGTTGTCAGATTTTATGGCTGCTGTTGTTTTCAGATCTATCATCTCCAGCTGCTACATCAGATCACGTTTGTGTCATTTAGGAAAACAAACAAACAACAACAACAACAAAAAAAAACGTCTGGTTGCTATGACGACACCGTCTCTTCTTCATCACGAAGGTCGATGCTGGCGAGACAGAGACGACAACCAACGTTGTCTTGTCTTTTAAAAAGCGAGTGCTCTGAGCTGATTGGTCAGGAAGACAGCAGTGCTTTTAAAGGGACAGGCACACACCTAAACGAAGAGGGACGGAGAACTAACACACTCTTTATTCTCCACCCAGCGTCAGTCAACACGGCTGGTTTCTCCTCAACTCTTTAGTTCTTTGTCTCTAAAAAGGAGAAACATCAGTTTTAAATCAAACGTCTTGTCTTGTTGTCAGGCTGCTGGTCTCCAACCGTCCTCTGTCTTTCACCTCAGTCTTGTCTCCTGCTCGTCGTCCTGTTGGACCAGGACCAGGACCGGGACCGGGAGAGTCCGTGTTGGAGGTTTGGAGGTGGAGCTATGACTGGTTATGAGCTGATGAGGGAGACTGAGACATGTCTCTACCGATGATTTCATTCACTGTTGAAAAAGAGAAAAAGACAGAAACAAAAACAATAATTAGTTTCTTGATTTGATTTAAATCAAATTTGTTTTGGCTCATTTAGTTTTATTCATGTGAGGTTTGTGACCAGCAGGGGGCAGCGTCGTTACACAGTCGACGTCTCAAAGTGGAAACAGAAACAGAAGGTGAAAGAGTCGCAGCTGTGATGGGAACAAACGACACAAACCATTTCATTGACTGAAGCGACCAGTTACTGAACGTTACTGAACGTCACTGAACGTCACTACGACACATGGAGTCCAATAACTACTGTCTCTTATATAGTACTACTGTAGTACTACATAGTACTACTGTAGTTCTACATAACGTACATCTAGTTACCAGGATACAACCGTCTGTTACTTTGTTGCAACTTTAATGACGTTGAATTTCCTCTGGTTTGTTCATAAAACAAATCTATTTATTTAGGTTCAACGTGTTGAGACGTTTCAGGTTCGTAACTCAGTTACAAAGTGATTACAAATAACCAGAAAACTGACAACGTTTCTGTTTCTGTCACTTTCTACAACAGTTTTAGACACTTTCGCTCTGATGATACAGAGACTCAGTGATGAAGGACCGAGGAGGAAATCATGAGGCGAATCTAACGATATGTTTGAGTTTAGTTTTAGTTCTTTGTTATTCTCTCTAGTGTTTGATGATGAGGATGATGATGATGAAGACGACAGGTCAGAGACTGGGTGAACTGGTTTGGGAGGTTCAGCAGAGACCTTTGTCCCAGTCTCTGACACCGAGACGTGTCTGAACACGACGTTTAACATCTGTAACATCTGTATCGGTGAGCTGTAAATCAACACCCCCCCGGCCCCCTCAGTCTATATTAAACTAATGTTTTACAGTAAGTGAGTTTTGAACAGAACGGCAGCTGGTGACTCAGCCATGAGCAAACGAACCTGAATGTTTCATAAGAACGAAGGAACGTATTTAAATGTGATGACACACCAGTAGCTGCTTCACTACACATGAAACTGGATTTACATGAAACTATTATACATACAAGTCTTATTATCCCATCATCACATCACACGTCACCACTAACGACAACGTCAACTCCACGTTTATTGTCTTTATTTATTCATTTTCATTCGTTGTTTCTCTTCAACAGTTCGACTCTTCTTCTACCTTCGACTCTTTTATTTGTGTTTTCTGCTGCTTGCTTATGTGTCTGGCCACCATCACTCACATCATCCTGTTAGCGTGGGAGGCTCTTCCTTTCCCATGTCAACCATGTTCACACACACACACTCACCACACACACACTCACCACACACACACTTAAGAGAAGTCAACTGCAGCTTTCAGACGTTTACCTTCATATATAACTGAGATAATAATATATAATATATAAAGTCATGAGCAGTTGACGTGTTTTAATCTGCAGCTGAAATAAAACTGTGATGTGAACGACATCATCTCCTTTAAAGGCCGTGACCTTTGTAAAGCAAATGTGCAACTGAGCTCAAAATAAACAACATCTTGCAACTGTTTAAGGATTCATGTGTGAGCAGAGCAGCTCTATCGACTCAAACTACAATTCAAACGTAGAAAAGATCTGACTGATTTAAGACGTTTTTAAATGATATTTACAAAACCTCCTGCGTGGCTGAAATGTTATGTGGTGAAACACAAAGCACGGTCGATTCATGGGAGTGAATGTGCTTCAACACCACAGGAATATGAGCAACACAGTGTGAAGTGCGACAGACCAACATCAAGTGGGCGTCTGCAAAAACATATCACTTTCCGCTGAACTGATTAGATTGTTGCAGAGGCAAACATTAACCTACGGGCTGATAATATAAACGTCAGGAGAGAAACACCGATGAGAATTAACATAAAAACCAAGTGACTCAATCAAATGCAACGTTAAAAATCTTCCTCTCAATTTGATTCACTCTTCTCTTAAAAAAAAGGTGGTGGAGGAGACGAAGCGTTGTCTCGATATTACAGCTGCTTCGTATGTAAATATGACGAGATACAATACGACCTGGTTCACCGCTTCACAAACTAATATTTCCATCTCAAAACAAAGTTAAAATATAACAGAGGAGACGTCATCGCTGAACTTTTCCGTCTGATATTCTTATTATTTTTTTCCGACCGAGAGGAATCAATTTTGTGACAGATGTTGGAAGACGAGGAGGAAAAAACTAAAAATATAAAACACAAAATAAACTTCAGTCATTTATAAAAGTTTGTCTCTAAACGACAAAAAAAGGTCAAACATCGAACACATAAAGAAAAAAGTATTTGACATAAAAGTGACGTTAATTTTCAGTCGAATTTGAAACATCAATGATCCACAAGTGAAACAGGTTTGACTCGAACTCACTTGTGACGAGTTTCATATGCTGATAGTGTTTTCTCACATTTACTGGTATCGTCAATGACAGTATGTATATGCGATGTAGTAAGTGAATGGGAGATCCTCTATAAATGACTGGGAGGGGGGGCTCCCTCCTGAATATACACCCACTACTAACAACCACAGCCGCTGCTGCTGCTGCTGCCACACGTTTACTGACACACTCACGTTGAAGATTTAAGGAAAAGAAAACACCGAACTTTCTCTGGGCAGCGACGGTTACGATGCTCTGACTCGGTCAAAGGAACAAAGAGACAGGAAGTGTTAATGAACGGATGAAGTTATCACGTTATGAGAGAAAAGAAACACAACGTTACAATGTTACAACCTAAAAACTTCACGGAGAAACGTTTCTCTTCGTCGACGCTGCCGTCGACTCGTCTCACGTCAGCGGATTTAAATTAAAAAGATTTCCATAATGAAGAACAGAAGTGAAACACTCAGATGATAAACATGTCTCCTGTCGAAATGGAAAAGAAGTAATTATCATAACCCTCTATGACATATTGAAAAAAGGTTCCCTGACCCTGGAATAAAAAACATTAGTCTGGCAGAGCAGTTAGAGATTGACTGACTCTTGAGTCCAGCAAATGAAGACAACATGCCACAATGGAAAACACTTGTGCAAAGGGAACAGACTCAGTTTCCCTGCGAGAGGGAATATCAAAGCACAAAATTTCCACTTGCAGAGCTTGGTAATGACACAAATACGTCCTCACAGAGACTCAAGTATGAGAACAAACATGAAGTCAAATCCACTAAACGATGGAGCAGATTGTCAAATCTTCCAGGTTTCATTTCAATCTTTGACCATTTTCTCTTTTATTTTCATTTCACTTTTAGAGTCAGTGAGCGAGTGGGTGAGTCTCACCGGAGAGACTCGTTAAAAAGTCAGTTTCTCAAAGTCACTCATCTGTCTGAATCATCGCTGGGTTTCCCATCTGATGTGACGGTAAGTGATTCACAAGACTCCGGTCTCTGACCCAGAACCAGATCAGGACTGAGCTTCAAGAAGGAAACTGGCTGAATGTAAATGTGACCAGAGGAGCTGAGTGACGTTCACCACGGTGATTAATACACGTGAAGACAACAGACACGTTTCTGGAGTTAAAATATGATTAAGTGTCATCTTTCCCCCACACTTCACAAGCCGTCGAATCATGGAAGAAAAATCATTTATAATCAACAAATCAACCAGTTTGGTTTAAAGAGACAAGACGACGTTGTTTACAATCGTTTCCCATAAAAAGGAAAAGATGAAGCTACAGAAACGTATTTTCCACCTTTTAATGACGTAAAATAAGATCAGGAGGCGACACTAAGCTGAAGCTCTGTGCCTGAAACTCGGACCAGGTTTCATTTTCCTCCGTGTCTGGACGACAAACACCAACCGACGGTGACGGTCATAAGAAGAGACCAGAGCAACAAACACACCGACGTGTCCGTTCTCTTCATAATGTGACCGGTGTTTGTTCAGAAAGTAAACGTCAGTAAAGTTGCTCTTTATTATCCTCAGTCAGGGAGTTTCCTCCGTCCTCTGCCAAGACCTCAGCGTTTCACTCTCTAAGACCTTAATCGTATGGAAACATGACATAGAGAGTTAGTTTCCTCTTGTTTCAGGGGAAAAGACCAGTAAATGTTTGCCATTGTTTTTAACGAGCAGCAGCAGCAGCAGCAGCAGCAGCTTCGATGGAAACACTTTTTCCTTCCACTGTTGTTTTTATTCGTGCATCAGATCAGGATTTGTGTCATTACTGTGTTGTGATTGGACGATTGTAGCATGAAACTCTGACTAAGATGATCCCATAAAAACACAACGACCTGCTTGTTTCACAAACTAAACCAGCTGCACTCATATTTACATTAAACACACACTAACATATTCAAATATAAATAAGAATTAATGAAGAAGGAAAGAAAATCAACTGTTCAGTAACAGATGGTTTAACTAAGTTAAATGACATGTTATGTTATATGTAGTAAATTGATTTGTGACATCTCCTGGGTTGAGTTCAGTCAGAGCAGCTGTTAATGAGCTGAACGACTCTTCACCCTGTGGAGACGTTTCTGTTGATTCTCTGAGGAATCGAACCGTCGACACTCGTCTTGAGTTTTAAATCAATAGGACTGAAATGACAGAATCAATACCACCCTGGTGTCAGGTGACTAAATATGATCCACAGACGCTTAGCTTAGCTTAGCTTAGCTTAGCTTAGCTTAGCTCAGCTTATCTTACCTTAGATTAGCTTAGCATGAAGATGTGACATGTTTGAGCCTGTGAGGATTCATAACTTTACACCAGAAACTAAATTAAATTAATTTACTAAGTAACATTTAATTAGAATCAGTTAAAGTTGACAAGTCGTGTTTGTTTCTTCTCAACAACTAAACAACAAACTGAAAAACATGTGTCACTTTTTATGTTGTTTGAAGAAAAACATTTGTTTTTTATTAAAGATGAAGACTGAGTCTAATTTTATGTTGAAATTAAACAACTGATGCAGGATCATGTGAGAGAGATGGTGTCGGTGTGTGTTGGCTTGATGCTGTAGAGGTGTGTGTGTGTGTGTGTGTGTGTGTGTGTGTGTGTGTGTGTGTGTGTGCAGCAGCAGCAGCAGGACTAGTCTTAACTCATAGTTTGAAGCAGCAACAAATGACTGTTCACACTATTGATGATACAGTAACTACACACACACACACACACACACAGATTGTAACAGAATGAATGAATATAAAATAATGAAGTGAACAGTTTCTTCTTCTTTCTTTCCTGCGTCATCTCTCCTTCATCCAAACACCGACCACGGAGCAGATAATATTTCAGCACCGACGTCACTTTGATCTGTTCCGACTCCGACGGCATCAAAGCAGAAGAAATACAGAGCGGCACATTTTGGTGAAGCTGAGACGTCCCGTGCTGCTTTGTTCCTGTTAACGCCGTCTCGACTTGTTGTTTATTGTTTCTAATCGAACTAAAATCATCAGTCATTTAGAAACACACATTTCTATATTTCTATTAATATTTTCACAGTTACACTGAAACTGGAATTTAGATCATTTCAGTTTCACTGTAACAGACAGAATATAAGATAAAAAAAAAACACATGGACTGAACCAACGAACGCTTCACTTTAATCTCAAACGCCAAGAATATTTCAGATTGAATGTCTCAGCTGAGTGACCCTGCAGAGGGTTTGGATCCTCAACACGTCTGTCCATCTGTCTGTCAGTCTGTCTCCTCACCTCCTGCGTCTCCTCACACACACACACACACACCTCTACAGCATCAAGCAAACACACACCAACACAATACACCATCTCTCTGTCTCACACACACACACACACACACATCTGAAGCATGCTCCAGTGTGCGTCAGCAGGGCCATCTGCTTGTTAACCAGACCAGCGTTGTACTCTCTCTCTCTCTCTCCGTCGGTGTGTGTGTGTTTGTGTGTGATACGACTGCACTACTTTTGTTCATGTATGATGATCAGATGATTAGACCAGAGTTTTAATGCCAGATATTTCTTCAGTCTCAGATTTCTAACGGGTCAAATTTTCCGTAACACACCGAGTGTTTGAGAGGACGACGTCTTTAATGAAGTGAAAATCTTGGTCTGAGTGGAGGAGAAGTGAAGCGACACGTCTCCAGATGTCTAAAGTCTCTGTTAATAAAAAAGGTGACACGCTGATGACGGTTTTAATTACAGTAACTGTAGATCAAGAAGGTTGACGTCTCTTATTTTAGCTGAATTAATCGTCAACTCCGTCCCAGTGGTTGTTTTAAAACGTTGTGTGTTTTCCACCAGATTTGTTGAATGTAGGACATCAGCCAGGATACACACACACATCTGAATGTTTGTCCTGATCCATGTGTCTGTCAAACTGGGGTAAATGTGGTCTACTTAAGAGAGAGTACTGCGACCTCCTAAAACTCAGAGCTGGGTGAAGCTTCACGTTGTTACTTCAAAATATGGCCTACAGAGCTGGGCTGGCACAGAAAGCTATTTATAGCCACCGGCTCAAAGGGAGAGCTCACATTCCCAGCTGAACCGTGTCACTCACTAACTTTTCTCACACTTTTTAGAGTGTGAGTGCAGCCAGTCACTTCAACACACTCGTGGCTGTGTGTGTGTGTGTGTGTGTGTGTGTGTGTGTGTGTGTGTGAGAGACGACTAAATATAAAAGAGTTAATGTGAAAAAAGATTCAGATTAAATACAAAAGATAGAAACATCATATGTGAAGGTGTGAAAAAAAAACTTCCGTACGTGTGTGTGTGTGTGTGTGTGTGTGCATTAGCATGATGCACTGATGAAAGTGCTTGTTGGTCTTTCACACATGACTTATTGACTGTGGATCAGTGTTAATTAGTTTGACCCTTGCTAACTCACAATATCACACCTACCTGCAGCAGCGTCACCAGGTTATTTATTAACTATTTATTAACCCTGAACCTCCAGGAGCCTCGTGTGAATGTGGTGCTGCAGGGGTTAATAAAGGCCGGTGGCCTGTGAACGGTAGATAAGGACGTCGATGATTTAAAAACAACATGAAGAAGTCGAAAGAAAAAAAGCTGCTAAATGCAAAAACACTGACTTCATGGTCAATTGTTAAGTCAACAAGTTCTCCTGAGCATCCTAATTAGAGTTGTTAACACACACACACACACACACACACACACACACAGGATGTAATTACTGCTGCAGCCCACAACTCAGCCTCTGTTCAGTCTTCAACACCAAATGATGCAATCCTCTCTCTGGTTCCAAGGAGTCAAAAAAACACAAAGTGTAATTAATCTGCTGTCAGAGATTAGAAGCTCAGCCGTTTACAATTAGGCCCTTTAATATGATACTATAGTTATCAGCCCTATTGTGTCTATGTTACCCAACACTGAGTCACAGGACCCTCAGTAATGAACCTGTGTTCACAACGGAGCGATGAAACGCTATCACCGTAATCAGACATCAAGGTTTCAGCCTCTTGAAAACACCACAGGAGCTCTGTATTGTTTTACATCATCACACTCACATTTATCTAGCGAGTCGAATATTGTAGGGTAAATTTAATCCCTCAGCGGTTGCTTGTTTTAGACTGAAAATGAGATTGATCACAGATGGGTGCGCTCTAAATATCTCGTGTAAAAGGACAGGGTGAGGAGGGAAAATGTGATAATGAGAGCAGAAAGACTGGACTGACAGAAAACTGGAGTATGAGACTCAAAGTGGAAAACAGACGCTCACAGAGCGAAGCAAGGAAGTCGTAGTGTACGGCGGAAAAACACAGTGGAGGTGGTTAGAGTGAGAGGACGCCGACGGTTCATCTCCACAACAACCAAAGTAGAGAAAGGAAAGATGTTTCTACTGTCAGTAGCTCTCAGAAGATAAAAAGCAACAGGTTTGTGTCATGGTCTTACCGTCATCCAGCGTGATGTCCTGCAGGCCGATAGAACGGAACGTGGGTTCTCTTTCCTCCGGTTCCTGCTTGATGTTCAACCTCTCTCCGTCCAGAGGGAACGGGCCCTGAGGACTCAGAGGATGAACCAGAGGTCCCGCCGCTGCCGGGGACAGACTGGCCATGACTGGACTTGTAGCCTGAGGAGAAGGCTGCTGTTGAAGGGGCCCCAGGGGGCTGCCGCCTGAGGTGGGGGAGGAGGAGGTGGGAGACTGGTAGGGCAGCGAGTGGAGCTGAGGAGACGAAGGCCCCGAGTGAGGAGAGGGGATCATCCGAGGTGGAGGAGCGCTGGACGGAGTGGGACAGGAGGCCGACCTCTGACCCACCGGATGGTAACCCATGGCTCTCTGCAGCTGGGACGAGTGCTGCGCTACCCGGGGGTGACCGCCGGGGGACGGGACCTGGGGGGCAGCGGGTGGGCAGTGATAACCTCCTAGGGTGTGAAGGTGTGAGGACGCCGGGGGCAGCAGAGGTTGTTGACTCTGGGGCGACCCGACGATGGGGTTGGGGCTAGAAGAGGACGGAGCCGACGGAGAGGAGCAGGGGGAGGAGGGGTACACCAACCCCATCCCCAACGGGTGGGACGCTGCGCCGGGGCTCTGCTGAAACGGCATCCGCTCGTAGCCCTGAGGAAGGCTGGACTGACCGTTGAAAGGCAGGCTGTGACCTTGACCGTGCTGCATAGGTTGGTAGGAGGGTCGGGGGGGAGCGGGGAGAGGAGCCGGAGCGGAGCTCGGGTGGAACGTCATGTGGCAATCGGTGGGGGGTGGTGCAAACTGCGACTCTGGAGGTGAGGCAGGTGCTGGAAAGACGGGGAGCCCAGGGCGGAGCACGGGGCCTGCAGGGGGAGGAGGCCGGGGCCAGAGCCCGGCGCCAGGCCGTGAGGGGAGCTGGACAGAAGGTTGTCCGATGGGTGGCCCTGCTCGGGAGAAGGCAGCTGGGTGTGCACCAGACCGGCAGTGTGTGTCAGGGCCATGGACATGGGGGGGACGGCAGGAAGGTCCAGATCGTCTCTGTGCTCTTGTTTCACCATGACTGAAGAGGAAGAGGAAAGACACAAACCACATCGTCAGTTACGTCTATAAACTACATGACAACAGACGTGTCACATATCAGCTTGTTGTGTTGCGACACTGACACCACGTCTCTGGTTTTTCTACTTCATGTGGACACGTCCACAACCTTTAAGAAGATAAAGTTAGGTCAAGTTTTTCCACTTTCTCAACCTACACAAATTCTCTCAATCT
Organism: Polydactylus sextarius; assembly: GCA_016801845.1. Lineage (NCBI taxonomy): Eukaryota > Metazoa > Chordata > Actinopteri > Polynemidae > Polydactylus > Polydactylus sextarius. The sequence continues at coordinate 29,472,965 of CM028906.1, forward strand.
GAAGTTTTAAAGGTGAGAAACGGTGAGACCTGAACAACCAAGGATCTCACAGATTTAAGTGACATTTTGTTAATAAATGGGGCCGTTCCCTTTTACTGTGACAGCTCAGAGCGCCACTATGCCGATCGCTAACCTATTTTCCAATCTGGTGCCTTGTGACAGTGAGTTTTATTTTTATCCAGCTCTGAATCAGAGGGAGAGCATATGTTGTCAGTCTGGGTGCCATCAAGTGAAATGTTGTGTGTGTGACGAGGGGCTGAACGCCCCACAGCCCCCACCCCACCCCCAAGCCCAGATCAGCCCAGATCAGATCAGACCAGATCAGACAGAACGAACCAGTTCACTCATGATGATGATGATGATGAACTGGTCTCACCTCGTCAGGCGTGAAAAGACCAAATGTGTTTTAATCTGTCCGATATCACGGTTACATCCTGTAAAATCAACATTAACAACGTCTAACACGACTGTTTCAAAACACAGAGTAACATGTTTTTTATTTCCAGTCTTCTCAGAATTCATCCTTCAGTCGGGACCTTTTGATCAGCCCGCGATCAAATACCAAACACGTCTGATTGACAGATTTTTTTTTTTTTTTATTTTAAAAAGCAGGCGGTGTCCGTGGTGACACCGGTGGTGTCAGCGACCCAGCCTGACTGACAGAGCAGGGTTACTCTGCTCTGCTTTGATTGGCTGACCTAATCTGTAAACGGGGAAAACAGGAACTGCCTGTGCCGAGTGGGCGTGCTTGCAAACAGAAAGGCTGGGTGGGTGGAGGGGCAAGGCCGCTCACACACACACACACACACACACACACACACACACACACACTGCTGCGGTGAAACTTTGGGTTTGGATATGTTGCACAAAATGCTCACATGCTATTATATTCCGCCAACGGTGTTTTCAGTTTGACTGGTTTCAAGAGAAGTAAACAAATAACACAATAACAATATCAGATCACAAAACAGGAATTTAACTTTAATGAAAAACATGACAGGGATTTTCAAAAATCTCAAAATATGATGATGAATGTCGAATCTCCTTGATGTTAAAACAATTATATCAACCACAACTGAGGGGCCATGTTTAGTAAAAGTTTCCTGGATAGCAAAAGATTTGCATCATAAAACCTCATGCAAATACAGCACATGTGAGCACAAAAAAAGTTGGCTCAGGAGGTTCAGGAGGATTTAGAAAATAAACAGTTGGCAGGTGTTAATGTTACTGTGAGTGGAGGAGCCTCCTTTCAACCACAGCGAGGCTTTGTTTGGAGAGAGAAAGAGGGAAAGTGGGTTAGTGAAGCAACGCGACGAGTTACGACTTCGACGGTGTCTGTTGTCGATCAAACGTCTGATCGCTGCCTGACAGCGACGACTGGACGAGAAACTACTGTAAATGGAAATAAAATGAGCTGCAGAGAAAATAAAACGCAGCAAAACTGGCAGTAGGATTAAAAACAGTAAAACTAAAAGAACGGTCTTCCTTCCAAACACTGCTCGAGCGTCTCATCTCACCTGACAGGTAGGTGAAGCGCTGCGATTGGCTCCTTTTCCGTTTCCCGTTGCAGACGTAAAACTGAACCTGAACAGCTGAGCCGACAGTTTTACTGTGATAGGGAGGAACCTCCACCACGATGCACGACTGCAACACAAAGAGTTTGTGTTGATGAACAAATAAAAACACCAGTAAAACCATGTGAACTACTACAGACACAGTCCTGTAAAATAAGTGTCAATGTAACTGAACTCACTCCTTGAGTTTTCTCTCGTATTATTTTTGCTTCAACTTCCCACTGTGGACGTCCGTCTGGAAAAACAAGAAAAGAGAAAAAGATTTAATGTTTAAACCAGTAAAATCAAAAAAGACACGACACAGAAGTTACAACGTGTCTGAAACTTCTATTATTTCACTTTAATTAAAATGTAATAATAATATAACAAACAAAGTGACATTTAAAGAAAGGAAAGTTTGACTTTTGAAGGAAAAACTCAAGAGATCAACATAAAAATAAAAATAACGTCGTTTATTTGCTGATTTTTGGATTTAAACTTAAAAATAAAAACATTTTTAATTTCAAACACATTAACTCAGACCGCATCGTCACTTGTGACTGCAGCTTTTTAATCAAAAGTCATATTTGTCGCAGAGAAGCTCTTTTTCCTCTGTTTTCTTAAAGATGACGTCAGTGAACATCAGACTTAAGAACCACACGAGTCTTTTAGAAAAAAACACAGGATTTCAATTTGTTGTGAAGAACCACGACACATCAAAATGATGTCACGTTAAAAGGCTCAGGAGCCCCGTGGAGAAAATCTTAGCAGCTATTAAATGGTAATCAAATGTCCAAATATCCTGCTGTTTGTCTTGCCTGGTTAAAATTATGGAGAGAGCAGTGGAATAATTGTATTTATTTTAAAATGTCTTTACACTTTGCCAGGTTTTCTGGCTAGAAAACATCCTTTCCAGTTTTCCTATGAGGGATCTAATTATTTGGCCAGACATCTTAAAGGCAGCTGCTTGAAGGGAAACAGTCGGGGTGAAAACACTGACAGAGCTGGAAGAAATCATCAGTCATCGCAGCATCTCAACCAAGACAGCTCAGTTTGCAGTGAACAGACTCTTATTCATGTTTAGTCACCTGTTTGATGATGTTCACGAGGTCAAATACACTCAACACCTGCACAAACCAAAGGGTTCCCCCCAAACACCAGAACCTGGTTCAGATGCAGGAACTGGATCAGACGTAGACTCTGACAGTCTGTGAACGCTGGTGCGTTCAGATAAAAACCAAGTTAAAGCTGCAGCCTTAAGTCGTCGTGATCTCCTGACACTAACTCGTCGTTTCTAATCCACCGACACATTAAAGAGTCGCAACCCTAGAGAGATCCTCTCTATTGTGCAGGAAGAGCTTAACTCGTAGATGACAGAGTCTTTTTTCCAACGAGCTAAACGACCTTGAGTGTCTTTGCAGCTGACAGCGGCGCATTATTACAGCGAAGCTTGTTGACATTCAACAGGCAGCAGCGAGGGCCCCACATGCTCCGTCAGACAACAAGCACTGACAGGAACCTCATACCACACTAAGACAATGACTGCCTCATCTACACACACTCACACACCGGCTGGAGAGAAGAGATCACGGTCAAAAAAAGTAAAAACACTGTTTATGTTACAACTGTACAACTTTCACCTCTTTTAAAACCAACAGTTGTTTAGTTTTGACAACAGAAACAACACAGTGTCCAGAGACTAAGAGTCCACTCCTTCATGTAAACATCATCCTTGTAAAGTTGAAATACTTCGTCCAAGTATGGACTTCATTTAACTTTAATGTCTGATGACGTTCACAAACCCTGACACAGTTTTCTCACAGATCGAGTCTAAAAGTCTTTACTTTTAGACTCGATCATTCACTGAATATTATTTTAAATAACCTAAAACAAACACGATGACTTCATATATAAATAGACAGTTGGTTGTGACGTCTTCAGAGTCTGTAAAACATAAAACCTTTAAACTGTCGATCACAAACCTAAACCAACTGCTGGTTGTGTTTCTGTTGTTCAACTTTAACCATCAACAACAGACCAGTCGCTCCAGTTTCCTCGTGAATCTACAGTTTCTACTAATTATGAGAGATGATGGAAAAATATCTGTCATTGCTTCTTTTCTTTTCTTCCATTCCTGTACTTAGTCCAATCAGTGTCTTTCTGCACTAAAGCAGGAGGATTAGTCCTGATGAGAGGGATCATTTACACAAACCTAATCAACATCATCTTCCTCTGCTCTTTCATATTCTGTCTCTTTCCACAGTCGACTGCCTCTGTGCAGCGTGGGGCCCAGCTTTCCTCTCTTTCCCATGATGCACCTCCCTGCTGCAGTAAAGACGTGACCACCGGGGAGTTGTTTCTACTTTTCTATGCCATGCTTCACCTGGTACACCTCAAAGAGCTCAACACATTCCTCTGGGCTGTTTTCTTTTTTCTTTTAAAGAAAAAAAACCTTTACGAGAACGGCGCCGCTCACAAAAACATCACCACTCCACTTTCTACCATGTGTGAACTTGATTCTGCTGCTCCACATCACAAAGGTAGTTGTGGCAGGCAGAGACTGGCTCCACCGTCTCATCCATTTAAAGTTTCCACCCAGGGAAACAGCTACTACATGTGTTTTGATTACGAAGCGGTGAACAAAAGAGGGAGAGAGAAGATAAGTTGAACTAAGCCTCTTCATCCTCCGTGTTTGTTCACAGAAATAAAAGAACCAGAGACGGTTCTGCTCCTTCAACCACCAGGACTTAACGCTGACTCTGCTGACGCCGACGTTCTTCTGTCAGCGGTTCACGCTTGTTACCGAGTGTGAAACTAAGTAATTGATATTTATTGATAATTATATCAGAGACTGATACAAACTAGTGGTTTGATCTTTGATCTTTGTAAAAACCTGTAATATAAAGTCTAAATGAGGATCAGAGGAGTTAATTATCTCCCAACACACACACACACGTATCTGACGCTGGTGTGTGTGAACATCTGAAAATACATCGTTGATTTAGCTGCTGAAACTCTGATTTAAATGATTTTAATTCTCTTGTCACAATAATAATAACATGTTGAATAACTTGTTTAAGTAAATGAATGTAACTAAATATAAGTAAATGTAACTAAATATAAGTAAATGTAACTAAATGTAAATAAATGTAACGTCTCTGATTTCATCTGTCAAAGAAAATAAAGTCGTGTTTTGTTTTTTTTTCACGTCGGTGGCTGAAGGTGCAGCTGCTGTGCGGTGACAACTCTTACCGGGGCCTTTCTCCAGGAAGATGACCTTGGACTCTGGGAAGAAGTTGGAGCCTGTGATGATCATCTCTTCTCCCCCACTGACCAGACAGCTGGTCAGGCTGGACTTCTCTACCTGAGGCAGCTCCTGAGCCGAACGCTGGGCTGGGAGAGACACAGCGGGGGATGAGGAGGAGAGAGGAGCATCATTCACACTGTGGTCTATTTTTAATGTTTGGACTGTGGATGCATGGTTGAACATAAAGTCACTGATTCACATCAACACATTCTTGTTGAGTTATTTTAATGGACGCTGCAGCTGCAGGATGTGGTTTTTATTATTTTTATCAGACGTTCTTATCTGAAGTGACGTTAAGTGACAGGACTCAGTTAAATGGTCTGAGTGTGTGTGTGTTTTCTGAATGAACGTGTGTGTGTTAAGGACTCTGACACCTACAACACTCCACAGGTATGGAGGCAGCCTGCAGCGACAGCACCTTCCCGTTGGGCTGAGGGATGTGGACTCTGAACACCACGCGGACTCTGGTGTTCTTCCTGCCGATGTCCGTCTCTCCCTTCCTCAGCTCGATGTCTGAGTTACGCAGCTTCAGGATGCCGGCGCAGTCGATGCTGTCGAGGTAGAAGGAAGAAAACATTTTGGGCTCAGATATATTTAAGTCCTGGGAGTGATAAAGTCAACCACAGGTCCAGCAGGAGACTGGCAACAAGTCGCAAATTAAGTGTTGAATCACAAACTAAAAATACCTGTGAATATGATTTATTATAACTGTAAATAGGAAAATCCCCATTAAACCCGTTTCTATGAATTCCAACGTAAATGAAACCAGACCTTGTATAAATAGCTTCATTCATCATAAACGTTCATATAAAGTTTGTTTCCCTGCTCCGTGGGAAACCCTCACACTTGATTTTCCTGTTGGTTTAAATTAAAACCATCTATAAAAATCTCTTTTGGAAGATATTACAACTCTGCGTGATCATAAACGTGGCTGTTTTCTCATTGGATAGAGCTTCCTTCACGGTGGTAAACTCATAACTCAACAACATAACCCTCCAGTGTTTCTGACACCTACCTGGCTGACATGTTGTTTTCAGGCAGGAGAGGAATTTCGAGGACTTTGGTGCTGGAGACCATGACTTCCTGGCTGGCCGTGGCCACCGTTTTCCCCGTGATCCGGTGAACTTGGTAGAAGGCGTGCGGCCTCAAGTAACGGTCGTCTGCCGTCCCGATGAACATCTGCAGGTTGACGGGTTTCTCGCTGTAGCCAGTGAGCTGAGACGTGACAGATAAAGATAGAAAAACAGAATAAAAACAGATGTGAGTTGTTCGGTCCAGATGAGAGGTGTGAACAAAGGAATATTCTCTCGGTTTCCACTGCCTTCACAAGGCCACCTTTTTTGGAGGGAATCTAAATGTCAGGTCGAGGGTGTTGCGATATTTCTGGCAGGGCCACTGGAGATTCATCTGGAGCTTTGGCCTCCGACCAGTTTGACACTGATGTTTTCTACTAATAGTCTTTATAATTTTTTCCTCTTGCACGTCTGTCCCTTAACAGGATTCGGTGGGACGAAGTTACCTCCAAAAAACCTGAAGCTAAACCTAGAAACCAGGTCTCGTCAATTGTTCCGAGAAGAAAATAAGTGATTTTACAGCTGCGCTAAAAAGAAAAAGTACTGGTACTAAAACATCACATCAGTTAACAAAAAAAACAAGAATCAACGATGTAAAACGATGAATCTAAACGATAACTTGTTAATAAAACTAAGTTTGACATTTTCAGCTCCTCCTATAAATATCAAATGTAACATTAAAATATACAAAGCACATCATTTATATGACCCGTGACTCTCTCTGTGAGGTCTCATGCATATAAACATGTTTTTAATGGTCACAATGTGGTTAAAGGAAAAAATGCTAATAAAAGTGTCAACAGTCTTTTCATATCCAGAGGTCGGTTGACATGTGCCAACCTGGTTGGCACCGGGCGCCTAGCAACCGTGGCCGTCTCCCTCGGTCCCCGGGGGCCGCACCTCTGTTTCCACTCAGACAGGTGAGACGTTCGATGATGGAAAAGTGTTGAACGTCAAGTCGAGACAAGAGGAAGACGGAAGGAGCGTTCGTCCTCACGGGGACAGAACAAACACACGGGCCACACAATGCCACCACTGTTGTAATGTTGTACTTGGCGGAGTGTGTGACAGCAGGGTGGCAATCCCCCCATACACACACACTCCCACCGTACTGCCCTCATAAACACACACCTCCAGCTCGGATGGAGGGCAGCCCATTGAGGGGAACAGAAAAGAACAAGGTCTTTCATTGCTGTTTCACCCCAGGAACTGCCAAGCCTCAACCCCACCACAGCTGGCTGCTGACCCTGTCCTCCCTGCAGGTTTGCGTCATACGTGTCAGTGTTTGGTACAAACGTGTGGTGGGTGGAAGGAGAGAAAGTGGGTGTAGCTTTTTTGGATTTGTCATGTGTTGTTCCAAAACCAAAACCAGCTAAAACAGCTTAGATCGGTCACAATCAGGCCCTGGAAATATACGTACCTGAGAGAGAAAGAAACGTATGTTTGGTTTAAAAATACTGAAACTGATGATTAAACTCTGCTGGTTCACATCAGGATCATTGACCAGCTCTGGTGAAGTAACCAGTGAGATCAGAGTTGACTTGGTTCTCTGTCTCACTTGCTACTTTGTGTCCTCTGTGGTGAGAAGTGAAGGAAAGAGGAGGAAGGTCGGTTCGACTGAGCTGTGGAAACTGAAATATGCTGTTTACAGCAGCGAATGAGAAGACTGGAGCCTCTGGAGGAAGATCGGAGGAGAGCTGACATTTTTAGTGACGCTTCGTTGTTCTGGGCTGAATAAAAACCTTGTATCTCAACTCTACTGGACTCAGTAGAAACCACCGGTTCTCTAGAGGATCCTGAATTAACAGAGTTATAAGAAGAAAACTAACGATTACTTTAACTTCATTCATTCTACCTGTAACTATGTGACTATGTGACGATGAGGAACATCAGTTCTCTACCTCAAGGAGCTAGTATAGTAGTATACCAATACACTAGTACACATACTAATACTAGTATACTAGTACTGTATATACACTACTACTAGTTCTAGACTAAGACTAGGTTCTATTGTCGGTTCTACCGTCGGTTCTCACCATCACCTCTGTCCGTTTGCGACCAACCAACCAAATGTTGTCGCCTGTTGTATGTGGGACATGAGATGTATCGGGAGGAAGTAGCAGGAACAGAACAGCATGAGGTCTCTATAATAACCAGTAATGGGTTCATCTTTAGAAACCACATTAGATCTTAAGAACCACATGAAAGAACAAATGTTGGTTGTAACAAACTAACAGGTAATTATACACCGCTGTCTGTAAATGACACTATTATTCTGGATTCAAAGACGCAGCGAGTCACAGGAATCAACGTCTCGTGGCTTCTGTCGCTTGTTTTATGATCATGTCTGCACATTGTGGAAGTGTGTGTGTGTGTGTGTGTGTGTGTGTGTGTGTACATGCCTGTGATGCACATTGTGTGTGTGTGTGTCCATAAATCAGGGCATGTTTATTCGCAGCACCATGTGTGTTCCAGACAGCATAAAATGAGTTAAGAGTGTCTGGAGGAATGCATCCGTGAGACGATAAACACATAAAAAAGTGAAAAAAAAGCTTCGGGGATGTAAAGTAGAAGCCCTCAGAAAGATGGAGGTAAATGTGAGGAAACAGTTATTTTATTTATTCAATATGACAACTGACTGGTGTTTCCACTCTCTTGAGATCGTCAAGATTAAACATGTTGAAAACGTAAAATGAACCAGAAGTTGAAGATGTATTTTTTTCCAGTTTGTCAGAGCGATCACCACCAAACGTCCCTCTTTTTCTTTCCTTCCATTCATCGTCTTCATCTCCATCTCTCTGTGTCCTCTTGTGTTTTCTCGATGTCTCTGCTCATGAGGGATTTGATGTGGAGCCAGAGTGTTGACAAACATACACTTAGCAGGCCAGGAGTTCTTTCCAAATCAAATAATCAACCAGGAAAACCTGATTAGAGGACCAGAAAGAAAGAGCTCACTTCAGCAGTCTCAGTGAATCAACAGAAATATACCACACACGCGCTAATTCAGTCCCTCCACCGCAGTCACAACTGCTTCTAAAAACACTATTATTTCTGTCCCTTGACTCAGGAGAAAAAGCATAAAGTGACTTAACAATAACTAAACAAACAGGAGCCTTTCAACACGCTGGTAACTCAAACAACATTTACTTCAGCAGGATCATTCACACTCATTCACAGAAACCTGGAGGAGGATGAACACAAGGTTTTCAAATACTGAAGCACAATTTCATTGATTTTCACTGATCCCAGATCATCAGAGTGACGTGATAAACCTCCAACACAAACACAGAGACAACATGAACACGCTGAGAGCAGCTGTATCATGAGTCTGAGACACTTCAGGAGCCGATTTACACCTTCAGGTCAGAAAACCGGTAAAACAGCAGGACGTAAACAAGGACACATGGATAGAACCAAGGTCCTGGAAGAGGACACACACACACACACACACACACACACACACACACACACACCCTCAACTTGTTTCACATTCCTGAGTCACCCCTCCACCGCCTCTAAATCTAAGCCTGAGTGTGAAATACCACAGGAGGGTGGTCTCTGCACTTTTACCTCCTCACCTTTCTGCCTGGTCAGTCTGACTGAGCCCAGCTGGTCAGTCAGCAAGTAACTGAGTCCTGATCCAGATCAGTTCTTATATTAAACCACAATGACATTAAAACCAGTCACATGTCTGAGCGCTGCTGCTGCTGCTGCTGCTGCTGAAGCCTGTAACCACCTCACAACTGCTGCTGCTGCTTCTGCCTGTAGATCGAGTTTAGATGAACTCTCTCCCCCAAAATAAAACCTCTGGATACAGTTACACACTCAGCTCCACTAAATAAAGTCCATACTTATTTTTGGCCTTCATCTGTTCCACTGATCCAGTAATAAGGCAACAAGCTGAGGGGAAACACACACACACACACACACACACACACACCAAACATTTAAACTAAAACTAAAATAATTACAAAATAATTACATCATTTAAATGATCAAATCAAATCTAAAATGGAGACAGTTGATGTGTGTTGACGTCCAGAAAATAACATTTTATACTTTGAAATTAAACATCATATTTGTTTATTATAATTTATTTTAGAAAAGTTATGCAGCTGATAAACATGATTTACATCATCACACAAATGTTCAGTTTGAATTTGTAATTAAACCATATGGATGAATGTTTGTATCTTATATTTGACCCATTTATCTGAACTGAGACAGTAAAAACATTGTACCTGCAAGTAAATCATTACTGTTCTTTATCTTTATCTCTTCTTGTCAGTTTATCCTCACCCCCCCTCCCCCATATCCTCCTGACGTCTCTTCCTCTTCCTCTTCGTCCTCGCTCCTCATCTACCTCAGTTCTCCACCGTAACTCGACACTTTCTCACAGCGAGCGCCTGACTCTGCCAAGTTGTTTCTCTGTGTTGCTCCACTGTTGCCATGGTGAGACTTGGTGTGTATGCAGGAGAGAGAGAGAGTGTGTGTGTGTGTGTGTGTGTGTGTGTGTGTGTGTGTGTGTGTGCAGTTACATACACTCACACTGGTGTAAACTACAGCTCTGAAGCTTGTGTCAGAGAGTGTGTGTGTTAGTTAGAATGTGTGGATTTAAGCACAGTGACTTTAGTGTAAACTGTGGTCCTTGGAAACGTCTGTGATGTGTGTGTGTGTGTGTGTGTGTGTGTGTGTGTGTGTGTAAGAGAGAGAGAGAGAGAGAGAGAGAGTGTGCAACAGATGTAAAAACAGGAGCAATGGTGGTCAAGGTCACGAGTGGGTCCATTTTAACTGGCAGTGGTTTCTCTACTGTGGCACCACAACCTGGGATCTATGAACACACACACACACACACACACACACACACACACACACACACACACACACACACACAGCTCACACAGGCTTGATGTTTGCCCAGCACACTAGGGAGGGCAGAGAGAGCCAGGGGGCCGGTTGACTGTTTGTTTAAACAAGGTCAATACATGCGCACGCACATGCACTGACACACACACACACACACACACACACACACACACACACACACACACACACACACACACACAGGAGCGTTTACTGTATACTGCAGGAAGGCTGTATATGGCCTTGCTAGACTGGTCCAAACTCAACTCCTCTTATTCCCCCAGTCTATCCTCCCCCACTCTCCCTCTCTCTTCTCTCTCTCTCTCTACACACACACACACACACACACACACACACACACACACACACACCTCTCTGTGACTGTTTCCTCACTGTGCGTTAAGCCTGATTACAACAAATGAGAGCCAAGCTTCCAACATGTTTACATCAAATACAGCCGCGGGGCAAAGCAACACAAGCGGCAGCCGGTTCACACAGTTCAAACCACATGGATCTGCATTAGCGTCGGTGTGTGTCTGTGTTACGAAGCCGCTGGAGTCTGAAGGGGTCCAGCAGAGTGAGACAGAGACATGTCGACACGTCAGGTCGACTGAGACGTAAAGGAAGAGGACGAGGATGAAGAAGAAAAACTAAACAGACGAGTTCAGAGAAGAAATGAGAGAAACGTTGAAGGAGTTAAAGAGTGAAACTGTGAGAGTGAATGACAGAGACAGAGAGAGACAGTAATTAGGTCACAGCCGTGGATCAGAACCATTTAATGCATCCAAGCTGGTGGAAATATCAGGCCGTCTTGGACGGCTTCTGTCGTATTCTCTTTCAAATCCTCGTCACCAGACACCATAGCTTCATTTAGATTTATTAAGTGTGGCAACAGGTTTAAAATGGACATAATATTTTTTCCAACTGTCTGTTTTTTCAGTCTTGTGTAATAATAATAATAATAATAATAAAGTGCAGTGGTGTGATTGTTTCTTGCCCGTCTCTAACCCAGCAGGTAATACCAGAGGGGCTCCTTATATTTGTGTGGGTGCAGCAGCACTCAATTAAGCTGGTTAAATACGCACAAGGATACCTCAGCCAGCCAGAGAGGCTTTGGACTTATATGTCTCCTAGCAACAGGTGTGCCAATTATGGTCTGCAGCTTGCCCCAGAGGAATGGTTAAACCAGCCAGGCACAAACGGAGCCATCCTGCAAAGTACAATTATTTTAGAAAAGTCAGACGGTCAACGGTGACGACACACCGAGGAGCAACTTCACCTGTGACTCAAACGTGGTTTTAACATTTAACAACTAGAAGCAGGTTTAATGTTTCTGTTGAAAATGTTGTGATGGATAAACACTGTCGACTGAAACTCTGACTAGTTAATAAAATCATTAACGGTGATTCTCTGTGTTTGTGTAGAAACACAACATTCATCATTGAACCTGATAAATCATGTCGAACTAAACACTGTCGCGCTTTGTTCACACAGAGAGAGGAGCTGACTCTTCTGATGTTTGACTAAATCACACACACACACACACACACACACACAAACACACACACACACACCTCTGTCTTATTAGTGTTTACTGTTGTAGTCTCACATTTGAAATAAATCAAGACGTCTTCATTATAACTCACTACACTCTTTGCTTCTCTGATAAAAAATGTCATTAAACTTTAAATTTAAATGATTCTGACTTAACAACATCAACATGAAGGATCCATCAGTGTTTCAGTTCAGTTGTATCAGTGTTTATATTCTGTGGCTTCACATCTTTACAGCTCCTACTTCCTGTGTCTGGACCCACAACCACAGTTTTCAGTTGGTAATCACCGACTCAGCGCTGCCCCTCGACTGAGCCACTAAACACACACACTCACACTCACACACACACACACACACACACACTCAAAATGACCAAAACTATTCTGAGGAAATGATGTGAGGTTTCATCTCCACAAATCCTCAATATCCTTCACACCAGAGTGACTAAAGAGTCACTGGTGACAGATTCTCCTTCATTTCCGTTTCCTTTACGTCTGAAGGAAAAACACACACGTGACTCATCTTCACATTTACTTTGGTAATAAACATTTCTACCTTCAGTAAATCACAGCTGCTGGAATCATCACAGCTCTAAAACACAATAATATAACATTTAGTTATGTATCTATAGTTTTATTGTTTGTAAACAAAGACATAGTTTGACTTCAACCGTTGGTTGAACCAACGCTGTGTCAGGTTCAGGTTCTGTCACTGAGACAAGACACCAGAGCGGTGTGAGTTTCAACCTAGAGTATACCAGCCTTACCAACCATTTTCTATTTCCAGTGACCTACTGTTGCTGTTGACGGACAATGTAAAGTACAGTCGACTTCAAAGGGATGAAGACATCAGATCTTTCTATAGACACACACAGAATGAAGCTCAGATTTAGGTTCAGACGTAAACATGTCCAGACTCAAAGTTAGTTCTCTTGTTTTTCTGTTGACACAGCAGCTCAGTGGTGCATCGATCTGGGAAACAGTCATCACCCGTCCAGATGGCAGCGATGGCGTCATCTGGTGACGTCACGCCTCCAGAGTCAAGACCCACGGAGAATAAGACGTCCCGCTGAGTCCACACAGACACCAGTTTAACTGGTGGAGAGAGCGATGTCACGATGTTTCTCATCATAACAACTAAACGATCGACGCACTGATTAAAGTTCATGGAGCTGTGACGCTGGTACCAGGGGACTGCTCTGAACCAGGTCCATGTGGTCTGACCCTTCAGGTCCAACATGACCCAGGTCCATGTGGTCTGACCCTTCAGGTTCTTATATGACCCAGGTCCATGTGGTCTGACCCTTCAGGTCTAATATGAACCAGGTGACACGTTGTTTCACACCTACAGTTACAGTTACAGTTCACCTGGGAAACATGATACGTGACCCGTGTTAACGGTTTCATGTGGTCTGACCCTTCACGTCCACAACTTCTGTTGTTGTTAATCTTTATTTTTTAATATTTAAACGTGTGTGTTTGTGTGTGTGTGTCGGGGTTCAAAGTAAACGTGTGTGTTTCTATAAAAACATTAATGACATCACAAGGTCTTTTTTTGCTCAAAGCGTCAAACGTGTGTTGAGACGAGTGACAACAGAGCTGTTGTTCAGTAAACACAGACCTGTTGAACTCGTCCAGATACGATCTGACCTCTGCTGATCATTTCATGTCGACTGTTGGTGTTTTTAAGAGCCGACACAGGCAGCAGGGACCAGCTGCTGGTGTTGAGATGTGTTGGTATGAAATAAGATTATTAAGGAACATTTATTTTTAGTAAAATATAAATGAAACGTTGTAAATGTTCATTAACTTTAAAACTGAAGGAACGGATCATGATGTAAAACAGTCGACAGATAAAGATTTAAAACTTTATCGTCGTATGTTTCCTTTGATCAAAACCAAAATTAAAAGACGTACCAGTCGAACGCTCTGGCTCCTTCCTCCCTCCCACGTAACCCGTTGATGCAGACGTCGTGTGTGTGCACGGAGCGCTGCACATCACCGTTCAGGACGAGTAAATGTCGTTTCAGTCTGTCTCTGACAACATATCACTGTTTGTCTATTTGACCGTGAAAGTGCATTCCAGCCGTGATACATTTGATTTTCATTCTCAGCACCGGGGGTTTTTAAAAAAAGGCCACAGCTGAATTTCTACAGAAGAAACACTGACTCACTCTGTGCAGTTACACACCAACCTCATTATGTGACAATTTATCAAGGACGTAAACCATCAGCCTGTTGTCTTCATATGAGCATGTATAGAAGAGACCAAACTAGTGGAGAAACAACATGAAATTACCTCGTCTGACCTTTAACACAGCTGAAGGAAACCAACCACTTCCCTCTGAGGAGGAGGAATGAGGGCAAACATGGCAAACACTTGTTAGAAAAAGAATCGTCGGCTAAATTATGCATCGTCACATATGTCAGGATAGCATCTTGGTCTAACTGAGGTTGAAATGGTTAATGATTGGCCTGGAGGAGGATGTATGAGGACAGAGGCCGGTTGTCAACATTTAACACCTTTTTTTTTTACAGATCTCACCACAAATAGACTGAAATATTCTGTAATTTACATCCTTTTCTTTCACCTAGTTTACAAACTCCTCCTGTCACCGACCAATATCAACTGTTTATCTTCATAGAAACAAACGTTAAGATGCGGGACGTTTTTAATATAAAGTCTGACAGATGAAATGCTGCAGGTGCCACCGCGGTGCAGCAGCAGTGTCAGATATCCTGAGGATGTTGGACTGATTGGACGTGAGCTAACGATCAGTCTGAACTCAGTCATTGTAGTTGGTCCTGGCTCGGCTCTAAAACGCTGCTTTAATCATACACACAAAGGAAGCTTGTCACCGGCTTCTTGAATGATTAATGGGACTGAAATCTTCCGCCGTTGCTCCCTCTCTGTCTCTATTTTTCTCTCCTTGTGTCGTAGAGAAAAGCAGCCGTACTCGGGTGATATCGGGTGACTCAGGGTGACTGACAGTCACTGAGGATCTATACGACGATGAACACGTAACAAATACACACAACGAAACCATGAATCTAAAATTCTTCCCAAACAGACGATGCTGTGATACACGTCTGTACTTTATGTCCAATAATGTAACATTTGATGTGAACAGCACCAGATTACAGACACATGTTGATGTGAAGTTACAGAGAAAGAAACAACTGGTTCAGTTTGATTCTCGTCCGTTTGCTTTCTGGTTTCATCACTGACGGCTGCAGGAGTTGACAGCTCGGCTGCGTGTTTAACACCCAAGGAGCTGGATGATAATTGCTCAGAGTCAAACTAACTAATGCATGGCCAGCATCATGTTAACACACAGTAAATCAGCCCTCAGACCACAGAGAGAAATTTAATCCTCAGTATGTCGGAGACATCGGCGTCTGTGACTTCAACATGTGTGTTACCTTGACGATGGGATGTCCTCCAGCCGCCGCTTTAATGGCTCCTCGACTGCCCTCGGTCTCATAATGAGCTCGGTGATGAGCTTTAGGTTGAATCTCGATCTTCAGCTCATATTGTCCAAACTGACTGGGTAGAGGCCAGTCTAGAGGAGGCAGAGACGACGTCCTGGAGACAAACACAGAGGGAGAGTGTGTTTCAACGTTGGTAAAACATTATCATAGAGTGTGTGTTTGTCTGTAACACATTTACTCTGAATGTCTGAGGTTATGTTAATTATAACCGTAAATAAAGAGACACTTATCACTGACATAGTCAGGACGTTTTAACGACTTTAACTGTAAAAATTTCCCTCAGAAACTCGTCTTTAGTACACACACCTCCATACTTTCCATGTATCACCATAATTATTCTGTTGACTCTGTTTAATCTGTGACAGCAGTTTAAATTGAAACAGGTCAGTCAGTCTGATGAAGACAACATGTGTCTGGGACCGGGTGTAGCGGTGGTATTCCCCTCATGGTCTGAGATGGCAGAATAGATGTAAAACGACTCTAATGTTCAGTCCACCAGACGGTGAATCACTGGAATACCCACATACATTAATCCTGCTCTTAAACAGACCTGGTAATAGGTCAACTTAACACTTTAAGGGTGAATCATGTTCGAGGGGGACTTTTCTTCATGAGTCTCCTGTGTGGGTCAGAGAATGGGTGTTAAGATGAGAGTGTGTGTCAGACAGTGAGTAACTGAGTGTGTGTATTTTATATGTAGTTCACCACAGGGCCTGGCATTGTGTATTTTTCCTCCCTGCCTAGTTTTTTTAATCTGTGTAAGCTACAATTGTATTTGAACAGCTGCACTAGAAAATAAAACACACAGCGTCGCCGTCGGAGCTGGGTCTGTCCGTCTTGGTCTGGATCACTTTACACACACAACATTTAGTAAACACTGCTTCTATGTGTCACCTCTCACTCATGTACACTCACTGTTGTTGTTTAGAATTTATTTAATTATAAAAACAGTAGAAACAGTTTTTAATTCTAGTGAAATTCACTGCGTCGATTTGTTTAGTTTCATGTCCTGCGACTAAACTTCTTCTCTTCAGTTTATTAAAACGTCTTCTACTCTTCTGTCGTATTCGTGTTTACGTAGACGTGATCCTTCTCGACGTGAACCTTAGTCACATCTCCACAGTGAACACGATTCATTATTCATGATCCCAGAAGCTTCAGTGCAGAACAACAACAGCCATATGTGTGTCATCAGGTGTGACAGTTACAAGTCTCACTGTTGTTGTTGTTGTTGTTTTAGTTCAGTCTACACACTCATCAGTTAAACTGTGTATAATGTGTGTGTGGATTCACATGAGCTGAGTTCAAACTCCACATGACAGGTTTCTGACAGTACCAATCATCTTTTAGAGGAAAGTTTTATCCAACATGGCTGACTTCCCTCATCCTTCTCTTTCCAAACGTGTGTCAGCTTCTGGCTCCATGAAGACCAGTGGATTAAAGTCATCAGGGTCAGGTTTTCAGTAAACTGCCCAACAGACTGGCACTAGATCCAGAGGAGAGATTAGACTTTATCAAAAGAAAGAGCTTGTGTCTGATAGTTTACAGAGGTTTAGTGGTTAGTGATCTAACTGAGCTACAGATTCACATGAAATAGAAACGTTGCCTCAACATGTCTTGGTCACTAACTTGTTACATAAACACAAACTAACCAGAGGATAGAAGAAGAAACCACACGACTACAGACACATACACCAGAAACAAACTTTAAGTTAAACTACAAGTTTACATAACTACAGCGTGATGTTTCTCTCAGTGTTAAATTACTATCGTTTTCAGTTCTTACAGTTTGTCAGATATGGTTTCCAACTGACAGCAGCTCGATCTAAGATCTAATGCAGCGTAATAGAGGCATCCTCACACACGTTTCCCTCCTGGCAGCCATGACATAACCACCCAGGAAGTGTGGGTTTGCATGGCTGCTACGGTAACAGGAGAAGAGGAGGACAGAAGAAATATGAGCTTTGTGACGGAGCAGAGCAGGAGCAGCAGCCTATGACCTGACATAGCATAACCTTTCTCAAGTGTCTCAGTCATAGCGTCGACACAACAAGTCCAATCACATTCTGGTCTAGAAGATAACGTCTCCATCAAACCAACAACAAGACCACGAATCATCTGGACACAAAGATCGGACACATTATCACGTTACAATGTAACAAATAAAGAAGTTACAGTTCATTAATGTTGCTGTTTATTTCTCTACATAACTTATTTGACATGATCTAGTCACAGTAAACTCTGTATAACCACAGACTGATACTGACTATTTGTTTAAGTAAACTTTTGGTGTTCGACTCATGAATACCATTAATGGTTGATGGCAGACAGTTCAGGGGACGAGACGAGAGCAGAGTCTTTGTCAAAGCAACTGTGAACAACCCAGCGACGTCTAATCCCACCCACTCTAACCCTCCAGTTCCACCTCAGCCATCTGTTCAAAATACCACTAACACACATAAACACATGCACATCAACTACTTCACAACCTCATATCTGCTAGAGGACGTGAGCTCACAAACACACACACACACACACACCACTCTCCTGTTAAAACACAAATATTGTTTTAGTTTTTTGTGCATCAAAACAGTAGATTTAGTTTTTCTTCGTCATAATAAACATTTATCTCTTTAATGGTGACTCATCACTGAGCCTGTTATTGTCTAGAAAGTGTTAAGTCTATGTGAGCATCCATTTGTGTTATGTCTACGTGTGTGTGTGTGTGTGTGTGTGTGTGTGTGTGTGTGTGTGTGTGTGTGTTGGCCTCCTTGCCATATGTGCCCTGTGCTGATTTACAGAGCTAGGGGCCAGTGCACACAAACAAGGCCATGCCTTCATCTGCTGCACACATTGGAGCTCACACACACACACACACACACACACACACACACACACACACATACACACCCAGACTCCTCTCTTAAAAACTCCAGTTATGACTTTCTGATTGCATCGTTCAGTCTTTAATGTTGTGAGCTTTGTATTTGTGTGCGTGTGTGTGTGTGTGTGTGTGTGTGTGTGTGTGTGTGTGTGTGTGTGTGTGTGTGTGTGTGTGTGCATGTGTGTGTGTGTGTGTGTGTGTGTGTGTGTGCATGTGTGTGTGTGTGTGCATCACTGTGGCTCCCAACACACTAATAAACTCGTATGATTCAATGTGTAACAAAGTCAGATTCATGCGACTGATACGAAGCTCAAAGTTCCTGGTTAGTGAACGTTGATCTACTCGCCTGTTATTCATCTAACAACACATATTTGATATTAATTTAATGCTCTGTGATGTTGA
Organism: Polydactylus sextarius; assembly: GCA_016801845.1. Lineage (NCBI taxonomy): Eukaryota > Metazoa > Chordata > Actinopteri > Polynemidae > Polydactylus > Polydactylus sextarius. The sequence continues at coordinate 29,492,092 of CM028906.1, forward strand.
CACTGATCTACCAGATCAAAAAGGCTTTTTAATCTTTACGACAGCTCACACCACTCGATAAACACATCCACCACTGAAGTCTGTTTGTAGCCTTGACCCACCCGTTGCTTTTAAGATTGACAGTATGTCTTGGCAGCAGTGATCGTATTAATAATTCACAAATGTGATCATAAAGAGGCCGTTACCAAAACAACACCTTCAAGCTATTTGGATGTGCTCAACCATACTGCAGAAACAACTGTTGCTAAATCTTTGTCAAATACAAACAGGAAGCAGAAAAGAACAAAGGGATTACAACAGAAAGGTTTCAAACCTGTTGAGAAATTAGTTCTGGTCTGTTTAAGAACAGATCTCACACTGAGACTTGTATATCTGCAGCCGTCTGTAGCTGGAGCTGAGTTTAAGGTTAAACATGAGGCAGATTACCTGAATATTGGAGTGTGACCAGGTTTGGGTTTATTCCATGAGAAGTGTGAGGGCACTGAGAGGAACTGTTCCCCTGGTCCGTCCTTCTTCAGGCCGTGCAGGGTCTCGTCCGACGGAGAGTCTAGATTAGGAGACATATTTCCTTGCTCATCCATTCCCAGCTCCCCTTTCTGCATAGCTGTTCTGTCCTGTGAGGTCTTCCTGGTCTTAGAGGGGATGTCTGCCTCAGACGGGCAGCACTGGAAGGGCGACATGCCGACAGAGGGGCTTCCCACCCAGGTGTCCTCTGTGACGCTGCCCCTGGGTGAAGGTCCCGGCGTTGGCGTGGGTGAGTGATGCGGAGACAACGAGCCGGGATAACAGATGTCGGCGCTGGAGTGACGTCTCTTACCGCACGGTGAGGTGGGACGCGAGGAGGGTCTGGACGGAGGCCGCGGGCTCAGCCAGTTCTCATCAGTGACACTGGTGCGTGGGGAGTGACAGGGCGACTGTCGGGGCGACAGGCTGACCGAGTGGTGCACGAAGGCCGGGTGGTGGTGCTGCCAGTGGGACTGCTCCTCTATGACGCCACCACCGGCCTGAGGAGACGGACATCCCGGGGAGGTGAGCGGGGAGCCCAGGGTGAACCGGGCAGCTGCTTCATTGAGCTCTGAGTCAACATCATCATAGACATGTGAGAAGGACTCACAGGAGGAGGCGTCAGAGAACCAGCTCCTGGAGGACAGGCTGCTGCACGGGCTGGGGCTGAGAGACGAGTCCCGGTATGAGTGGTCCAGCCGCAAATACAGGTGGTCTCTGGACAGGGGCCTGTCGCCGTGGTAGTCCCCGTCGGGGCCGTTGGCCCTCAGATCGTCCTCATTGGCGTCCATCTCCTGCTGGCAGCTCGGAGAGATGGAGGTGATCTGGATGCTCGGACACTCGAAAGCCTTCGGCGCTTCAACGGGAGCGGAGGGCAGCAGGGGGGAGGAGCCATACTTGGAGTCTGGAGCCTCGCAGCTGGAAGGATCTGATCCTGGTTTGTGTGACTGGAGGCGCGGAGAAGTGTTGATGACCTGGGAGTGAGACTGCATGCCATGACGAGGCAGACCGATGGACTGGTGGTTGGTGACCAGAGCCTGAGGCTGGCCCACGTTTAGGATGTAGAACGATGTGTTGTCATCAGGCTCCAGATCTGGAACAACAGAAGAGGAAGGAGACGTTAAGATACAACAGCAGGAGGATATTTAACACCAAACTCCTGATTAACACAAACAACTAAACTACAAGAGAAAGAGTCACCAGTCCACCTGTTAACTCTAATGTTTATAATAAACACGGCAACACAAGACGTCACAATCACACAACCCTTTAACACGACAGATACAGGAGGCAGAGTCACGTGATGACACCTGGTGAGCAGGTGACAGGAAGAGGAGTTATAACAAAGAAAAGACTGGATTAAACTTGACAACTTTTAGATTAAATAGACAGATTTTTATTACCAATTGATATTTAATCCAACAACTGGAGACAAAGCAGACGCCCAGACGGATCTTAGTAGAACACAGACTTTTATTGTGTCATTCATTATTTCTGCTGATGTCAACCAAAGAAAAACTTAGTCGACTCAAATCAAACCTGCTTCTAGACCTGTTGACTGATGAGATCAGCAGGTGTCTTTTATTAACGTAAATTGATTCTAAATAAAATTATTTATTATTTTATATATATCAACTCATGTTAACCCGACCACAAAAACAAACTAAACTAAAGATGTTACAACTGCTCCCTGCTGCAAAAACATAGTTAGAAACACGTTATTAATAAAATCTTCACAGTTGAAGTCATTTCCATCCATGGAGGCAGACATTATTTATCGTGCTCAATGCATTCTGGGTAGATGACGTCAGATGGCGCCAGTCGTGTTGACAGGTGAGCTAACGGTGCTAAGCTAACCTAAGCTAACCTGTTGTTAGAGATGAAAAGTGAAGACAATGACACTTTGAGCATCTTTTGGTTTTTAGTTTCCAGTTTAAAGGAAACAAGAGAAGATGTGAACCTTCACAGCTTCATCACGATGAGAAAAGGAGAAGATGTTTGTGGACGAGTCCAGCTCCTGAAGTGAGCGAAGGAAACAAGACAAGAGACGCTGGATTGTCTCCTGTTAGGACCTAAACAACCGGCTGCTACAGTTGAACCATCATGGAGGAAACAGACGATCCACAAGATGAACCATCAGTTACAGTTTCACCAAGTCAGACCCATGATGTTCACTGTCTGGTAACAACGACCAAAAGGTTTTATAGACGCCACATAGACACTGATTTATCTTCACTCTCATTCCTTCTCTTCTCTGATCGTCTCCGTTTTCATGTAAATGAGTCGGTTCTTCCTCGTCGTCGTCCTGAATTACGGTTTGTTCAGGTTCAAACTGACACGTGTTCATCTGGTTGTAACTGTTGAGAAAACACAACCATGTGACGCCACTGACGCAACGTCGACAACAACAAAGAATGGGATGGGGGAGACAAACATCCCAGCCACGGGGCCTCATAGGCAGCTACTGGAGCTTGGTCAGAGAGTCAGAGCTGGGCTGCTATAGTAGCTTAGCAGTTAGCAACCATAGGCTAAGGTGGTGCACAGCAATTTGCTCGTGTTGTCGTGACAACTTTAGCACGATACTGTTTCACCAAAACTTTTTCTGCAGCAACTTTCTCTGTCTGTTTCCTGAGAGTTTAGACCATTTAAAACTGGTTCATCATAACATAATGACCCGGTCCAGCTCTACTGTGGGTGTTGACATCAACGTGTCTGACTAGTCCAGGATCCTTTTATAAAAAGTAAAAACCAACAACTAATCAATGAAAATCAGGTTGTCTAAGACCATTGTGACTGTTGATGATAATTGGTACATTTAGCATCTTCAGTAACATCACGTTCATCAGCTCATAGTTTTATTTTCCCAGATCAGTTAAAAATCTAAGTCAACGAACCTGGAACAGTTCAGACTTGGTCTCGTCTGTTAAACTGAAAACAAAATATATATTTGATGACTGATATCATTATATCGATAATAATGTAATCATCCTGCCCTCGCTTTGTTTCCGTCCAACGCTGAGCCTCTCGTTGACACAAAACCGACAAAAATATTTGGTCAGGGACAATCGTGTGGTCGCAGCCTGAGTTCGCGTTCGCTACCTAACCCACTTTCAGGAAATTAGAGGCCAGAGTGTTGCTGGGTAGCAGGCAGCGATACAGGCATCGGTCCAAGAGGGATAACCGATGAACAGCTCTACTCAGGAAACAAATTCACACAACGGTGCGTGCTGTCGGCTGTCATCACAGCTAGCGCCGGCAGGCTATTTATACCAAAGGTCATCCGGCACAGACAGCATGTACACACACAAACACACACATCCACACGACACAAACAAACAGCCAACAGCCCATTGTCCACACTGGCACCGCTCTGTTAGAGGTTATTGATAAACTTCCACTGGATGAGCTCTGCGGCTGTGACAGTTCACATGCAAATAGACTTTCACATTAGAAATGATAAGAGCTGATAAACTCATGGATTTTAAATAAGAGTCTGACACCAGACACAGTTTAGACTCTGATATAATTTAATAAATATCCATAACAACATGTCTGTTCTGTCTCCGACAAACTTCTGTTTTACTGAGAGAAAAGAAAAACCAACGTGATTAACATCCTTCAGAAAATTACAAAATGGGCCGAGACCAAAATATAAACCAATGAGCTTTCACCAAACGTCTACCTTCGCTGTAACCACAACGGAGCTGCACAGGATAAGGTTGTGAAATCATTACACAACACTTCTCTATATTCCTTAAATGTACACACTGTTTAGTTACTTTCATTTAAACATATAATCGTATTTGTCAGAGAGATAAATAGGTCATAACTAACCCCTTTATGTGTTAAAGATAACAACAACCAGTAATAAGAAGTTTATTAAAAAGGAAAAAGTTTGTGGGACAGAAGATTCATCTACAATAAACTTGTGGCCTAAGTCTGGATCCAACAGCAGCAACTGAAGCTCTTTATTTATAGCTGCTTAGTTTCACACTGGCCCTGCCTGTTTGTCACAAGACCAAGCAGAGGATCCTCTGATGACAGCGTCTGACAGACTGGCAGGGAGCAAAGAGAAGGACGGCAGAGAAGAGAGGAAAAGATTAAAAACGTGTATCCTCTCACCCACTGATAGTCTGAGTTAGGAAATACAGCAACGTGAAGAGAATAAAGGAAGAAGGAGGGTAAAACAACAAAACACAGGGCAGGGCAGTGAAAAGACAAACACGTCACGTTTTTAGAGGGATCAACATCATGGTTAACTCATGTTTTACATCAAAGGAAGTAAATGAAACCTAAATAATTCATATTAAAGATCAACTACAACTACAATCCCTCCGTCAGTGACGGGACAATACAGTGTATATTATAATTATAACGGTGAGAACAGGGCGTGTGACAGGAAGACAGACGGGTTGGTCAGGGTCAAGATAATGACCAAAACAACAGGACGGCTACGTCACATGATGGATGAGGACCTGCTCCGACTTCACACTCAAACCTTTTAAAACTGAACCACTGAAGCTGAAAACAAACTAAAACACTGGTTCAACACATGATTTGATTTGTGTTGGAGACAGTTCATCATGAATACGTCACATAAATATTCATTTAGTTCATTTCTTGTTTTTAAAATCTCAAGTTGTTTCTTTATTTTACAGTTTAATTTCAGGAACATTGAGACACAGATGGAGGAACCTTTAAACAGTTCTGGATTATTAAAATATATTATTATTTCATCTTGACTAAGACATCAGCAGCGTTCCCAACATCTCACCTGTATTATCCACCAGAGACACAAACATGCCCTTTATTTTTAGCAACGTTTGTTTCTTCCACAACAGTTTTAATGAGGAACAATGAAACTTTAACTCTCAACATCTCAACTCTTCTTCTATAAACTGATAATAAAAACAGTAAAGAGTAAAAATAAATCACAATTAAACAATTTCCCAAAGGAGAGAAGCAATTTAACACACTGAACTAATTCCTTATCCTAGAGAGTTACATTTACATACCAAGTGTATGTGTGTGTGTGTTTCTGTGAATATTACCATGTGAATTATCGACCTTTAAAATACCAATGAAATCCTGCACCACTGACTTGAGACCAGAGCGTCCCTGGTGATAGAAATGTCCATGTGACCACAGTTGAATTTAAAAACCGACGTCCACATTCACAAATGTATTTGTTATTTAAATGATGTGGGAACGTGATGGTAAAATAACAACTGTCAGTGTGAAGCTGGTAAAGACGCCGCGTGTTAGAAACGTCTCCAGGTGGATCTAAACAGGACGTGAGTCCTTTCTTTCTCTCTTCACTCGTCTGACGAGTTGTTTATGCTCAACACCAGGTTCCTCAGGGACGACAGATATTAAAAGACAATATTCAGACACACACACAAACTCAAGCAGCTGAATGAGATTTACCAGTAAAATAGTTGAGCTACTGTGTCAATAACAGCTTCTTTTCAGTGAATATATGAAGGACACGTCATAATAAAGCCAATCTATTCATTAACTTATCAGTGTTGGATGTATATGACTAGTGCTGTTAGTTAAAGTACAAGGACGTGGAAACAATGAGGTGATGGAGGAAGCAACTCCCTCTCAACAACAACCCAACAAGCAGCAGAGACTTTAACAACAACATGAAGCAGAAGATGAATTAAAGTGTCTGACTCTCTAATCTTCAATATTATACAAACGTGCTACATGTGTTTTTACTCTAAACCATCAAATGTCGTTAGCTGGAACTGATTTAGTTGGTTTTCTCTTTAACTAACAAACCTGGAGAGTTCATTTAACGCTCGTTAAATGAATACACATCATTTAGGACGAAGCAGGACAAACCCAGACGCTGACGGAGTAAAGAGCTGTTAAATTAGGTGCTAATAATACACAAACTGAGCAGCATCACAGTGAGTTTAGCCGTCAACTTTTACCGTTGGTTGGTTGTGGTTTTGTTTACAAGATGCAACACAACTACACAATTTGTAGTCTGACGCTGATGTTCATGTTTGTTCATGTTTAAGCTTCAGTTGTAAATCTCATGACGGTTTAGTCTCAAACATCAACATCTAGTGAGTCATCCATCCTACAGGATCCTCACGTAGACTGAAAACTGCAAAATGAAATGATAAATAATAATAAAACATGAGAGTTACTGCAATTATTATTATCACAGTTTAACTTCAACTTAACAAAGATTCTTTTATTTGAAAAACACGAGGAGATTCAGTGTCAAGTTGCAGGAAATGTGTTGAAAACCTGCTCGTGTTACCTCAGTGTGACCTTGTCTCTTAACTTATTATCAGTGACCTTGACCTCAGCTCATCTTTGACTTTGACTGAATATTTTTGTTTCAAAATTAGAAGAAATGTTTTCTCTTCTGAGCGTGAAGTTCAGGTTTGTATTAAATGTCTGCGTTGGCCTGGTGATCGTAACGAGAGCAGTGAGTCTCCTCAGATAACGCGTCAGTTTGTCCTCAATGTCAGAGGTATAACATTCACCTCACATATGTTCAAACCATCTGAATCTACCGTAACGTCTCTACGTTCAGTAACACTCTGCTGTTTACTTGATGAGAGGAAACACAGATAACGTTGTGTGTAAAAGTCTGTGATTTTCTTCTTTAGCTGCCGGACACGTCATTAACATGTGGTGGAGGGCTGAGTGTTGACCAGATGGGGTCAGACAGGGGACGACCATGTTACCTGGCCCACAGCCCTCTCCTTGCTCTGAGATAAGATTAGCCTGCTACCTTAAACCCTCCAGTGAGGGGAGAGGGGTGGGTGGTGGGAAACCCCCCTGTCAGAGCCAAACACCAGTCACTTTAGGAAAGGATGAGACGAGACGAGAGGCGAGGTGCTGTTGTTTTATCAATGGCCTTGGTTGCAAAGCCCCTGCTCTGTTCCTGAAAGCCCGGTGCGTCACACACTCCTCAAGTGTCCATACATCAGACAGCCAATCCGGTTAAATAAAGATCTCTAAGAGGCTTTGCTGTACCTAAGCTAATAATAGCTCTCCCTCGCTGGGAGATGTTTCGGTGAAGCGCAGATTGTTGGATGTTTGTGACAAACCACAAACACCGTGTTCTCAAGGCAACCGGCGTGACCCGCTGCTGACGCTGGCATCGCTCTGGCTCCACAGGCCTCCGGCTGACCGGCACGCTGCCTGGGGATCCTCGCTCGGGGGATGATCCGCAGAGACTTTGTTCCTCTCTCCTCCTACTTTCACTAAGTGTGTCAGGGTCCTGTGACCGGCTCTGACACACAGGCCCACATTCTGAGAAAAGCCCAGTTTACTACAGACAGAGACGATGAAGAGCTCACTGCTGCTGCAGGTTTCTGCTGGTGCACACACACTCTGTTGAAGTGTGTGTGTTCATCTCTATGGGTATAACAGTGTGGGTGGTGTACGAATGTTCCTGTGCGTCTGTGGTTGTACCTCTGTCTTCCTGTATCTGTCTGCACACGTACTGTATGGGTCTATGAGAGTGTACCTTTGTGTGTGTGAGTGTTCACATGTGTGTCCTTGCACCCTAATTCATATTACTGTCTTAAGTTACCCTGCTGCCCCAACACCATGTGGTGCTGGAGCAGGAGGGTAACATAAGCCAGGGTTCCCTTTGTGGTGGTCAGGCAGGTTGATTAAAACAGGCTCTGCTTACATCCCCCGTACACGAGTCTTTGTGTGCAGCCACGTCTCCTCTTTCAGCTGCAGAGCTGCTGACCATCAGACCAGAGCACGCCATGTTCTATGATCCTCGTGACATAAATCATCATTTAACACACAAAAGTGGTGCTTTTTTATATATATTTCTTCTGTGAGTCAAGTTTCCAACAGAAACACTAGTTGTTAAAATGTGTCGTCACTTTCATCAACGTAACTTCTTCTTTTGTTGAAGCCACTTACAATAAACTCATCTGACAGTATGAGACGCACCAGACCTGCGACTTTAACATCAGTGAGCATCTCTGTAGGGTTCACTTTATTTAAGGTAACAACACAGCTGTGACACCAAACACTAAGTGCTCAGTTAACACAGTCGTTGTTTGTCTTTGTCTTTATGAGAAAATGTAAAGAAAACCTCTTTCCCTTCATGAATGAACTGAATGATTTTAACCAGGTTGATGTCGATATCTCAGATATTTGCAGTGACTCTCTGCAGAGCTCACAAAAGCAAATTCAAATCCCTCCCCCTGGGATTTCCAAGAACTCTGAGTCTGGCTGGTTGCCGACATTTCTAAGCACAGAGCTTGTGACGCACATGCACTCATGTATTGTAAGGGATGGCCTACACCTGTGGCTCTAAACCTGCTGACTGGGGTAGAGCCAAACCTACCGGTGATCCCTGGACGTGTAGGAAGTTCAGAGTGAGCGACACGCAGCTGAATGCAGGTGTAAGGATGAATAAGACACAGCTCATATCGAGCAGCGTCATGATGAATGTGTCTCTGTACAGTCGTGTTATTGTTCTCGTTAACGTTATGTCGAGGTTACATCAAACAGCCTTCCTGCGCCGTCACACTCACCAGCCAGCAGAGGCTTAACAATGGCAGCCTAAGCCAACGTTAACATATGCCGGCAGCTAAATTAAGCTCCTAATTAACAATCTCATGCCGAGATAACATTATGGGATAAACACAGAGTGCCAAGTAACCACCTGAACTAAATATCCACCAAAGCATGAAGATCCCTTTCAAACACATCACTAATTGACTTTAGATCCATCAGTTTAGTGCTTCGGTACTTATCTGAAGGAAGGTGAGCAAACATAATAATAACAATCATCTTTAAGTTAAATTACACAAATGAAGTCAAAGTGAAGATTAACAGGAGTGTTTACTGAACTAAAACTCTTGTTTTACGTACAGGTTGAGTAGTGAAGCAGCTGCCGTTTATATGTGAGATGTGTTCAGACACATCGGACGTGTGTTTTGACAGCTCCTCATAATCCATCTGACTTCATGCAGAAAGACAGAAATGATGGTTGACAACGTGACTTAAACTCTTCAAGTGAAGACAAGTCTAAAACAACAGCTGTACCTGTAAGAACCAGACCGAATATTTCAAACATAAACTGACTTGATACTTAATATCAAACAAACAGCAGAGAAACAGCTGAATGTTGGAAGATATAAATATTAAAAGTATGAACATAATGAACATAAAACTCAACAGGTTTTAACAAAACAAAGCAAAGAAACGAGAAACTTTCCTTCATTTCACGACCTCACACCAACAGACAACTACAGCAGTTTGTCACAGTAATTCAATGGTTGTTATTGTATTTGCATATTATATTAGTGGTGACACACTACGTCTGTGTGACATTTACTGGCCCAGTAAAAAGTCTAATCTCTGTTCAATCAGTGAAAGTGTTTACATACATACTGAAGTAACTGGGTTAGTGTCAGCGTCGCCTGTTGAAACCTGGTTTCTCAAATGTCACGTCGACATGAAGCCGGTTCCATTAATGAGGAGAAAACAAATCAACACTTTGATTTCTGGAGGGAAAACCGACTCTCTGTGTCTTTAACTGGGTCTCTAAGTATCTTCACAAACTCTGGACTAAGATCGTCACTTAGTGTTGAGTTAAACTGTCCAACGCCACAGATAAACAGCGTGTTATCTATATGTGTGTGTATTTATATGATATATATCACCATATACCAGCTATATATAAACTAGTTTACAAACATTTCAATTTCATTTAGACATAAACAAGTTACAACTGAACTTAGTTTTTTGGATGAACCAGATTATTTAAATATCAACCAACTTTGCCGTCGGCTTCTCACTGTAACACTGTTTCTTTTGTACATGTTAGTCACCAGATCATCGGTGTGTGTGTATTGGTTTTCAGTTGAGAAGCAGAGCTACGGTGCATTAGAAGATTGGCCTGCAAACTGAACACAAGCAGCTTGATGTCCTGCAATAACCCAGAGCAGATAACATCAGAGGCTACTGCTAGCAGGGGTGACATTTAAACAATCTGTCAGGGCTGACTGTGCATGTGCCTGAAAAAGTCAGCAGGGAGAGAGAGACACAGAGAAACAGAGAGAGAGTTGACACAGCTTTCTGAGAGAAACAGACAGATTGTGTGAAGGAGAAGCAGTCAGAGAAAAATACTTAAACTTTAGTTTAAACAGTGAACCACTGAGAAATGTAACAGAGTCAACAAACACAAACAACCAAGTTCAACAGAAATCACAGTGTTATCATCATTATCCCACAATCATCCAGCCTTATTGATCCAGACACTAAACTCCATGTTTCTATAATAATAAATCAACATAAAGATAAATAAAGACTGAATGATCCTCAGTCACTTCTCTGATGTGACGCGACCGTTTTTAAAGACGTTTCACTGTCGTTTACCTGGAAGAGCTCAAACACTTGATTCATCTGTGGTTTTACAGTGGAGTTACAGAGAAGAGCTTCTTCTGTCTTTGATACGAACTGACAGCGACAAAACACACACACACACACACACACACACACGAGAGCCGAGCTTAACTTCATCAAGTTCCTGACAGATTTAACACTAATTAGTGACAGCTGATGTTACCAACCAGCAGGAGCATTCGTCGTTTTTCTCACCGGATAAAAATGAAAAGCTGCAGCTGAACGTTTCCTCCACTTGCTCAGCTAATCATCAGCTTATTAGCGTCGGAGATTAGTGAATCTGTGTTTATTTCTAACCTCAGTCAGATCATATTTCACCAGTTTTCCCTTGATAATATAGTCTGGACAAGAAATGATCAGGACACACGAGGCTCTGATATGTAATTCATTTCTGAATGAACAGATATTTGCATTTATTTCTGGCTTTTGAAAAAATGTTGTTTTGGCATCCCACCAAGGTCTGACTCAACTGTAGGAAACACTTCCTAATTTCCACACGTCAGCAACAACTATTACACAACTGAACAAGCAGAACGTCTTCCCATCCTGCAGAGGTGGAGCAGACACAAAAAAGATAAACTGAGACGATAAAAAGAAAAAAGACAACGTCCAGCGGTTCTTCTTTAGAGGAGGAGCTCGACTCTTTATCATGGTTTTAATCAAACCAACACACACACAAAAGAACTGGCAGGAAATAATCAAAGAGAAAACAGGAAGACGACAATTTCCCCTCTGGAAAAAAAATTAATGGAATAGATATATGTAGAGAAAAAAAAGAAAAAAATAGGAAACGTTTCTATCACAGCTCTACAAGTCTGAGCGTGTTTAACAACACGACTGGAGTCTTTTACACTCACACATAATTCACTCTTTGTTCCTTCATTTAAAGGTATGAACACTTATAGTTATGTGATGTTATATGGTTCAAATCTCATCCAGATGTCAAAGTCCACATCTGTCACAGCTTTAACACCAACTACTGATCTTTTATTGATTATCTAAAACCTCCAATAAAGAACAAGATGTAACTCTGATCACTGGACGTAAAACAGAAAAACTACACGAGGCTGAGGAGCCAATACGAGCGTTAGTCTGACTGGAGCGTAGCTCTGAGGGACGGACGAAAATAAAACGGGATTCAAACCGTCCTAATCCCCGAGCAGCGAGCTGCGCCTCATAGTGAAAGGGGACCACCGGCAGACAGAAAAAAGTGGGACTAGATGCAGAAGTTGAAGAGCTTTCTCTCTGGTGTAACGCAGCCTCTGACATGTTGATACAGCGCAGCCAGCGGTAGCTTCAGTTACACTAAATTTAAACTAGACAGATGCCACACATAGTTACTCATGCCTCGCCCCGGGAAACAAACGTCTCATTCATCAGAGCTGCTGCTGGAACCCCTTCAGTTCAGGAAGGTTAGGGGCCACCACATGTCTGACCTCTGACCTCTGCTCTTTTACGTTTTCTTAGAAATATCACAACTTATGTGTTTGTTCATTAACTTTATTTTCATGATGAAGTTTATAAAAGTGACAGAAATGAGTTTATCATTATCAATGAGTCACTTTTTCTGTTTTTCTCCTTTTATTTCCTTTTTCATGCTTTTTATATAAAATCATAAACATACAGTTTGTTATAATAACAAACAAGCTCCACAATTAAAATGATCAAAGATACAAAGTGTCAACATTAATATTCATCATGATATGATCAGTGATATTCAACGTTAACCAAACGACTGCATGTGAAACATAACCTTCTGAGGTTAAACATTATTTCTAACAGACCTCAGAACAGCCTGTACTCTGATGACATCTGTTTGTCTGAGAGGTTACTCCCACCCCTCAACCTAAAAAACACACACACACACACACACACACACCTGGCTGGAGTCTGGGAGTGCCAACACACTCACCTGGCGATGTGGCACACAGCATTCTTCCTCTCCTCCTCGTTACGATCACAAAGTGCTTCAGCAGTAAAACGTCGAGGGCTGAGACGTGCTGGAGCGAGAGGAGTTCAACGAGTCACTAGAACCTGCCGCGTGCCCTCTGCCACTCTCTCTGGGAGCTCAAAATAGTCCACCATGAGAGCGATGTAATTTCAGTCTTTCAGTCTTTCCCACGACAAGGACTGAGAGGACTGTGCTCCGGGTTAAGAGGAACAGAGCAATGACAACAACACAGACGAGGGCAGAGCGGCTTCACTATCTCTCTGCTGCGACTTCTCTTATCAAAGTCGACGCTGCAGGTACTAGAAATGTCACAGCACAGTAACTGAATCAAATCGAACCTGACTGGTGACTAAGTGGTTGTGGTGACTGCTCGCATCTGGAGATTTCATTAGCCTAGATCAAGTCTGTCTGATGTCACTGGTGGTCTCTTTCATATCCTGAGAAAGAAGCAGTGAGAGGAAAGAAGACTGAGTCGTCCTGTTAGCGGTTCTACAACGCTCCAACCAACAAACCACAAAAAAACAAAAACTCCCTTCAATACCAGAGATAAGGGAAAAAACACGTGTGCCGGTTTAGGATGAAGAAGAAACAAACGTCTTGACAAGGTGAGCGGGTGAATAAAACTGTTCATGTTCCTTTTACCAGCAGCGCCACAGCCGTGCCCCCCCCCACCTCCTCCTTTCATTCCTGCCATCTGAACCCCACATGGCATGTCTGGGCTTAGAGCCAACAACCTCCGCTATGGATCCACTACTAAGGCCACTGCTGCCCCCCGCCTCACACCACCTCCAACACCCAATGAGGCCACTGCTCGTGACCCAGTCCTCAACAGAACCTCTTCCTACATCACTCTCTCACTAATGACTTCACACCTACTATTGTTTTATTTTCAAATTCTTCAGCTTCATTCAAAAAGAACAAAAAGGGAAACGTTCTATAATTAGAACAACCAGACTTTCCCTGTTTGATTCTATAAATGAAAGAAACTTTGAGGACACTCTCTGTTACAAGTGAAACCGTCACACACACACACACACACACACACAAGCCTCTAATACAGCCACTTTCAGTGCCATTTGTTTCACAATGAGAGTTAGCTGTGAGCTACAAAGTCGTTCTGCATCGAGTTACTCAAAACATGACTTGTAGTTTACCTCTGAACACATGGTCACATTTCCTGCCTGTGTAGAGTGACAGCAGGGCAGCGGAGACACAAACACATTAACAAAAAAAATCATACAAAAGGATAAAACAGGTCAACAAATATATGTTAGCAGCTAGAAATAGACCTGGGAGGGTCCAAAACAATCTGTGTGTGTGTGTGTGTGTGTGTGTGTGTGTGTGGAAACACTGTATACTTTATTTTTAGGTGTTAAAAAAAAGTGTTTCCACTTTGATTACGGCTGATTTTCAAAATAGATTTTAGTCAAATTTACTAAAGAAACAAAACACTTGGTTAGTAAAGACATTAATAGTTTCTGTTTTGTTTCTGTATTGACTTTTTCACTAAATCACTGCATCAAATGAAGTTTAACAACTGAATCTAATGAACAAATCAAAAAAAATATAACTGATAACCAGGTCTGATGACTGATATTTAAAAACCTCACAATCTGTAACATGAAACAATTAAAAACAAAGTTAATTTAATGAACACTGTGTTTTTGAGACTTCAACCAACTAAACTCAACTAAATGGAAACAACAGGAGCATATTTATGAAATGACACGTTTATGTCAAATAACGTCTGAGTGAACGTTTGTTCTTGTAACATTAGGAAACGATGTAACATTATTGAGGTTTATAATATAATCACAGAAACTTTAGTTCCCGTTTGTCTCAGCTGTCGAACATCCAGAAACTCAGAGAAGAAAAAAACTTCACCACAACAAAAATACAAAACAAGTCGACTTCATCTGTTTCGTTTGTCTCCTGTTGTAAATGTTCATATTCCTAAACTTTTTGTTTCTATTTCAAGTCAAATGAACATCTGTCTGTTCTTTCCTTGTAGATGTTTGATCTCAACCAACATGTAGCTGCCAGTCAACAATCAATCAGTACAATGACATAGATCAGATGCTCGTCACCGACTGGACATGTCTGTGTCTTCACTCACGCTACTGAACATTAAATGAACAAGTCCTCCTCCTGTCAGGTCATCGTGTATTTTATAGTCGACTCGATCTCCACATCTTCCTCCGCCGTCAACGTCTCCGAGCCTGTGGTTGATAGTTGCTGTTGTTAAGTTACTTGCTGCTCAGTTCATTGTCATCAATGTTACGGTGGTTTTTGGGCAAGTCTCACACCTCAAACACCGAGTCAAAAGTGACTTTTCCTGTTCCATTACAAAGACAAAGAACGAGCAGGAAACAAACACACGGCCTCTTTTCAATCCAAGTAAAAGCTTTAAACAGTCGTTGTGTTAATCTGCATCATACGTCTGTCAAACCGACGTTTACAACAATACGTCAACACCACAGTCAAACTCCAACAACTTGTCTTCACTTTTTACTGATGTGACCAAATCTAAAAGTCTGATGATCCAGTCAAGTTTCATGTTCTTGATTTAACCAAATGAACTTAACTGAGCATTGACAACGTGAATCCATCTCCTGGATCTAAACTGTAACAACAGAAGGAAACTACGGCGACAAAACCTTTAAGATTCAAACTAAAGAACTACAGAGATTTTATTAAATAACTTTGAAAGTGCATCAACATCTTGTTCACTCTTGACTCTACGTCTCGTCTCCTCTCTGCTTCAACTCTCATTCATTCAAAACTTTGATGATTTTACCAAAGTCTCTAATTAAAACTGAAATATTTCATCAAGATTTGAATGTTTCAGAACAAGAAAGAGTCAAAGAGTCGATGATCTGAACGACAGTGATGTGATATTATTCTGTAAAGACTCACGCATGTAGATGTTGTTGGTCTCTGACTAAACATCCGTCTTTGGATTTATAGTTTGATTACTCTCTATAAGAAACATAGAAGATGTGTCATTCATCTTCACAGTACTTAAATCAAAAGTGTGAATAATGTGCGTGGATATTGAAACGATGAGTAACTGACGCTACGTTACGTGTCAGAATAAGAAGACTAGTTCACAGTAAAGCTTCAGTACGATGCTGTAAAAACAAGTCCTGACTTGAGCTTCGCCTTCAGTAAAACAACCGACTGCAGCTCCCTGTAGCTCTGGCTGTGTGATCCTGTATTACACTTCACTTATTAATTTGGACAGGCACCCCCTCCTGGGCCAAGTCACACAGTCCGGACCAGATTAAAACCACTCGCACAGTGCTGCTTTTATTCCTACGCTTATTCCAGCTGCAGTTTTTCCCCTCGTCCCATCTCCAAATCAAACTTCTTTTTTAATCGAAGGAAAAATTGATTTAAGATCGTTGGAGCCAAACCTTCCTGGAGACGTTACTTCGCCAGAGTTTCATGAAATGACACAGCCAGAGAATTCACTGGTTCCACTGGTTTAGGCCCAAATACAGAAACAAATGCTAAGCTGTACTTAACGTGGATAAACAGACCAAAAGCCACACATGCATCATTTTCTGGGTTCAAATCGAGCTCACGACCTTTTTAACATCGTAATTCACTTTGCCTCAGTTTGAACACACAGAGCCTGCTCACAATTTAAATAAAGTAACTTCAGTAATTCACTAGAACAACTAAGGATGTGGTCGACGTTTTAGTAAAATCACATAATTGACCGTTTCCACACACACTTTTTATTCAGACAGGATTTTTTATTTCACTGTTTCCAACGTGAACGTCTTCCTGTCGGTCTGTAAACTACCAAGACAGTCTATTAAATAATCTATTTATCTATCATAAATAAAATATCACAAACATCTCATCTCAACTCAACATCTACAAACATGTAACAAGTAACTACCTCTTTGTTTTTTCATTTTTCCACCAGAAGATGAATCTGTGGCTCCATCGCCTCAAGTGACGATTAAATACCAACACGATGAGATCTGCTCCTCTCTGTTGTCTCAGATGTCGACTTTATGTTTGTTAAATTCTCCACTAAAACACTCAACTGACCAAACTACATGAAATCACTTGTACATATAAAATATAGAATTCTGTATATGTTTATATCACATATAAATGAATATTAATCCTGTTCCCAACTCCTCACTTACCTTCTGCTGATCACTTACATTGTTTCTATTGTTATTCTAATCCACTTATGCTCATGTGTAAGTCATAGTTAATCAATAAACCCGTTACATAATCTGTAGATAGCTCTGAAAAATACAAACGTGTCTGTGGACGACAGTTGAGTCTGAAGAGAAAGAGATGATCTAGATGCTAATAAACCGGCTCATTTATCATGATCCACGTCTCATCTCATCCTTTTATATTCTAATGAAAATAAACTTCATCTTCTATTTTAACACTTTGTTCTGAATATAAACAGATGATTACTACAGACCCTCATGATGCTGATGACAGGATGATGCACCGTTAATTTAATGAACATTTGACATCATCAAGATGACCTGATCACACACACACACACACACACACACACACACCTCTATTTTTATTAACGTCGCTGACGTTTGTGTCAAAGTGACTGAACATAAACAAATGAAATGTTTCACTTCTCAGATATTTCATCAGATTTAAATTTCAACAGGGTCGATAAAGTTTTTAGAAATAAAACCAATAAAAGACAAAAGTTTATCAATTGATCTTCAACTTTCTGGTTGATGGTTTAAAACTTTCCCTCCAAATATCTGATCAGTTAGAGGATGAAACTTATTGTTACTTGTGATTTATTCAGACTACGTGTGTCTGTTGGTGTTTGGATGAGCTAGTGACATATATATGATATAATATAAAATAATAAAGTCTTATCTGTAAGTTTTAACTTGTGACAGTTGTTCTTCCTTCTATGTTAAAGTTTTCTCAGTTTGAATTTCTTTCTTTTGCCTTTAAACTTGTTCCAACACAGCTGTTGTTGTCGAGTGAACATCTGGAACATTAATATTTTAACACGTAAATGTCTGAAACAACTGAAGAAATGTTACATTGAATCGTTTCCATTAAGCTCAGAGAAAAGTAACAAGTTGTTACATTAAAGCTGCTGTGTTAGTCTCAGTGACACGTTACCTGTTGCTCATTTTATAGCAAATATTCACAAGTTTTAACTTGAATCAGACGAAGAGAAAAAAGCCATGCTAACCCGTTAGCATGTGAAGCTAATGACAGCTGGTGTTATAATGGACGAGACCGGAGCAGAAACAATAGAAGAAAAAAACAACGTGATGTTTTAAATGTTTCTATTTAAAAAAAAAAAAAAAAAAAACTACTTTTATTTTCTATTTTTAAACCAAAGTGTTTAGTTTCCAGAGTCGGTTCCTCTTTCAAACAGAGTCGACACTGAGGTCGTGAAGTTGGAGACAAACAGCAGCTGATAAAGTGAAGTTTGAGGGAATAAAAACCCAGAGAACCGTGTCTGACCTGCGGGGCCTAGCGGCGGCTGCTGCCCGTCCTCCCCGAACATCAGCCTGAAGTCCAGCTCCTCATTCCCGGGGCAGTTTGCAGTCGTCATCGGGTTTGACAGCTCGGTTTTTTTTACCCCAACACAACGACCGACCGTCGACTGGAGCCGTTAATGTCTCAACATCTACCGACCAACTTCAGCCGCTGTTCATTTAGAACCGGTGGGACGAGACGTTTCTGCTTCTATGTGAAATAAAAGCGGTCGCTGCTCCGCTTCCTCCGACTCTTCACCACCGAGAATCTGCTCAACTTCACACAAAGTCGCTGCCTCCGCGTCTCCTTCCTCCAGAGCTGCTCCCCGACACACACACACACACACACACACACACACACACACACACACACACACACACACACACACACACACACACACACACACACACACACTGACACACACACCGACTCTTACTGTTGTTACACTGTTTATTATATGTATCTGCTTCTCTCTCTGTGTGTGTGTGATAATAAAATGTTGGTTATAAAAGCGTCGTATTGTCCTGTCTCTCTCTCTCTCTCTCTCTCTCTCTATCCCAACTTTTACTAATCCCGCGTGACAAGGCAGTTCCAGTGGTGACGTCAGCAGACACAACACAACACAGGGCGCGCTCACACGCTCACGCGCTGCTTCCCAGTTAATAAACGTCATTTATCAAATCATCACAGTTTGGATCATAAAGACGTTGAATGTTTTATATAAAGTATCGTTCATTAATAATCTACACGTTGTTACTGTTTTTAACTCTGAGGTCTAAACCTTTGATCTGTTTCATCTCTGTCACTGAACCTGGATCAGTTTGAACCAGGATTATTAAACCACATGGTGACATTTGCTAGTTCAGACTGGACCAACATTTGGATCAGGGATGTATTGATCACTGAGGTCGTACAGATCATGTTTATATATTGATATATTAATCTGTATGTGTCATTCCTCTGTGGCTCTGTACAGTTAAAGTTTTGTCTCAAACAGTTTGAATAGATTTGACATTTTGTTGACGCAGGTTCAGTTTTTCTCTTTGTGACACTTTTCTCTGCTGTTTCAATGATCAACGTGTTGTAACTGATCTAAATGTGATCGTCTCTTTATTAAATACAACGTAACATGACTGAGGGAATATTTCTGCCGACGTTCTCTGATCTCTGTGTATTTCATCACTGATGATTAAAATCTGAATACTCAGTATAAATGACTGAGGTTTTCAACAAAGTAACAACAGTGATGTTTGTGTGAGTTTGTCACAGGTTGATCTTTACTGCAGCAGATCAAAGTAACTTTAATGCTGTTGCTTCTTTGATCATCTTCTTCCCTGATACCTTTTGTAATTAGTTTTCATCTATTTCCTGCCAACAAACAGGAAATTACGGTTGTAATTATTTCATGCACATAACTTTCTTCTTCTTCTGACATTTATTAACTAATATCTTTACTAACGAGAGGTTTTTTTTTACTTTCACACACAGATAAAGATACAGATACACAACAAACAACAGTAGCTATTGTTTTATTAAAGCTTTGTTCAACATTGTCATTACTACTATGTTCATTACTGATCTTGTTCATTCTGCTCATCACACATTTATCACATTAAAATAGAAGTAAATAAAATAGAAGTAAGTGACATCATCCAGTCTTCAAGTAAAACATCATAATTTTCTGTATTGTTCTGTTCAACATGCAGGAGATAAAAACACCAGAGATTTATTGATTCTGCTGCTGAACTTGTTGTAAATAAAGTGAACATTTCTCTGTGATTCAGAGAAACGTTTATTCGACACAAGTTGCATCTGCAGCAGACGACGCATTTTTCTGACACAGCCACGCTACATGTACATGTACCTATGCTCCATGTATGTGGGCGTCAGAGAAGCGCTCAGCTCTCAAATGCATCTGAAAGCATCAATATCACATTTCCTGTGGTCTTTATTTCCAAGCAAAAGTGCAAAGTTAAATATTTTTTTGCTTAATTTTTGAGGCATTTCTCAAATTATCCAAACTGGAACTCAACAGATGTTAACAGATTTTAATTTAAATGATGTTAATTTAAATGTGTGTATTTGTTTCCTCCTCAGCTCTGAATAAACAACATGTTCAGTTTCTTTAATAAACTTCATGTAGTTTGATTAAATCATGTTGATTAACAACAAATATTAAGACTTTTTTTATATATTTCTCTAAAATAGTAGAACAAGTGTTAAAATGTGGCAAAATCACTTGACTTGAATAAGAAACAATATTTAATCAATAAATAACAAAAAATAACATGTTACAACTGAAAAGAACAAGAGTAACAGCTGTGATCAATAGTCAGTGAGTCATGATGAGTCTGTCGTTGATAATTTCCACCGTTGACTGTTCATTTCTATTGTGACTGAATAATTCATCTGTTCAGTTTATGTCAGATTTTCTTACAAAGAAAAGAGACGAGAACTAAATTTATTACTTATTTGTTTCAGTCATTTATCAGAGAACAGTAAATAAAGAACAGAAGTAAAATCAATCATTTAAAATGTTTCTTTATAAAATTATAAATTAATTAAACAAGTCTTTTCTTCGTCACGATGACTAAAGAAAAGAGTTTTATTGTAATTAATGCAAATTATTTTTATTTCACGGACTGGAAACTGGTGCATTTGTCATAATGAGATCAAGTTATAAATGATGATCGTATTGTTTATGTGGCAATCACACCAGGCGACTGAACTTTCTCCTGTGCAGCAGCTCATGTCTCTGTATCCACCGAGACTAATTCAGGTTACCTGCCTCTTATCTCCGCTGATGACCTTTGAAGGGAGAAGATAAAGAAAACAAATCGTGTGGGAGGCTGTAGATGTGGTTGGTGATATTATGTTCTTGTAAAGAAAGTTATGAACCAGGAAAATAAAAGACACACGCACACAACATCTGCCCCCACACACTGGTCCTGTGTCTGAGAGGTGTCACTCTTTCAAGGATTAGTGTTTGCACAAAGTGCAGAAATGCAGCAGCAGCAGCAGCAGCAGCAGCAGCTTGGCAACGACTTGACGCTCAGTAAATGTCAACCAATATCACATTACACACGCTGCTGTGTCAGAATGTCAGCTGATAAGACTTCATGGACTCAATCAGGATATTATCATAGAAAAACAAATATTTATAAATTCTCCTCATTAAAATCTGTTGAGTCTTTCACTGATAAAATGAACTGATGTGAAGATAAAAACTACAGTTAATAATAGTAAAATAAATGAAGCCACACATGTAATTTATCTGGTTCTGATGTGACCATGTGAGATGAATATGAAAGACTCAGCTCAGTTTTACTTCATCAGCTCTGATTTGATTAGATGTTGATTTCTGCTGCCCTCTTCTGTTCAGTCTGTGACACAGCTGGAGCCTCTGACCTGGACATGAAGAGTTATTTGAAAAATATTATGAATTATGAGTTATGAATTAATTATAGAGCAATTTAACTCATTTAAAAGTTTCATCTCTAGTCACATGATCTGTTGATTTAATCTACATATGTAGAAGTGACCAGTCACTTGTCTCTGTGTCTCCATCACGTCGTTAATCTTAGTCGACACCTGAAACGATGGGATTCCTGCGGCGTTGGTTGATCCAACATGTGACACAGAGTTTGTTACTGAACGTGTGTGTGATGTTGTGAAGCTACAGTTAATCAATATCTGAGCTGATTCATTCAGCACATGGGGAGAGGAGCTGGTGTCTGATCAATGTCAGATCTGACAGCAGCTGGTGCAGAATGAAAACTGATGTCCTCTACAGAAAACCATGCGCTGGATGGAGGATGGTTAAAAACGTGTGAACCGATGTTAAATAAATGAAACGAATCCATTAAGAAGAAACAGGGACAAGGTGCAGGAACTTGTCGGCCCCGTTGGGACCCTCTCTGGATAAATACCTGCTGAGATTAGTCTCTTTTTATTGGGTTCAACTTTCCAGGATTATCTCCACGTGAACCTGTGCAGAGAAATACAACATAGATCTGATTTATCCTTTAAAGAAGTTAACCACAACACATGGAGCTGGATGGATGAAGGAGTAACAAACAGAACACAGACTCCACTTCATTAGACAACATCACAACTAGTTGAAGAAGTTGTAGCAAGTGTAGTTTGTGTTTGAACAGTTTGATCAGAGTCATGTGGGCCGTTGTTATTGTTGTTATTGACGTGCTCTGTTGAGTCAATGACTGAGCTCTTTCTCTCTCGTCTCTGATCTATTACAACCTCTGACATTACTGGACTCCAAGCGGTGCTGATTCACTGGGACAACAATCACATGATCGATTAACTGTCAGGACGGACGAACGATGCACAAGATTTGACATAAACTCAGGAATCAGGTTAGAAAAGGACACTGGAAACTACCGACTGTCAGATAGAAACTATCAACTGTAAACTATGAGTTATAGATCATAAACTATAGATTATAAACTATAAGTTATAGATTATAAACTATAAACTATGAACCAACTTTGTTGGAGGATGTAAATCACGGTTCTGGTTTTTATTTCACATCATTCAGAGAGGTATTTCTGTCTCACCGGGGTGGACAAAATAGTAGAAACACCTGTCAGTTTCAAATCCTCATACAGTTGAATCAACAGACGTTTTTAACATGAAACTCAACATTAAAATGATCACGATGCTTCTCAGACGTCAGTAGTTTTAACTACGTGTTCCTAATAAACTGACAGTTGAATGTTGTTGACACATCTATCTAACTAAAAGAACTAGTATTTTTAACAAAATATAAGAATATATAAACTTTTGAATTGAATTTAATTAATCTTTAATCATTAAATTAAATTAAAGATTTAATTTTAAATATAATTTTTCCTGTTTGTATTTTCTGTTCATAACATTAATTTAGTTTTCTTTACGTTTATTTTCATAGTTTTATATTTTATAAAATAAATTTCAATTCTTCACTATGTTGCGTTTTATGTGCGTCATCTTTCCACGCCCATCTGGTGACGTCATCCACACTCGCCGGGGCAGCATGGCGACGTGACGGTGACGAGACGTGAACAGAGCGACGGTATTTACACGTTTCATCATCACGTGCAGATTAAACGGGGCTGGTTTTATTTCAGTGTGTTTGTCGCTTTTTGTCGTTAATTGTTTTGTTGATTGTGTTTGTGTCTCAGCCGCTGGTGAACCAGATAAAACCAGGATGCAGACCGTGAAGGTCGGGTATCTGGTCTGGTCCAGACGGATCCTCAGTCCTCAGGTTGTTACAGTTTCTTCTCTGTGTCGTTTGTGTCAAACGTCAGCAGTGATTCGTGTTCCTCGTCACCTTCAGAGACGAGTTGAAAACCTGAAACAAACCAGAAACAGAAACAAGATCAGCACCATCAAAGCTGGAAAACTCCTGATCCAGAGCAGGGACCCGGTCCTGAACCAGTCTGTTGGATTCACGCTGGGGAAGTTTGAACAACCGGGTCTCTGCTCTAAAGGATGGAAACATAATAAATCGTTCGGTGACTATTTCACCGTCCACAGCGTGAAGACTGGAGCTCCATGTGTGACTGAACACAGAGAAAATGAGCAGAAACCGGTGACGTTTAAAAACCTTCATCTTTATAACGAACTGGTCGAAGCTTTAGACAGAATCAACATCACTCGTCCGACCAGCGTCCAGCTTCAGACCATCCCAAAGGTCCTGCGAGGTCACAACATCCTGTGTGCAGCGGAGACAGGAAGTGGTAAAACTCTGAGTTATTTGTTACCGGTCGTCCATCGACTTCAGACCGATAAAGACTCACAGATCAACACCGCTCGGTCCAACAGACTCCGTGTTCTGGTCCTGGTTCCGTCCAGAGAACTGGCTGAACAAGTGTCCGCCGTGTGCCGGGCTCTTTGCGCTCCGTTCGACCTCCTGACAAAGACGGTGGGCGGAGGTCGAGGCGTCGGACACATCAAGGCCGTGTTCAAGAGGAATCATCCAGATATTTTAGTGGCGACGCCCGGCGCTCTGGTCAAGGCTCTGAGACGACGCTGTCTGGATCTACAGCAGCTCAGCTTCTTTGTTATCGACGAGGCCGACACCATGTTCGACCCCAGCTTCGCCAGCATGCTGGAGAACATCTTACAACACGCACACATCGCCAGTAATCCCAAACAAACCCGTGGACCGGGTCGTAAAGCTCAGCTGCTGGTGGTCGGGGCCACGTTCCCTGGAGGCGTTGGAGAGGTGCTGAGTCAGGTGACTGACCTGGGGAACATAGTGATCATCAAGAGTAAGATGCTGCACTTCCTCATGCCTCATGTCAAACAAACCTTCCTGAAGATAAAAGGTTCTGACAAGATCCTGGAGCTTCATCAAGCTCTGAAGCTGCTGAAACAAGAGAGAGGAGGAGGAGGAGCGCTGGTGTTCTGCAACAAATCCGCCACCGTCAACTGGTTGGGTTACTCTCTGGAGGAGATGGGCGTTCAACACGCTCGTCTGCAGGGGGAGATGCCGGCCGCCGTGCGAGCAGGAATCTTTCAGTCTTTCCAGAACGGGAAGGTGGACGTGTTGCTGTGTACGGACATCGCCTCTCGTGGCCTCGACACCACCGGCGTTCGTCTGGTCGTTAACTACGACTTCCCAGAATCCCACACGGACTACATCCACCGGGCGGGGCGGGTGGGAAGGGCGGGAGGGGTGGAGGACGGGGAGGTGCTCAGCTTCGTCACTCATCCCTGGGACGTGGAGCTGGTGCAGAAGATAGAAACTGCTGCACGAAGGAGGACGAGTTTACCGGGGATGGAGTCTGAAATCCACGAACCAAAACCTAAAGCGGTGGAGGGAGAAGAGGAGATGTAGGAGATCAACAAGTCTTTGTGTCTGATTCTGGGTTTATATCATGATGCATCCGTTAAAAACAAGGACACTTGTTAGTTCAACATCATGTGACGTCTCCTTCTTTAACTCATTAAAAAAAAAGTTGTGTTTGTTAAAATAATTTTGTTCAGCAGGAAATGTTTCAGGTTATTTAATGAAGAATGTAAGAATTAAATCCTATGACGTCCTGGACTCATCCTCAGACATTCAGTGTTTCATCGTTGATGCTTCAGAGTCGAGGTTCATCAATGTGTGTTTGTATAATTTATCATGTGTAAATATATTCAACGATATATTTTAACAGTTTATCCTTGTGATTTAATTCTTCACGACCATGAAACCACAAGTTTTTCACTTTTACCAACTAAAGTTTATGTTTCTCCTCAACATGACTTTAATACAACGACCTGCAGGTGAATTGACTGATGTGAAACTGATAAAGATTCAAGATTAAAAGTGTTAATCTTCAGTTTTCACTGAAGAAAACATGTTTCTGTCAAATGAAATTCTTCCTTTTCTGTCCACCAGGTTATTAACATAATGGAAGAAAGGGAAAGAAAAATAGTAGTAATGAGACAATAAAGTCAATTTAAAGACATAAAATAGAAACATAAAAAGTTCTGGTTTATACAATGAAACTGAACATTGTATCATGTTGCACAGACACAAACAGTAGAAATATGAACAACGTGTAGACCAGAAGGAACTGAATATTATACAAAATGAAATGAAATTTGCACTGAAACTACAGGTAACAGGTGAAATGTAACTGATCATCACAGAACTGCAATAGAGTTAATATAGTTTTTATCTGTTTGACAACACGAAGAAACATGAAGTTACAATAACAGAAAATACTGTAAATACTTGACGTCTGATGATCAATAAACCGTGAAGAGAAAATGATTCAACTACTAAAGAAACAAAAAGAAACTTCATGTTGATGAGTTTAGTTGAGTAAAAAACACTGAATTTAAATATGTAGAAGCTGCAGTTTAATGACGATAATGAGCGTTTGTTTTGATCTGCATCATCTTTTATTTTAGAAAAAGTCAGTTTCTATCATTTTCATCTGATCCCGGTTCATCAGTGATGTGTAGTTCATCTGTTTGGACACAAGGTGGAGCCTCGTGTTCATCATCTGAACATTTAATGGATCAAAACAAGAAGTGAAGTTTGTTTGATTATCAGACACGAGGACGTTGATAGATTTTAATAAATAATAAAACTGCCACTTTCTAAATGTCTCGACTGTTCGTGTTCTGACTCTTTTCTCCTGGAAAGTTTTTTTTCGTTCCTGCAGCTGCTCGTTGAAAGAAAACCTCAAAAGTATAAACATGAAAATCTGCCAGAGAAGAAAAATCTCTGGGATTTTAAACTTGTTACTTGTTAACCCTGTTATTTTAAAGAACATTTGTTTTCTTTCATGAATTCTGGAGCAGGACCAGTGTGTGCTCTTATTTTGAAAAGACCCGGTGTCAGTCAGTCAGATAATGTGCTGGTGGACGTTTGTGTGAGAATAAAGATTAAATGAGCAGATCTCAGCGTTAACCGCTCTGACGGTAACAAACCAGAATGTCTGGAATTCAGCCGTGATTGTTTTACACCAGCTGGGGTCAACATCTTCAGCTTCACCCCCTCCTTCACCCTGGGTTCACATTTCACCCAACTGTCCCCTGACAACAGGGACCCAGCGTCCACTTATTATAGCCTCCACCAACTGCTCCAACCCTCCTCTTATATTTTAGTCCTGCTTTAACCCAACCGACCCCAGAGGAAAGAAAATGATTAAACAGTCGATCAAACGTCTCAGTTCAGCTGCTGAGACTCGTTTCTTAAAAACATCTGGAGGCAGAAACAAATCTGACCGGTTTAACT
Source organism: Polydactylus sextarius (assembly GCA_016801845.1). Taxonomy (NCBI): domain Eukaryota; kingdom Metazoa; phylum Chordata; class Actinopteri; family Polynemidae; genus Polydactylus; species Polydactylus sextarius. Next base: position 29,519,202 of record CM028906.1, read on the forward strand.
CTAAATGATAAATATTACACATTTAGTCTGAGTCAAGTTTCACAACATTGAAAAAACTCAACGTGACACAGATTTAAAAGAAATATCTGCTGTTTGTTTTCATTATAAACGTCACATCAGGGAAATAATGAATCTTAACTGGAAAATACAATGAAACGTGTTTAGATTAAGAGACATTTTACTTTAATTTCAGTTAATAAAGTTACATTAAATAAAATAATAGTGAATGTGTTTGAAGTTTAAGTGATAAATGAACTTTGACTGTAGATGTAGAGTTTAAATCAACACAATGGAGGTGGGAAGATGTTAGACTGGTGCACTATGGGAAATGTAGGACCCATAGTTCTATAGTTTGACACATACTGGTTCTAAAAGTCTTTTATATGAAGTCATAAAGTAGAAACTAGACTAGACACTGGATGAAACTGGTTTAAGATCAGTTTTATTTTCATTGTACGGGGTGAAACAGTCTTCAGCTGTTTAATCATGAGGTTGTGTGACTGATCTCAGGTCAGTTCAACAGTAAAACAAACAATGACTGTGAACTTCCTGTTAAATATTTGATCAGGTGCTGATGTTTGATGGTCAAGTCTTTTCTTTTTAAATCTAAACTTATTAAACATTTACTGATATAAAATGAATCTATTGATGACGTCATTTGACTCAATCATTTCCTGATAATAAATCAATACCAGTAGATTCAGACCCAGTTGTAGTTACTGTTGACACAGAGATAGATACTGGACTACAAAGCGTGTGGTCCATTAATAATGACGTATTTCCTCTTTGCCCCACCGTAGGATTATCTCCCCCCTCCCCATTTACACACACACACACACACACACACACACTCACACACATGTACACACACACACACTCACACTCATACTCACACTCACACTCACACTCAGTGCCGCCGCCGCCGCTGCTGCTGCTCTCACACTCACGCACACACTGACTCCAGATCAGATCCTTGGAAATCTTCCTTCCAAACGAAACGAGGATTTTATTGTTCGTGTCTGGACGCGACTGTCGCTGAAATGTTCCAGTAGATGATCTGAAGGTACGTTTGACACACACACACACACACACACACCACTGTAATCAGCTTAATCTGCTGCACATCTCCCCGCAGCACACACACACACACACACACACACACACACAGCAGCGTGACCTTCTCTCCGTCCAGATTCATAATTAAACCTTGTTGTGTAGATTAATATGTTGGAGACGTTTAAAGACACAGAGAGAGAGAGAGAGAGAGAGAGAGAGCCGGTGTGTTGGTGGCAGCCTCTCTCTCTCTCTCTCTCTCTGTGTGTGTGTGTGTGTGTGTGTGTGTGTGTGTGAGACCACTGCGTTTCACTTCAGTTCATCTGTCTCGTGTGTTGAGTTGTTTCAAACACTCAGATTCTCATTTGAATCAACTGGACTTGTTTCATTGTATCGGTTTTAATTCTGAGGTCGACACTTTCCTCAGATGTGTGTGTGTGTGTGTGTGTGTGTGTGTGTGTGTTGCAGGGGGTCGACTCCTCAGCATTTCTCTCTCTCTCTTTTTCTTCCTCCTGGTTTCAAACCGCAGGATTCATCGTGTGGAAAACAGAGCTTGTGTGTTTTGTGGTCTCTCCCTCTGGCTGTGTGTGTGTGTGTGTGTGTGTGTGTGTGTGTGTGTGTGTGTGTGTGTGTGTGTGTGTGTGTGTGTGTGTGTGTGTGTGTGTGTGTGGTGAGTTCACGGACAGTTACATTTCTCTGGTCAGGAGAGGCTCCGCCATGTTAAGTTCCATCTGAGTCAATGTAGTAAAACAAACCACAGACTGTTGTTTCCAACTTTCTTCTTCTCATCAACGCAGCGTCTTGTCGACGTGAACACAGCGGTGGTTGAAACCGCATGTTAACGTTAGACAGTCTGCAGGGGGGCCGATGTGTGTGTGTGGAGACGTGGGCGTTTATTCCCGGTTCATCCAACGTGTTCACCGCTGCTCGGTGCATGAGGCTGCTGCCGTTAACGAGCAGCGGGGACATGACGGTGGTCAGGATGACAGCGTGATGACAGGATGAAGGGCGACGTGTAGGAGGATACAGAATAATATAGAATAATGTGTATGTGAATAAGAAGGAGCTATGTGCTGTAGGAACAGGATGGATGCACCGCTGCCACACCCCTTCACAGTAGCATCATCTGATGTTGTCTGATATAGTAACTGATTCATAATCTCATGTTATCTGATATATCATCTCATATATTCACCTTTAACATCCTGCACGTTTAAAACCAGTCACATCCTCTGTTTTTCCTGCAGGAAGTTTAAATCAGTGGATCACGTGACAAGTTTGTGCACAAGAATCAATGTTTATTATCTGTACTAGTATCAGTCAGGTCTGATGAGGGGTGGACCTGTGTGTGTGTGTGTGTGTGTGTGTGTGTGTGTTTGTCAGATTCAGGCTTGACAGGTCGTATGAGACAGAGGCTTCGCTGCAGCAGAGAAAAGATGCTGCAAAAGATGTTTGATGTGCAAGTGAGTTTCTGTGGCAGTTTAATGGGCAAAAGTAAATTGTCCCCTGAAGCCTCGTCTCCCCTCGTCTCCTCCGTCTCTCAGCTCTACCTCGTCAGACCTTGGTTTGTCAGAAAGACTCATGACCTTCGTCTGCAGGTGTGTGTGTGTGTGTGCGTGTGTGTTCATCGTCCCTGTAACCATGTGTAACATCTCCTCCTGTATGTTCAGCTCCACGTGGCAGGATCTTGTATATTCAATATATTATTAAAGATATTTCCCTCCCCTCATACAAAGATAAATCTATAGTCAATGAAAGTGTGAATAAAACTGCAGCGACAGAGAAAATGTCATCACATTTCCTCAAGTTGCCCTTTGTAAAAAAAAATCTGTCCTTTCAAAATGGCAGCTCTGGTCTAATGAGCCGAGCTCCTTATTCTTCACTTGTTTCTGTTTCATCTCAGTGAAAATGTCATTTTCTCTCCGGCCTCGTAGTTACAACGGTAACTATCAGCTGCTCGGTATGCAGGACTGACCAAACTCCGTCTGCCTTTCCTCATAAAAAAGCACCAATCAAAAAGCTTTTTCATCATATTAGCGGCTGCTCTGACCTTTTGGAAACGGCGTTCATTCATCCATTATGTTATTAATAGTTTGAAACTAATCTTCTCAAACTTGACTGATCAACAAATACAGGTTTTGTCGAGGAGACGTTCAGGTATTTAGCTGAATCACAGAAAAGCTTCTTTAAAACTGATGTTAACTGGAACCGTCGTCGTTACTGAAACCAGATGGTTTGAATCTAAACTTTAAGCGATAGTTTAATCTCCGTCCAGTGAAACGGTTAATAATGAAGCGGCTGATAGCAGGTGTGTTTGTGGTTTAGAAAACCTCAGTCTGACCTGGTCTGCTGGTTGAATCAGGACGTTGATTTATTGATCTGTCTCTTTGTTCTGGACACAGGAAATATTAAACTGATAATGACCGACGCTGATGATTCACTGATAGTGAATCGTTTGTTTTAGATCCAGTTTGTTCAGGTTTTATTCTGTGAAAATTAAGACTTTATTTTTTATCTTTTAGTGAAAACGCCTGTATTTTATTTGTCACGTCACAAAGTTTTTAGCTTTTGTCTGAAACTTAAGATGAAGTTTTTAATTGTGAAAACAAGTTTGTCTGCTTCATCTTCAGACTTTAATGTCAAACATCAAGTTTCCTGAACAAACGAACGTCTTCTGGTTTAAAATGAGATGTTTACCGCCACAGTCTCAGTATGTGGTTTAGCTTCTTGACGTGACGTAAATGATCCTGTCAGTGTCGGTGCTGATCTACCAGTCATGTGGGTTTGTTTGGATCCACATCACATGTTTTTATGTGTGTGGTGTGTGGTGATGTGCTGCCGACGAACGTCTGGACTAGTTCAAGTTAACAATATCTCAGAATGTCACACTTGGTTGTGACGGAGCTGAGGGATGTTTAACTTTAAACATAAGAGTCAAATCACCAGATTCCTGACAGAGACGAAGACGTCCCAGTTCTTTCAGTGTTGGACAGGAAACACTTTGTTTTCACTTGGATATAATTTAATTTTTACCTAAAGAGACTCTCTGTATTCAACAACATGTAAGAAGTAAATTGTGCATCAGTAGATGACTGTCCATGTTTGAAATGATGCAGATCTTTAGAGAACAAAGTTTTTTTTATAATAAAGTTGTGAACAGTTTGGATGCCGGTCAGTGTTGGACTGTGTAACAGAGTCTGTCTTCTTGGCTCGTCCGTCTACTTTCTGTTTTTTCCCACCTCCCACTGGGTTCTGGTTTTCTTTTCCTCCCACTCAGTCCATCATTCAATGTACATTACATCACAAATACAAACCCATGCAGTTGTTTCCTTCCAGTAACATGAAAAACAGTCGAGTACAAGTGTTTTTTACAGATCAATTAGTTTATAAATATTGGTTGTGACTCGTACACGGCTGTGGTTCATAATCAAACATGAAGGAGTCTGGTGCATAAAGACTCGCTCTGCACCAAACTACATATGTGATGCAAGTCAGTGGACGACCGGTTTGACTTAAAAATATAAAAATTTAGTTCCTGCAGCACCGTGTGGAGCAGCAGTATGGTTACCATGGTAACAGAGGATGAAAACTGAAGACTGGTAAACAGATATTTTACAACAGAGTTGTTCATTTGAAATGTTGCTCCAGTAGAAAGTTAATATTTGAATATTTAACACGTTGATATTCATGTAAACGCGTGATTGGTCAGATGGTTCCAGACGTTAACAGGTTAAATTCAACTTGAAACGTCTCGTTAGTGTCACAGGTCACGTGTTGTTTTATTCATCACGTTTCTTCTTTTCTCTTCGTCCTGGAACCAGATTGTTACAGTTTTTATCTAATAATTAGTAAATAAGTTAAAATAGTTAAAATGTTTTGATAATTGGCCTCAGTTCTTCTTTTCTTGTCTCTGAAACTAAAATGATCCAAACAGCAAAGAATCTTTCATCTGATCAGAAATCGTCGGTTTGATCCAGTTTCATTTTAAAACGAGGTCTTGTAATTTCAGTGGTTTTGGCCGAAGCGAAGCGTCGCGGCTGAAACATTATCTGCTCTGAAACACGGCTCAGGTTGCAGCTGAGCTCTTCAGCTATTACTGGACTGCATCTCTGGCAGAAATCCCCGCTGCCATGGTTGCACCTCGAGGCTCATGCCTCTTAGTCACCAGGGCAGAAATGTAACCTAATCAGGTGTCTGCTGCTCCAGAACATCAGCTCACTGTGAACACGACGTGGACGCGCTGCTTTCTGCTCCACCACGTGTTCCAGCAGCGTGTGAATCTTGTTACTATACGACACTTTGTCACTTTTCCATCCACACTCTTATTGAACCGTGTCCGTCCGAGGGCAGTGAAGTAAATTCTGCTCGGTGGTTGTTTGATCTTTGCCAAACTAACCAGGAAACGCTGCCGCTGCCTGAAGGTTACAGAGTCGTATTAGTCTCGGGAGTCGGAGAGTCTGAAGACAGAAAGTGAACCGTGTAACTTATAAGTTGAAGTCTGATACAAGCGTGTGGTGTGAACCTATTTCTACACAGAGGATCTGAGTGTCGACTGGATCTGTGATCTATTTCCATCTTCGTGATCCAAGTCTATTCTCATTACTCCACATGTTTGTTTGTTGACAAATTTCAACATTTGAATCACTCATCAGATTATTTTTGTCTCTGTGACGTTGTAGTTGGTGAAAATAATCTGGTGGAGGAATTCCCCAGGAAGTGACAGCAGCTCTGAGCTTTGTTGAGCTGAGTGAAGGTTCAGAGAAACGTATCCCGTCCTCCGGTTCCTCCTCGGCCTCCTGCCGCCGGGGGCAGCTATTCTTGGTTTTCCCATAAGGATAAATTCTTGCTACAAATGTTTGGCAGCTAAGTTGGGGAGTCACAGCGCTGTATAAGGCCACCGTGCTAGCAGCGCCCAGATGCTCCCAGTGTTGTTATTCCACAGTATCAGTTACATTACGACTTGTTTATCATCCATTTCATTAAATGTCAAATCTAAATAACAGGTCTGGTCTTTACTGTCGGTCGAGCGTGATCCTGTCTCATTTTCACTGGATGTTTAGGATAAACAGAGGATTCGAAACGCTTCATCTGGTAAATGTGTAGTTGACCAGTTGAGTCTTTGAGTCTGGAATAAAAACTGATCCTGTTTCAGACTCTTATAAGTCAGTGGTTCTGAGTAAACGTGTCATCACCAGTAACACCAGTAACTAACCAGTAAAACCAGCTACGACTTCCTGTTCCACCTGATTCACATGAACTTGTGTCTCCTCATAGTTGAACTGAAGCTTTAATCCTCGTCCAGGTTCATGTTTTATATAAGAGATGACCCATTTAAATCTGATATCACTCTGGTGAAACATCATGGAAACTAGTTACACAACTGTTGTGACAGACTGTTCAACCATCGACCAGTAACTGAGCCTCCATTTGTTTCTTTTCATCGTGACCAGTGATCAAACCTGTTATTGAACAACGTTAAAAACGTCAGGGTTCAAAGTTCATGTTGCCTAATTATAACAAAGTCAAACATTGTGACATTCAACCAGAAGTGTTCAACTTCATTATTTCTCTGACTGGAGAATAAAATGTGTCTCTTCACTTTGTTCAGTTTTATACTTGATGTGTCAAACACATCCTACCTGACGCTGCAGACGCCGGCACCAGGAATAGCTCTTTAAGTGTCCGTTAATGTTACTCTGGTGCTCCTCGCCCTCGGCTCAAACCTTTGTCTGGACTCGGCCGGCTCTCTGCGGCCTCTGATATGCTGCTGGAGGTTGCAGTGTTTGAATAGAGCTATATAAGGGAAACCATTCTTTGTTTATTAGTTAAGGGAGAGTGCATGGGAGGGCTGCCAGGCCTCTCAGCATAGAAATGGGGACAGAAAAAAAGAAGACGAAAGACCAGTGAAGCAGTGTGCTGAGCTGTAAACACTGCTCTTTTTTTTACGGTGGTGTGATGAGCGTGGCAGCTGGTTTACATTACACGTGGAAAGCTCAGTGTTAATCAGGCGGCTGAAAATAGCGTTTTATTTGTGCTCTGTTCATTGGGCAGCGTTTTCTAAGCGGTTACATTATGAACCGACATCCACCTGCTGCAGACGACCTCGGCCTCGTCTCAGCTTCGTTACGTTACGATGAAGTCTCCAGACGAGGTTCACTAAAGGAACAGTTCACAGTTGAGATTAAAAGCTCTTCATTTATTAGTGTGTTGATGGTTCTTCAGTTGTTGTTGCAGTAAAAGATGGAGGATTGTTTTAATTATTTTCTGTTTGTAAAAACTATAAATGTTTGACAGGAGTCTGACGTCTGCGTCTGTTGAAAACGTGATACTGACTCGTTAACGAGGCTGGTGTTTCTTGTAGGTGTGAGGTTGTTGTTGTGCTGGGACCAGACCTGGAGCTTGTGTTCAGTCATGATCATAAAGACAATAATAACCAACGCTGCACAGTTGTAGACTGAACGTGTTCAACATGAGCTACATGCTCCTGAACGAGGCCGAACACTTTCAACCCGCTGATGTTTTTAAGAAGAATTAATGATGATGTTTATTTCCAAGGCGACTGTCTGCAAACACTTCCATAATTACTTCTTCTCCTAGTTTGAATTTAATTGAGATAATCCGACGCCAGCGTTTTTTAAATCAGATTGTTGGTAATCTTCTGAGCTTCAAGTCGGTGTGCACCGTGTTTCATATCAACGTGTCTATGGGGAGCTTGTTCTCCATCTGGCACAGACACAAATGCTGCATTGTCACATTCCTCTCTTTAAATGGACTCGGGCGTTTTGTCTTTTGGACTTGGGGGAGAAAGCCAGCCTTGTCCTCAGCTCCGTTACTTATCTCCCCAGTGCAGTGAACAACCCCCAGGGACATTTCTTGGGGGGCATCTACACCCACCTCTTCACCTCTTTGACAACACAGTTGAATGATGTTTCTCCTTTGAGGTTTGAATTTGCTGTTTGTTGGTGACACTGTTGGTCGGACGCCCTCTCAATTAGCTTGGTGATTATCAGTGATTGTAGCCTGGTGGTCGAACACCAGGTGGATATTTATCACCAGACGCTCACGGCCGACAGCAACGTGTTCTGGAAGGAGACGGAGGTTCAAACACCGGATAGTTAGTTAGTTTTTGATCCGTTTCCTCTCTGATGTCGAGTGCAGCTTGTTCCTGATTGGTCTTTTATGTTCCTGCAGCTGTGACAGAAGAAGCTGATCAGTCTGTCACCTTCCTTCACTCTGCTTTACACCACGACGCTTCGTTAGCGTGGAGGGTTTAAATACAACACACACTTGTTTTTCTCTTTTCAATGAGGAAGCAAAGATGACGTTTAATGTAGAAACAGACATGAAGTTAGTTGATGCATCATGTTTGTTACTGTAGCGACGTTAATGTCGTCGGTCTCCTTCACGTTGGTGTGGTCGTGGTTTTCCTGCTGAAACATAATCTGATCTGGAGTCAGTCCCAGGCTGCTGAACTAGCATCAAAGCAACTCGCCACCTCGTCTTCTTCTGCTCGTCTCTTAGTTTCACTCGCCTCCGTACCGTTGTCCTCAGCGTGTCCACACCTCGGCCACATCAGATGAAACGACACAGTTTCCTCGGTCACGTTGTAAATCAGCAGGACACGTCTGATGAACGATGCAGGTGTGAAGGTGTGAAGATGAACAGACTGGCCACGATGCTGCTGCTGACGTGTAAAATAATAATAATAAAAACCTGACTCCTGATGCGTCAACGGCCTGAACCTTGTTGTGCAGTAGAAATAGTTTAGTAGTACGATGCCGTGTGCTGTCGTCTGTTTATGTAACTCACACTGAGGTATTTAGGGTCATTTTAGATCGTTACACTAATTAGATCACATCTGTGTCGTGGTGTAGTTCAGCCTATAAACCAGTTTTAAGATATTAAAGAGTCTGACCAAGACCTGATTTCAGGAGGGATTTTCCACAAATAGAAAGTGTGTTAGGTATCATGATATAAGGATGAAATCTGTCACAGCGACGCTCATGTTTTAACTGAAACTGAAAAGGAAAAAGAAGGTCAAGCAGTCAAACAATGGTAAATATAAATCACCTGTAGGACTTTTAAGATGTGAATTACAAAGCTGGAACCTGTCAGCAAAATGTCAGCATGTAGTATAATGTACATGAATATCCAACATGGTGGATCTGCCTCTGTTACGTTTCTTTAGATGCAAAGTCAAGACATTTTCCATTTAAAGCAGCTGCAAAGCAGCTGCAACGGGGCTTGTGGTGTGTGTGTGTGTGTGTGTGTGTGTGTGTGTGTGTGTGCTTTTCAACTGTGTGTGTCAAGCTGTGTCTTCACAGGACGGGGCTTAAAGAAGAGGGGTGTGTGTGTGTGTGTGTGTGTGTGTGTGTGTGTGTGTGTGTGTGTGTGTGTGTGTGTGTGTGTGTGTGTGTGTGTGTGTGTGTGTGTGTGTGTGTGTGTGTGTGTGTGTGTGTGTGTGTGTGTGTGTGTGTGTGTGTGTGTGTGTGTGTGTGTGTGTGTGTGTGTGTGTGTGTGTGTGTGTGTGTGTGTGTGTGTGTGTGTGTGTGTGTGTGTGTGTGTGTGTGTGTGTGTGTGTGTGTGTGTGTGTGTGTGTGTGTGTGTGTGTGTGTGTGTGCCTGCCGCTGCCATCTGACTCTGCAAACAATGGTGAGTATTTAATGCGTATGAGGTGAATTGGGAGCGGCTCCTAACAATAGAAGTGACAAGTAAAGGGTTCAGGCTTTCACTCTGCAGCCTGGATGGAAAAACCGGAGCTGGAGTCTGTGGATCGTTGACTCACAACAAGCTGCTGCAGCTCCGTGAGGCCGTTTTCCTCCGTGTCATGTTTTTCTTCTCCGTTGGTTCCCTGAGCTCCGGCCTCGCCACCAGTCTGCTGTTTAATTGGTTCTTCCTGCCGCTCGGCTTTACCTGCCTTCAGTTGTTATCTCATCAACTCGCTCTGGACTTTAGGAAAGTGTCTCATGTACGAGCCGCTCAATTTTAGAATAACTCGACTGCAACAGCAGCTAATGGAAAAGATAAAGAAGGACAGAGCAGCGTTGATCCTAATTAAAATGTGTTGGTGCTTATAGATGTTTACTTCGGTGGTTTACGCCACAGCTGACGTTTCAGTAGCAGACAGTTAAAGTCGGCCTGCAGCTGTCCACCATGAGCGGATTAGACGACGCCCGTATCTCCACGGCTGAGATGCAAGAGAAGATTAAGTGTGAAGCTCAGGAACAGAGCCGGTCTGCTCTAATCTGGACGGAGACACTGATTTAAACCTGGAAATGATGGAGTCGCTTCACATTCATGGGTCATTTTAAGAGAAGATCCAGACTCAACACATGTTCTGGTCTGGACCAAGTGAAACTGTTTCTAACTTTGTTCTTGTTACTTTTCTTTAAAACCTGATGAAACATTCTCACTAATAAGTATCAACACTATTGTTAAAACATATGAAGCCAGTACAGACCAGCTTTAATTCATGTTTCTGTATCGCATCAGTGGTTCTGACTGAGGGAAGAGTTTGGTTTTGGAGACGTCAGCTCATGTTGTTGTAGTGACAGTATCTGTCGTTCTCTATCACAGAGCGTAAACGTCAAGCTGCAGCTTGTTTCTCCAGGACCAACAGGACCCGACTGATCCTGGACCAGGTCTCAACCTTCCAGCTCTGATCCTTCGTTAACTCCTGTAGCGGGTTAGATGGATGGAAGATGGAAAGTGGGACAATAAATTCATGATAATAAACTTGAGTTTGTTCTAAAGGGTTTATGAGGTTTTGTTTCATTTCTGTCGTAGTTTCATGAGGTCGATTCTTTTTATAATTTATAGATTTTACATAAACATGAATCTTTGACTTATTTGCTCAGAGTCATTCATGATGATGGTTAAAGTTCATCCTCTAGTGATCGAAGTAGACGACACGTTCTGTCGTCCAGGTCAAACTATTTAAACGATCTCTTCAGGACATCGTTTCCTCCCAACAGGAAGAAAGAAACACACGAGTAAATCATTTCAGCTGCAAACTCTGGTTTTAATGGTGAAGAGAAATTTGGGAACTGCTTCAAAATCTTGTTAATGTGTTTTTAAAAAGACGTTCATCTGAAGATTATGAACCTTTAAACTGTTCACGGACTGTTTTCTGTTTTATGATCAGTAGAAACTGCAGCGCTTCATGTTGGTTTATTGTCAGAATATAATTACCAACAAATGTCCTGTAGTGGTTCTAGTTGTTGTTGCTCAGTAGACGTGATGGGTCTGGTTTTAGTGGACGGACGTTGTAAATAGATTATTTCTGCTGCAGAGAAAAATGTCTTGAAATGTTTTTTAAATTAGTTTAAAAAAAAACAGCTGAGATAATCAACTGGTTTCTACTTTAGTTTTTCTTTCTGTTCAACGTCGTTGAGTCTGAACCTTCACACGTCTGTTCAGACCAGTTCATATGGAGGAAAACTGGAGTGATGTTCTGATCTGATCTTAGTTTTAATGTGGTTGTGAGAAAGTTCCTCACTCCAGCATTCAGTCATACATCATCCATACATTAGTTTACAAAGACACACACACACACACACACACACACACACACACAGTTAACAGAAACAACTGTAAACCTCAAATGTAAACACATTGTTACTCGTCCTCTTTGCTCCATTCATGGAACTAAGAGTCGTCCTGACGACGCTCTGTGTAATTGAATTAGTAGCCAAGACACACACACACACACACACACACACACACACACACACACACACACACACCCCACCGTCTTCTGTGCTGGACTAATCACTGAGGATCTTTGCTCCCAGGAGAGAGGGTCGAATAGTTTCCTTGTATAGAAGAGACGAGAGGGGCTCTGTCTGTCTGTCTGTCTGTCTGTCTGTCTGTCTGTCTGTCTGTCTGTCTGTCTGTCTGTCTGTCTGTCTGTCTGTCTGTCTGTCTGTCTGTCTGTCTGTCTGTCTGTCTGTCTGTCTGTCTGTCTGTCTGTCTGTCTGTCTGTCTGTCTGTCTGTCTGTCTGTCTGTCTGTCTGTGAGAATCTGTGCCTATTTTAGTGTGTTCTTGTGGTGTTTGATTTCCAGAGATTGTCCATTGACCAGATTAAATGGTTCGTCTGAAAACAGGACTCCTGACCCCTTAACCTTATCTGTGTGTGTGTCCGTGTGTTGTGTGTGTGTGTGTGTGTTGTGTGTGTGTGTTGTGTGTATGTGTGTGTATTTGTGCTCACATGTGATGCAGAGCAACAGCTGTTCTCCAGATGTCTTCACTAAAGAGCGAAAGAAAAAAGACAGAAAATGAATGAAACAGTGTCTCAGCTCTAAATGGTTGTAGATCTGTTTAATATATTTATTGATCTGTTTGTATTTATTTATATTTATTGATCTACTGGTATTTATTTAAAGTGCCCATTCATATATTCTATTTATACGTCATTAAAACACATCTTCATCTCTGATATAACTGAACTATGAATCATTTAACATTTCTAGTTTCTATAATCTGAGGATTGTTTTTATGTTTGAGAACCACAGGAACCAGTTCTTTTTCAACTATTTCCAACTCTATAATTATCTTCCTATAATCTTTTATTGTGTTTCAGTAACGACTTGTATCTTCAGATTATTTCCTTGAACAGACATTTTAGATGTTTTACAAAACAATCGTCACAGTCTGTGACAATTGTTACAAATGAGACATAAAAATGGTTCATTTAAGGTCATTTAATGTTGACGATTCATATAAAAGTGTCAACCTGCTTTTTGAAGAACAGTAATTATTACTGAGACTCGGTTCATTTCCATGTTGCTGATTTAGTTTGGTCATTAATGAATAATTCATCTGAAAGTAAAATGAACCAACAAGTTGAGTTATTTATTATTTATTGTGTCGTTCTGTGGAGTCGACCTGGTTCCTGATGCAGGATGAGGTCGTCGTCACGACACGATCAAACTAACACAGTGAAGATCAGATGGTTCGACGGTTTGTGTTTATAAAGATGAAGACCTTATAACTTTAAACACTTTAGTGAAAGTGTAGCTGACGTCTGTTACATAAAGTGTCTCACGGTGAGAAACGTTTTCTATTTTAATCTTTAACTTGCTGCTTCATTCAACACAGTTTTTGCTGAAAGTCTCATTTTTCCAGACGGTGATGAAATCTATATGTTGAGTGCAGTAGTGGACAGGTGGCTCAACGAGTGGGCGGAGGTACCGACCCCCTCCTGTCTCCCCCCAACCTGCTTTAATCAAACCCATTTAGCTAATTGCATATCTGCTGCTACTTATCCAGCAGACGACACACGGTTAGTTCAGCTCTGATGTTAATCTCCTTCACTGTTACTCAGCAACATTTCTTTTCTCTTTTAAATTGAATTTGTAGTTTGGTGTCGTGTTTCATTGAGACAGTTGTTGTTGTTTACTGATACAGATTGAATGAAACGATCAGATCGTCTCTGATGTGACAGTTTAACGGCGACGTCCCCGAGGACGGAGACGGTTACGTCCCAACAGAACGACTGCAGAGAGACAGCTGCAACACTGACGTGTAGTAAAACTGGACCCAGAACCTCAGATGACATTAAGTTTCATTACACTTGAAGAGGGAATTTATTTCAATCATATGATGCTTGATATCACTTCATGTGTCGCATTAGTCTGCACTTTTATGACGTTTTAATTTACAGTCGACTGAGGTTGTTAAAATCAGTTCAATTTTAAAAATGATTTTTATTTTAATTTCATTTGTGAACTGAGATGTTTCCAGTCTTTATCCATCACTGTCTCACTGGTTCTATAGATACTATAGACTGTAGATCTATAGATATTTAATAGACAGATAAGAGCTGTAATATCATCTTAGAAAACGAGAAACGTTTCTGTCAAAGTCAGTATCTTCTGGAGAAATGTGGATGAAAATGAGTGAAGTTTTCACCAAAGAGGAAGAACAAAGCAGAACCCAGTTGAGCTGCCGGTGCTAACAACCAATCAATTAAATTGATTATTAACTATTTTAATATTTGATTAGTTGGATCCATCTTATTATAAACAGAAATACAGTGTTTCTCATTGTGGGAGAAGAGAGACAACATATGTTGCGGTAGCTGCTAGCGGCTAAGCTAGAAAGAAAAGAACCAATGAGAAGACTTGTTTAGGTCACGAGACCACTCAGTGGAAGAAGTGTTTGGTACATCTCTAAAGACCTGAGACTGAATTAGTTTTGTCTTCTTTTGCTCCTTCATGTGAACATATTTAAAGTTTTGAATGTTTGAATTGTTTGAAACAACTTTGAAACAAATGTTTTTTTTCCTGATTAATAATCGATTAATTGAACAAATACGACAGATTAATCAGTTGTTAGTTGCATCTCTAGTAACAACCGAGAATATGGATGAAGTTCAGTTTCATGTTTTTATTTCATTTAATTTCATCTCCACGTGTGTTTAATCCAGCTGTGAGACGCTGAGACGTGGCAGCGTTGACATTCATTAAAGCTTCATGTTTGTAGCAGGAGTGAGGTGTTTCCCAGGCACCATATTGTCTGACCTGTCTCCACTCTGCTCTCCTCTGCATTGTGTGATTAATGAAACTGCAGGACCGACAAAACAATGAAGTCTCCAGTGGCACATTGTGCTTCGCAGATTGCCAGTGGCGATGTGCCCCAGTGCTCCACCTCTGAAAACCTCAGGGAACCACACAACTCTCACCCACTCGTTCAGTCTCTCAATAACTTTCCTTCTCTTGAATTTTTGATGCTGCGACAGATTTGACAAGCGTTAATCTAACACAATATGCTGAGATTAAGTAAAAGTAGCCTGCTGGTGGTCTGACTCCTCTCAGGCTCAGAGAGAAGAATTACAGGAATGTAAATGTCTAAAATTCAGTCAGATAAAGTTTCTCTCCTCAACCTGGTTCGAGGTCTCATGTGTTTCCTGGAGGTTAAAGGGTTAAAGGTGCAGTATTACACAACAACCTGACTGATTATTTAATGTAAAAGGTTAATTCAGAGTTTCGAGCTGCGGCCATGTTACATAATGTACACATGGTCATAACTTTGATCAGATATCAGTGCTGTTCTCTTATAAAGACGTGTAACCAGCTCTTTGAACACGTCACCACCTCATGTTCACGACTACGTTTAACTACACGTGAAGCAGTGACTGATATTAAAGAGTCGCTCGTTATTTTTCACCTCGTCAGTGGAATTTGTAAAATGAGTCATGGTGTGAATCAGTTTGGTTCCAGTTAGAAACATAAAACCTTTTCCTTCTGTGTCAGTGTCAGTGAGTCAGTGACTCTCTAGGGACAGGTAGCTAATGCTAATGCTAACGCTGGTGAGCTAGCAGTTAATCAGACAGCGATGGTTAGCGTCTGTGTTTGGGTTTAACATCTACTCTTACGTCGTGTTGACCTGGATTAAGTCTCCACCTCAGGATCTTCCACCGTCTCTGGTGTGAAAGCTTCTCTTCACCTGTTCACAGCTTCATACATTATTCATCATGTGGTCGAGAGCGTCGGTGTAACCTCAGTGAGGAGCTGAGGACCTGGTGTGTGTCAGTGATCCACCTGGAGTCTCTCGTCCTCATCAGTCTCCATCTGTCAGAGCTGCTGCTGCTGACGCGTCATTAAAAACTGTGACTGGTAGAAAACATCCTGCTGGTGGTTATTCTCGGAAACTTTAACTGCAGCAAAAATCACATGTTCAGATGTGACTGCAGACGTTTCTGTACGTTACCAGTGTCATGTGTAAAGGTACAGATGTATAGATTTATGTTATAGTGGCACATCTTCACCTTATTACCCACTAACTCAGATCATTGACAGAAGGAGCCAACGATCTGAGCGTGTTGCTGTAACTTAATGTTGGTGAAGTCACATAGTTTTATTTTATTTAAAGATCGACTGTGTAAAGTTTCTCCTTTTTTCTCCAGCGTCGAGGTCGTAAACCGACCGACTGAATAATATTTATTTAGTAGTATTTTTATACACTTTATATTCTTTAGCTCTTTTTCCAGGTGTGTATTTTCTTCTACGGTAGCTGACAAATATCAACAAGATGTCTTCTTTTGTTTAGGAAAAGAAACTCTGATATTTACTCTTTTGTTGCTGGTTTTGATCCAGTGTTGGTTGTCATTTTTGTGTGTGTGGATGGTTTCTCTGGTAGACTGTGCCTGGTCAGTATCTTCCTCTTGAGTCGGTCGCTGCCACTGAACGTGAAAATGCAAAAGTCAGAGCCGTACTTACCTGGTGTTGTCCCTTGTCAGCACCTGTAGTGTCAACATGGCGGCCTGCAGAGCTCACCGGCTCTGACATCTTGTCTAGACAAATTTAAAACCTGCCAGAACATTTTGACTTATTGATGGAGGTAATTACTAATTAACAAGATCATAGTTGTGTCTATTTTTGTTTATACAACCTGAGAAATGACACAATGTGGCTTTAAATTATATTTATCACAATAATGACTAATAATAATAATGACTAACGTCTCATCAGGTCCTTTAATATTATTATTTATTCTTTACATGTCTTTTTACGTCGATACATTATTATTCACACTGTTACGTGACACAGCTCCACAGTGAACCAGGTTTATTAGATGATGTAGCAGGAAGGTTTCCAGTCTCTCTGCTGTTCATGATACAAACTGTCAGATTGTTATAACGTAACGTCGTTTATTTCTCCTACTTGTGTTTTAAAACAGCGAGGTGTTGTTTTATTCTTTAAAAGCTGCTGTACCTTCGGTGTGATACAGTTTAGATTTGGTTGGAGCTTAATGTAGAAACAGCAACACAAAGATCCTCTGATGAATGTGAGAGTAAATATTTGTTCTGAGTCACGTCCAGTTAAACTCAACCAGCGAGGACACGTCACCTGCTCAACTCTGTTTGAAATGGAAACTTGACTGATACGTTTTCAACATCGTCACATGGAAACAAACTAAAGCATAAATTATTTAACAATGAAATGACAATATGATATTTTTACCATTTAATAATTGATACTTTGTCCATATTGAACCTTTATTTACATATTTAGTAGAAACCTCTGGTTGCATCTGCTGCTCAGTGTTAAAATAATATGTGTTGTGAAGAAACTGAAGTGTGGCATCTTCTCTATTCTAGTTAAACAGCCGTAACTTCCTCTATTCTTCTATTATTATTATTATTATTAACTTTTATATTTCATCTTCTTACTCTTTTTCCCCCAGAGTTTTATCCACATGTTCAACCACATGTCACAGACTGTTACACAGAAATAAAACCGTTTTGTTCCTCGAGGTTTCACTGACACATCATCACTAATGTTAGAGAAACATCCACATTCACATACGTTATATGAACATACGTGTGCTGTGTTGTAAAGTGCCTTGAGGTTTTAATGATTTAACTCAAACTACAAATGACGAATGAATGTTTGTCATTTGTCGTTCCAGCTGTGAACATCAGCGGACATCCAAGTCTCAGCAGTCAGGTAAGAAGCTGCATGTTCCAGAAACTTTAAAGTCCAGATGTAGACGAGTGTGTCAGGTGCTGCTGAGGTCGTTGGTGTATTTTCTTCTCATACATTAAGAGTAGCTGGTGTCAGTTGGAGACGTGTTACCTTGTATCAATGTCAGTGGTCGTCGTTATCGTGTTTGTTGACGTATCTTATCTTGATGTCGCCGGTTCGTTTTGCAGCAGCCAGGAGGCGTTCAGAGCCTCAGAGTCACTGAGATTAACACATGTTTTCTCTTGGGTTTTGTTTCCAGCAGCAGTTTCTCTGTGTTTTCTGGGTCTTGTTGGTTTTTATTTTGATCCTCTCTGTGATTCAGTGTCTTCACATTCACATTGAAGCAGCGTGTTGGACCTGAAACACACTGAAACACAATGAAACACAGTGAATCCTGGAAACACTTGAAAATGAATCATCTCTCTGTTTGTGATTTAAATCTGCTAGTGATCTGCTGCTCTGAAGCTGCTGTTTACTCTGATAACTAATGACGTCAGTAGCAGTTGTGAACTAAACGTTTGTGTCTGTGATGAAACTAAACAATAACGTACATCATCGAGCTGCGTCAGAGGGAAAATGAAGCAGCAGCATCTGGTTCTCTGCTCCACAAATGAGCTCACGTTTACTGGCTCTTAGTTTTCCAACAATTAATGTCGACTAGTCTCATGCCGCTCCGGTGACCAGTCGGACCTGGTCTCAGTTGGACCTGGTCTCAGTCGGACCTGGTCTCAGTCGGATTATCTCTAACTAGACTTCAGGTTCAGAAGTAGATGCTGCTGATAAACACTGCTCAGTTGAACGAGGTCGAGTTTTAGTTTAAGATGCTGAAACAATCAGGAACAACAGACAACTGACCCGTCAGGATTCACTAACCTTGTATTTTAAACGAACTGAGTCGTGTCATTGTTGTCGAGTCATTGTCGTCTGTCCAGCGCGGACTCGGTTTGTTTCTTTGTCTAAATGAAGCGGTGCCGCATTAACTTTCATTCCTGGTTTTAAAAGCATTTTTGGCAAAAAAAGAAAAGCATTTCCCTAAAATAAAAAACAAAAAACAAAAACAAGTCGAGGCCTTTTTGTTTCCGTATTTCAGCGTGTTCGTCATTCAGTTGCATGGAGCGTTTTACCAGCTTCCTCTTCTCATTAATGAAGACTCGTATTAAAAGTTGGATGCGTCTCTAACTGGCTTCTCTGCTGTTTAATTTAGCGTTTTGGTGTGAAGGGTTGGACAGAAACTCGGTCTTTCTCTGTGTTATTAGCAGATTTTGGAAACAGTTCAGTTTCAGTCAGATGTTGTTGTAGCGCCTCGTTTTATACGTGGACGTGTAGAAACGACTGATGAATGAGCGATGCTATTAGATTACCTATAACATTAACATTAACAATCGTTTCCTTTTTGGTGCAGAAGTTTTAACTTCATGTTTTTGTCCAAAAGGAATAAAATCTTTAAGAGGAAGTGGCAGATGTTAGTTTGGATATAATCACTGTATGAGCAGAGTTGTTGTTTAGATTTTAAATATCTCATATTTTCCACACGGATTCGCCTTGAGGACTTGTTCTTACTGGATTTTCTTTTTTTTAAGTGGTGGTGTAATGTCACTCCCTCGCCAACCAGCTCAATTAATCTCTGAGACGTTTTAAGTGCAGCTGAGCAGCTCGTCTTGTTTTTATTGAGGAGAGAAATAAACTGAAGATGAAGATGTCTCGTGTTTAGACGTTCTTCACTGACGGTGTTTTCCTCTGGACCAGGATCAGGATCAGGACCAGATCCATCCTCAGACTGTGACTGGAGGATTTGATCAATGTAACAGATTGTTTATATATATATATATATATATATATATATATATATATATATATATATATATATATATACATACATACATACATACATATATATACACACACGCATTACAAAAAAAATGTTACATTGTAACATAATTTGATTTTAAGAGACGTTAAGAGACGTTAAGAGACGTTATGAGACGTTAAGAGACGTTAAGAGACGTTAAGAGACGTTAAGAGACGTTAAGAGACGTTAAGAGAGGCGTTAAGAGGCGTTAGAGAGCGTTAAGAGACGTTAAGAGGCGTTAAGAGCGTTAAGAGACGTTAAGAGAGGCGTTACGAGACGCGTTAAGAGGCGTTAAGAGACGTTAGAGAGGCGCAGAGGCGTTAAGAGACGTTACGAGGCGTTATGAGACGTTACGAGACGTTAGAGACGTTAAGAGGCGTTAAGAGACGTTAAGAGACGTTAGAGAGGCGTTAGAGACGTTATGAGACGTTATGAGACGCGTTACGAGCGTTACGAGAGCGTTACGAGACGTTAAGAGACGTTAGAGGCGTTACGAGGCGTTAGAGACGAGAAGAGACGTTACGAGGCGTTAGAGACGCGTTACGAGCGTTACGAGACGTTAAGAGGCGTTAAGAGACGTTACGAGAGGCGTTAGAGACGTTAGACGCGTTAGAGGCGTTGAGAGGCGTTACGAGACGTTACGAGACGTTAAGAGACGTTACGAGACGTTACGAGACGTTACGAGACGTTACGAGACGTTAAGAGACGTTACGAGACGTTACGAGACGTTACGAGACGTTACGAGACGTTAAGAGACGTTAAGAGACGTTAAGAGACGTTAAGAGACGTTACGAGACGTTAAGAGACGTTAAGAGACGTTAAGAGACGTTAAGAGACGTTAAGAGACGTTACGAGACGTTACGAGACGTTACGAGACGTTAAGAGACGTTAAGAGACGTTAAGAGACGTTAGAGAGAGACGACGCTAAGAGACGCGTTACGAGACGTTACGAGACGTTAAGAGACGTTACGAGACGTTAAGAGACGTTAAGAGACGTTAGAGACGTTACGAGACGTTACGAGACGTTATGAGCGCCTGTGACCAGATATTGTGGAATAACTGAGTCAACATTATTCACGAAGCATCAGAGCTGATGACAACTACGTCTGTTAGTCACACGTTGATGTTGAGGATGTGGTTCATCTGTCAACTGGTCACAGAATAAGTTCTGCTGTGTTTTACCTGATAAACACGGAGATGATGTCACACGTCTGAAAGGTTCAACAGTATACAAACTTTATGTCTTGATGTTTACGTCTGTTTTATTTAGTTGTGTTTGTGGTTTCCAGCTGCAGCCTCTTATGTTCATCAAATGCTCAAACTTTATCAACAACCTCTGAGACTTTGAGGAAGTTTGTGTTTTATATTTTTGATGAATCATTGATGCTTCAAGCATCAGCACCGACACCTTTCACTATTAATCACCACAGATGGTTGTTTAATTGCGTCTCACCTGGCTCAGCGGTGATTTAGTTCAGGTCCTGGTAGGAAGTGAGATGGTAGTGAGTCCAGTCACTAATCATTCAGTCTGTCAACTTGTTTCTCATTTGTTTTATGAGAACTGGTCTCGGTGTCTCACACTAAGGCTGGAAACTGACTGACATCGTATCCGACTCTTCCAGTCTAACGCTGCATTCCTTCCACTGGTCGACATTTTACTGGGAAGCAGTGACTTGCTGGTGGGGGTTGTGATGGGGGCGGGGTGAGGTGGGGGCTTCAGTCATTCAGTCATCACCTGTTTTTCCGGGCAGAGTCATGGAGCCGCTGGGAGGTTTGTACAATCCCAACTTCACTGCTGCCAAATGGACCAGACCTTAGTTTCCAGAAACCCACTGGCCTCTTTGGCACCAAAACCACCAGCCCCTCTTTATTTCTGCTCTGAACGGAACCGACACCTCTGTGTGTGTCTGTGTGTGTGTGTGTGTGTGTGTGTGTGTGTGTGTGTGTGTGTGTGTGTGTGTGTGTGTGTGTGTGTGTGTGTGTGTGTGTGTGTGTGTGTGTGTGTGTGTGTGTGTGTGTGTGTGTGTGTGTGTGTGTGTGTGTGTGTGTGTGTGTGTGTGTGTGTGTGTGTGTGTGTGTGTGTGTGTGTGTGTGTGTGTGTGTGTGTGTGTGTGTGTGTGTGTGTGTGTGTGTGTGTGTGTGTGTGTGTGTGTGTGTGTGTGTGTGTGTGTGTGTGTGTGTGTGTCTGACTCTGGATATTTTTGCTTCTTGGCAGATAAAGTTTCATTTTCTTCTGCAGTAAATTAAGCGTCTTCACACCAACACATCAACACATTCAAGGTTGCAGTTGTTGTTAAACCTCTGAAATCTGATTCCAGTTGTATCGGCGAAATGTTGATCAAACCACAATCATGTTATTGTGTTTTATTGAGTTTCTACAGAGATGTAACTAATAACATTGCTCTGCACCAGCAGGATCAATAATAACCCAAATTACTGCTCCAGTTTTCAGAGGTTGTAGGTTTATTCAGACCAAACATTCCTCTGACAGACAGAAGTATGTCAGGTCTTTAATGAACCAGGTCCAGAGCTCATGTGGACGTCTAGTACATGAAGCTTTTATTGATTCTCTGTCTTGTGATTTTCAGCCTCAGGGTGCTGGAGTATTTATGTGACGCGGGTACAGATGACCTGAAAATGCCACTAGTCTTGTCCAGAAATAACCTACAAACAGGGCATGTGTTTTAGAACGAGTACCTCAGTGCTTCCCTCAACATTTTACTACAGTTACATCTTCCTGTCATTTGGACTCTTCAGTGCTGGGAATTACTAATGTACAATGAGTCACGTTCATGTGGGAACTGACTGGGAGGTTCATGTCTGGTTGTTTTGGTGACTGTTGCATTCCTGATGGATTTAACTCCAAGTCTTTAAAATCTAATCATAAAGTGGTGAGATCAGTTAGAGAACATCCGTGTTGTCATGTGAGGTTTGGATCAAACGCTGGCAGGAAGAGAAGTGCTTTTGATTAGTTGTAATTTCATAATAACTTCATAACATAAAAACCAGGTGTGTTCATGAGGCAGAAGCTCAAAGAACTGAACCTATAAAAACAGAAAAACAACGTTTCTGCTTCGTGTGAGTAAAAACAGTCCAGAGAATGAAACGACACGACGCTCAGGTTGTTTTCAGTCCAACATTTGTCATGTGACGTGAGATGTTCGTGTGTGTTTTTCTACGTTTTATATCTATATTGTCTTACATCATTTTTTTTTTTAAACAAGTGTTTTGTCAAGTGTTCACATTGAACCTGTGTAGTGTTTCTGCTGCAGTAAATTGTAACCGTGTCGATATGTTGCAGCTCCACAGCGTCGCAGCTGAAACTGACTGGATGTGAATTTATTACAGCGCAGGATGTTCATGTAATCACACACGGTTCAATGAAGACCAACATGTGATGTTACAGAGCTGCACTCTGCAGGATGCAGCACGTCCTTGTAAACATCACATCAGAGTAAAATAATTAAAAATTAAAGTGATATATTGTCAGTGTCCAGGCTCCTTCAGTCTTTAACTAGTTGTGTATTTGATGCAGACGGTGTGTGGATGGTTGCAGGTTTGTCCTTGTAAAATCTGTCACATCCTCAGTTTTTATGTTGCTTTTTATCATGATGTTGTGGCGTCAAGTTGTTTTGATCCTCTGTTGCTGCACATCACTGTCTCTTTACATCAAGAACAGTGGAGGAGAAACTGTTAATAAAAAAAAAAAAAAACCCCATCAGTTCTCAGTTTTACTACTGAAGGTTTGTAGTATCACTGACATACTTTGTCATAGTAGGTTAATCAATATTCTGTCTCTGAATTGATTCAATCCTTCACTCAGTCAGTGAAGATCATCAGACTGAGAAATAAATTATTATCGTAGCAGCTGCTTCTCAAGTGTCAGTCTGATAAATCACTCAAAGAAAAGCAAACTGGTTCAAATTGAAGTTGGCTCATGCAGCACGTCTTTGTTTCCTACAGTGAGTTTTTTTATTTTTTTTATTTATTTGCACCACGTTGCTGATTTGTACCTTGTTTCAACTTGTGTTGGAGTTTGTGTATTTGCATCGTTTGAATAGTTGAAGCTGTTTTCTCTGACTGAGACACGTTGGGTCGTTGCAGAGCGTTTGGCCCTTGTCGGCCACCGTAGATGGCTGCACTGAAATGTTCACAGCGACCCATTTCTTCAGAGTTTTTAGAGAAACATTACTACAAGAAAAAAAGTGTGATGAAATAAGAATACTGAGTTACAATACTACTGCTAATACTCTACAGTTGAGTTTATCTTCCATCAACTACAACTAGGTGGATTAATATTAGATAATCATTTACATCATCTAAACATGTAGTTTTCATTTATTGACTGAATCCAACTTCAGAGGTTTTGCACCTCATCAATAAACTGTGATGTTTTTTATTATTAACCAGAAGCAGCTTCACTTCATTAATACATCTAATCTACTAACATGTAGAGACGTGTGATAAAACACAGTAGATAATAGTAAACCACAACCATCCTCTGTAACCATGGTAACCTGTACTTGAACACATCCTCAAGTAGAAACAGAGTCGCTGAGTAACGTTAGTGTTAGAGGATGAGTCTGTTCTCTGTGGCCTTTAGTAGAAAACTCAACTGTGTTGAAGGTTGTAACATCAGATCAACTGTGATCATGAATGTGTGTGTCTCATGTTGCTCACTGCTGTTTTAGGGTGTGTGTGTGTGTGTGTGTGTGTGTGTGTGTGTGTGTGTGTGTGTGTGTGTGTGTGTGTGTGATGACAGTAACTCAGCTTCAGGTTTCACATTGATTCTTTAATGTGGTTTTAAAGGTTTAGAGTCTGAACTGATCCCAGATCAGCCTCTCTTCTCTCTCAAGGTTCCTTGTTCTTTCAAACACTCGTTGGAGCTTTAACTGTTTCTTTTCCATCAATTTTTGTTCCTTATTTTGTTTATGAGCAAATAAAAACACAACATCGAGATCAAAGTCACAAACTAACCACACTGACACGTGACAGTAACACAACGATACAACAACAGGAAGAGTCTCAGCTTGAAAGTGGACACCTGGATGCATCACATCACCTGGCAGCTGCCACACACACACACACACACACACACACACACACACACACTCATACCCACAGCAGACGTGTAGTTTGTGTCAGCCACCTCCAACCAGGTGGATAATTGTCATAACAGCTTTTATTTCTCACATGTGGTTTCCATCTAAAGCCAAAGTGAGAAGCAGTTAAACTCAGACTGTCTTTGTTGTTATTCTGTGTGTAGCTGCAGCAGAAGAAAGTAACGAGACAGTAGTTTGTATTGTCATCGTGTCATCATCTCTACTCCGACCTCATGACATTTAAAAAGAAAACAATAATAATACAAAGTGATTTACTGACGTTTCTTCAGCTGTTTCACCTTCAGTTGCTCTCACCTCCAATAAAATGATCAAATAAATGATGTGAAGTTTCCTGAAGCTAAAAGTTGAATTACTCAGTAACGACTTGGAAGGAAAACACCTGATGAATGTTTTTCTGCTTCTTCATTGTCTAACAGTCTGAAACATTCAGTTATTTATATAAAGAAACAATTATTGACTCTTTACTGTTAGCTGCTGTTAGCTTCTGTTAGCTGTAGCTAGTAGCTGTTAGCTGCTGTTAGCTAGTAGCTGCTGTTATCTTCTGTTAGCTGTAGCTGCTAGCTGCTGTTAGCTAGTAGCTGTTAGCTTCTGTTAGCTAGTAGCTGTAGCTAGTAGCTGCTAGCTGCTGTTAGCTAGTAGCTGTTAGCTTCTGTTAGCTAGTAGCTGTAGCTAGTAGCTGCTAGCTGCTAGTAGCTGTTAGCTTCTGTTAGCTGTTAGCTAGTAGCTGTAGCTAGTAGCTGCTAGCTGCTGTTAGCTGGTAGCTGTTAGCTTCTGTTAGCTGTAGCTAGTAGCTGTTAGCCATAAATAAATATGAGGTTTCTTGCAGTTTGACAGAAGCTAAAAGTTGAATTAATCAATAAAGACTTAGAAAGAAAATAACCAGTTTGACTTGAAACCTGGTGAATGATGTTGTGTGTGTTCATTGTGTTAAAAAGTCTGAAACATATGAAACATTCAATCATTGAAATAAAGAAACAGTTATTGACGACTGTGTGTCGCTGAACGTTCGTCAGTATTTACTCGGTCCTTCAACCCTGTGCAGTTTGTAACCTGGCGGTCGCAGCTGCTGCTGGTGACGATGACCTCACTGTGAACTGAGCCAGGTCGCTCATGTGTGACTAAGACACTTTAGATCAATCACATTTCTGCCTCATGAATTTACACAGGGAGTCTCCACTCTGCTGTTCTCTCTCTACATGGTGATGAGCTGCGTTAAAAGCTGGTTTATTCACAGCCGAGGTTTTCTAGAAGGATAAACAGTTTGAAACTGTTCATCAGAATAAAGACGTCAACTCTGTGTATGTGGCCGACGTCTGAGCAGAGTGAAGAGTTTTAAACAGCTGAACAGCAACAAACGGGAATCACCGGAAGAGTCTGTTAACTGCTAGATGGTAGATGTTAGCTGCTAACTAGTAGCTGCTAGATGTTAGCTGCTAACTAGTAGCTACTAGATGTTAGCTGCTAACTAGTAGCTGTAACTCTTAGCTGGTAGCTGTTGGTGGCTAGATGTTAGTTGTTAGCTGGTAGCTGTTAACTACTAGGATAGGATAGGATGTAGGATCCATCAAAGCTTTTAGAGAAACATCAGTATAACAATAAAAGTGTAGGAAAATAAGAACAATGACAGCGTCGTACATCCTACCAGAGTTTATGTTCCATGTTTGCATTAAATGGATAGATAATTAATAAATAAGCATTAGATAATGACAATAGAGACAGCCGTCCTTTCACCTTTAGTGTAAATGATGATCTTGTTCCTGAACTTGTTCTATAAGATGAAGCATCAGTTTATTATTGTGACCATGACGACAGATGTCGAGTCCACCTGCTGCTGCTATTTGAGGAAACGTTCCTGTGGGTCGTATCGTTTACTACTAACGCCTATATGTTCCCTCTGCTTTTAAAGCAGATTAGATGAAATCAGGGTAGATAAGTTGTCAGACAACCAGTTATTCATTTGTTGGTTTGAACAGAGAGAACTGTTTTCATTTATCTGAAGTATTAAAGACACGTAGTTTATCAGTTATGAAACTTTCAGTAGTTTTAGATAAAAACTGAAGGTAAAAACTTTATCACATGAAATTGAAGTATCACGACAGCAGAGAGGAAACAACACGAATGAATGAAGTAATGTGAACAATGTTGAACAGAGATTTTTCTAACGTTGCTTGAATTCACATCTGTGTTAATTACTGATTTGTTGAGCTCGTAAATCCAAAGATTGTGATCTTTCTGTTTGAATAATTCCTCAACGAGACGCTCTCAGGATGGAGACGAAGCTGCATTCCTCACACTAATTATTGTTATTATTCAGAGGGAGGGAAGATAAAATACAAGGATAAAGTGATTCTCCGGTGTGTTTGTTACTTGGAACAGATTTTACATTGACTTTGTTTTTCACAGATTTTGGTGACAGATTTCATGTCCAAGTGAGGACGTCGTGTCTGGTTGAGAGTGAGAGCTACTGTCATATGATGAGTTTATATCTTCGTCTCGTGTGGAAACAAAAAGCTTTGATCTGAACTAGAGATCAGGAAGGATGTGTTTGTCTTCCATGTCTCTGCAGACAACAAGTAGTTGACTTAAACACAGGAATGCCACTCAGGGTTTATTCAGTAAACCACAAGGAGCAGATGGACTAATTATCACGCTTGTGTTGAAACTAGGCTACTGACATGCTCCGGCCAAATACTGATCATGTTCCCTGGTCCAGAACTCCTCTAGGACCGGCCTGTTTGACTTGTGGCCTGTTCTATTATTGGATTAGAGGACATGTTACTGTAATAGGGCCTTGGCATTCCCAGCAGGCACTGCTCTCCCTCATTGATCTATTGAACAATAGCTACATGTCCCAGTGCTCGCTCTCACTCTGCTTTTATCTCATGAGCTTTGGTCTGACAGTTTTCTTTCAATGAAATTGACTGGTGTGTCAAAATGTGACTGACTCGTTGGTGTTGACGGTGTGATACCTCTCTCCTCCTCCAGCATCATGTCTGTTGACTACAGGTCTCAACCTGCCAGCTACAGCAGAATAAATGTGATGATTTGATGCAACTTTCAGTTTTCTGTGGTTTGGTTCAGGTGTGGTGTTTCTTCATTGACGTTTCCAAGGGGACTTTTCTTTAGCTGCAGGCCGCTGTGTTGTCAGAGTAACAGGTACAGGATCAGTTTACCTCGCGACCTTGTTGCCAGAGTCTTTGGTGGCAGGTAGACGTACATCTTCAGGGTGTGTGCTTTTTTAGTGCAGTCAATATGATACAAGGATAAAAGGACCTTCAGGGGTCGACGTCTTTGAATAGAACTGGTATTTTCCATCATCATGTGCTGCATCTAAAGTTCAATCTAATACCAGAACAGAAGTTGGACAAAAACAAGATTACGACTCTACAACTTTACCACAAAGACTTAGTACAGTCTGCACTTAGGTCCGTGAGGTGACAATGCTAACACGTTAGCAGACACTTGCTAGTTAACGCTCCAAGACAGACGATAATTCAGTCAGTTTTATGATTATCTGGTCGATCTAAGGTTCAGTAGAAGTTAAAATTGTTCAACCACTGAAGATGATGAATGTGACAGATTTCAACCTGGTTTGTTTTGTCTGTCTTACAGATGTGGGATATTTCAGCAACTTAAAATGTAAATTGTCTGGGAATCAGGTTGTAAAGATTCTTCTTCTTGTAACAGTGAACTTGTTCATGTAGGTTTGTAACGTAAATCCTGAAGGTGTTATGGTTTAGACTCTGGAGAGATAAATACATGTAGTCAAACATTTCATTTTTCACCGATTCATCCTCTGTGCTACCTGGTTGATTTAGAAACATCCTCTCAGAATAATAGAGTTTCTTCTTTTATTGTCGTGTTAATTAAATATCAGATGTAACAAATTTATCTAAAGATGTGGAGATCACAGATGACATCCCTGACAATCCTTATTAACTATTCAACAAACACCAGTCCATCATGATTAAACTGTCTCTGGATCAGTTTCTCCTGTCGTCACTTCAAACCACATGAACAAGGTTCTCTCAGAGTTTCTGCTGAATATCCTTTGTTATGTGAAGCTGCAGCAGATCAAAGGAGTGTAGGTGTAAATGCTGCAGTTGGTTTTTAAATGAGGAGGAGGAGGAAGAGGAGGAGGTCTCAGTGGTTTTTACTTAGTTAATTATTTCTAATGACTCATCTCTTTCCCTGGAGGCAGGACGTAGCGTTGAGTCGTTGATGGAGTTGACAAAGCTAAACGTTGAGAAGTGAAGTAGACAGAAGACAACGACGTAGCAGGTGGACGAGTCGTATATGAAGTGTTGAAACAAACAGATCAGGACCTGAATCTAGAAGGACTGACAGACGCAGACTCCTGCAGATGAAGCTTGTAACTGAAGTTGGACATTGTGTTGTTGTGTTTTTGTTTCTTTTGTTACTTTCAGTGTAGAACCATAAAAAACTACCAAACTACTGAAACTGCATCTGTAATTTGATCAACTCGCTACTGTTAATTGACCTGAACAGACAAAGATGTTCAAAGTTAAAACGTTGAATCCAGGATGTGACTGAAGTTATTGAATTAATGACGTTTTACCTCCGGTAACTTTTGACTCAACAAGAAGATTTCACATCCAACTTCATCCTGGTCACATCACGAACAACCAGCTGTTGAATTAATATACAGTCGGTAACAGGAACAGTCAGTAACAGACGTAACAGTCAGTATCAGACACTAACAGATGTTTTTAACAGATAACGGTTAACGTGGTTCCAGAATCACAATCATGACTTTTTCTCGGGACCAGTTTGTTATTTTGATGTTTTTCTCGATGTAAAAGCTCAGTTACAGTTTGATCATTCACATTAAGTCCATCGATGATCACTAAGGTGGTTTGTTCTGCTCTAAACTCAGTGGAGACACGTTCCCACGCTGGATTACGAAGCAGACTAATGAGTTGGTTGTTTCAAGGACTTTACAATCACATCTGATCTCAGTAAATCTCTTCTCATTGGTGAGGAGATTAAGTTCAATAATAAAGAAAATGTTTGATGTTAAACAAATTAAAATGTTTGTTGACAAAACAAGTTTCAACTCATAAAGACATTACATGAATTATAATTGAGAAGATTTAAAGATAAATGACGTCTGATGAATGACAAGATAATAACAAAGAGGATTTATATGAGCTGGTTCTTTCTTTTCTTTTTAGTGCTAAGCTCAACATAATGAACATGACCTCACATGGCTGCAGGAAGTTCCACTTTTCTTTCAGCTGAACTGTTAAAAAATGATTGTAAATGGTTTCAGTTGTAGTTGTTTGGTTTATTAGAAACAGGTGAAAAAGTCTCACCTTTTCTGGCTTTAGGTGTTAATTTAATGTCTCAACAGACAAACAAGTGAAACAACAAAATGAAACATGATTCACACTACAGAATTCACTCTGTCGTTTACTTTTAGTTGGTTTTAAACTAATTTAATTCATGAATTAATTTGTTACCAAGAAGCTTCACATCATCTCTTCACATCATCACATCAGCTTGTAACCTGCTCCTGATCTTGATATTTAATAAATGATCCTCAGTGTTTTTAAGTTTTCAATTTAATTTTCTGGATGTCAATGACTTCATGTATCTGACCGACACGTTGACACGTCGACCGACACGTTGACACGTTGACACGTTGACTGACGTTGACTGACGTTGACCGACACGTTGACTGATATGCTGACACGTTGATCAACACGTTGACACGTTGACTGACATGTTGACTGACATGTTGACTGATATGTTGACTGACACGTTGACAGACATGTTGACTGACACGTTGACTGATATGTTGACATGTTGACCGACACATTGATCGACATGTTGACTGACATGTTGACTGATATGTCGACCGACACATTGACGACACATTGACTGACATATTGACTGACACGTTGATTTGTTGACTGACACGTTGACACGTTGATTGACACGTTGACCGACACGTTGATTCGTTGACTGACATTTTGACACGTTGACTGATACGTTGACTGACACGTTGACTGATATGTTGACATGTTGACCGACACATTGACCGACATGTTGACTGACATGTTGACACATTGACCGACACGTTGACACGTTGACCGACACGTTGACACGTTGACCGACACGTTGACACGTTGACCGACATGTTGACTGACATGTTGACACGTTGACTGACACGTTGACTGACACGTTGACACGTTGACCGACACGTTGACACGTTGACTGACGTTGACCGACACGTTTACCGACATGTTGACACGTTGACCGACATGTTGACCGACACGTTGACACGTTGACCGACACGTTGACACGTTGACTGACACGTTGACCGACACGTTGACTGACACGTTGACATGTTGACTGACATGTTGACTGACACGTTGACTGACACGTTGACACGTTGACACGTTGACCGACACGTTGACACGTTGACACGTTGACTGACACGTTGACCGACACGTTGACCGACATGTTGACTGACATCTTGACACATTGACCGACACGTTGACCGACACGTTGACACGTTGACTGACACGTTGACCGACACGTTGACACGTTGACCGACACGTTGACACGTTGACTGACACGTTGACACGTTGACTGATATGTTGACATGTTGACCGACACATTGACCGACATGTTGACTGACATGTTGACACATTGACCGACACGTTGACACGTTGACTGACACGTTGACCGACACGTTGACACGTTGACCGACACGTTGACTCGTTGACCGACATGTTGACTGACATCTTGACACATTGACCGACACGTTGACACGTTGACCGACACGTTGACACGTTGACTGACACGTTGACTGACACATTGACCGACACGTTGACCGACACGTTGACACGTTGACCGACACGCTGACACGTTGACCGACACGTTGACACGTTGACTGACGTGTCTGGTCCCGTGTGTCACTTCCCTCTGGACTCTGTTGTCAACAAACTGATCACAAAGTGACACATCTCGGTGTTTTTCTCTGAAATGAAGAGAAAATCACGAACTGTGTGGTCTCGTTATTTCCACTTCCTTTGTCCGTTTCTTCCACCGACTGTATCAGTTGTTGTTGGACCTTTTTATTTCCGTTTATTTAGTCGAACAGATGTGGATGTGTTTAGTTTCCAATAAGACCCATATGTCCTCACAATACTAATCCGTTTGAAGAGTAATTATTTTCAAATGTGGTCTGATAAAGTCATAAACTAGTTCCTGATGTCGATAGTTTGAACACGTCGTCGTTCAGGAGTGAAGAAGGAATCAATGAAGCGACATTCGACTGTGACGTGTGAACATTTTCTACACGAGTCGTTTCCTGTGGCTTCATTTTATAACGACTTGGTTCTTTTTCTCTGGTAGTGAAGCAACAGAAACGTTGGTTGTTCAGCTTCAGTTTGTTCATGTCTTCAATAACCTTCAGATCAATATATCGGTTATAAGGATCAGATCAGTAGATTTTATTATGACTTTGACAAAGATTTTTTGTAACCTAATGACTCATTAGTGTTTCCTGTTTGTATTGAATCAGTGGTCACGTTAACAACTGATACTAACTGATAATTAGAGACACTTCTTTTAAGGGGATTTATGGACATTTAGTGATGAGTCTGGTGATAATTATGTTTTTGGATGTTGCTAGTGTCTGTTCAGATGAAGAGAACTGAGACATGAAGGAAGAAACTTAGTCGTTGTCATGTTGTAAATGAAGAAGATTCAAAGAGACATGTTGCTCTTGTGTGTATGGATCATTATTAATATTATTAGAGATGGAGTCAGCTCCAACTGTTGACCACATAGTTATAACTCTCAGTACCAGACTCGTCTGACTGATGAAGTCAGACCTTGAGCGGACCTGATCCTGATCCCTGCAGTCGTTCTGGTCTGACGTTATTAAACAGTCAGGCCTCAGGTCACAGTGGATTAATGCTACACGTCGAACCACCATGTTGAAATCAATAAAAGGTGATTTCATATTGTTGTGGCTCTTCTGATAACTGATAATCATCTTATTATTAGTTTTTCTGACTCTGTCCTCGTTGATTTGATTTCTTATGATCGTCTGGACCTTCCAGGCTTGTGGAGACCGATGCAGCTGCGATTAAAACAGAAACACCACATCATGTCTGTGGCAAACAAATATCACCCGGAGGTAGAAACCCGACCACAGAGGCTCCGGTCCACGAGTCAAAACAGAAACAAGGAAAAGAGGAAAAAACTGAAACCGTGACTGTGAAACAGATGTTGATTGTTTGCGGATTCAAACGATACAGAATTTGTAGGATGTAGAAAATGTTCATATAGTTATAAATCAGCCTGAGGACGTCAGCGCCGGTTTCATTCAGGGGGGTAACGCTTTGAAAATGTTACTGAGAGTTTAGTTTCTCATGACGGTTCCTGTGAGACAGAAGTAGGTTTAACAGAGTAACCGCTCGTATCTGTTTTATTTCCGTCAGGTCTGACTGTGAATTACAGACAGTTGTAAGGAAAGTGTTTGGCTTTGATTCAACCTCTATCAGCAGGAGGTTTGAAGAAAGAGATGAAGCCCAGAGCAACAACGGAGACATTTACAGGTTAGAATAAAAAGCGGAGGCAGAGATTAAACCTAGAATAAGATCAGAAATTTACTTTAATATCCTCAGAAAAAACCTTAACAGTCTCCTTCACAGGTGTTTAAAATGCTGCGTTTAGTTTCATTCATGTTGTATTTGATCAGAAAAGAACCAGATGTTAAAGTATTTTAACAACTTTGTCACAAAAACTTAAACAATGAATAATTCACAGTTTTAGGACGAGTTGTCCCAGAAAAACACCTTCACTCCAACGTGTGAACACATCTCACATAGGAACCAGATTCTGAACGTCTGAGTCAGAGGAGGAGAAGAGGAGTCTGTCTGTACTTCAACCACGGCCTGGTCCGACCTCCGACCTCCGACCTCTGACCTCCTGACACAGAGCAGCTCTGTTCCCATTGGTCCAGACAGGAGCTGCTCTGTTGCAGAGGTCACAGCTCTGGTTCATTTCTCTGTGCAGTCTTTGTGGATCACGGCACAAACTTAGTATTTCCTGTTTTTATTTATAGTTAAACTTACAACAACTGACTTCACCAGTTTTAAAGTGAATACAGTTTCTTCTCTGCCAGCTCTGGTGTCAGTTTCTAAACCAGCTGCTGTCTGTCTGTCTCTGAACAAATACTTCAAACTGAGTCTGAAGCTTTTCCCTCTAAAAACATCACAGAGATGAGATGAGACCCACAGCTCTAAACTGAACTAAACGGTGAGTCTAAAGAGAATTCATCATTGCAAATTGTCACATTGATACATTGTTGCTCTAAAACTGTAATAAATATATAATAAAACACAAAGTTTCAGGTTCAGAAACAGAAATGTGAGTGTTACATAACCATGAGCAGATGAGGTAACAGGCTGACGGCTCGACTTTTTTCTCCCTCAGTGTGTTGAGGATATTTTTGTGTTTTTTATATGTGGTAAATGTGGAGTCACTCTGACTTTATCTTCATATTTAAAACATGTTGGAAACATCTCTGCTGCTCGTGTCTGAGTGAGGAGGATGTTTGTTTCGGTTCTTGTTCGTATCTTTGTCGTTCAGTGTTTAAACGTTTTGTTCTCATCAGCTCTGTTTTGTTCAGCTGCTTCTTCTATTTTGTTGTTTCAGTTTTACCTTTTTTATCCAGAATATTCAGAGAGTCTGTCGTCCACGGCGACGACCAGATGGACCGTTTTCAAAACGTGATAAATTTGTTGTCGACTCTTGTTTTATGAAGCAGAACAACGGCTTCGCTGTGCAAATTAGCGCCTTCGTCACATTTATAAAACCTCACTGTTTATGACAAGTTTCCTCAGGAGGCTGTGTGTGTGTGTGTGTGTGTGTGTGTGTGTGTGTGTGTGTGTGTGTGTCTGTGTGTGTGTGTCTGTGTGTGTGTTTGTTGTTTTGCAGCGATGTCACAGTGAATTAATGTAACATTTAATAGAAAAATCTAAAATTGAGGATAATTGAACTGAAAGTTTCTCTATATCAGAACAGAAACATCATTCTTCTCCTCCAACATCTGGCTCCTTTATTCTTTGTTTCCAGTGTTAAATCTCCAGGACAGATGTAATGACTCGTCTTCTTCTGTGTGTTTGATTCAGGTGTAACTGAAGTCCCGCCCACACACCGTCAACATGGTGGCGTTGTCGCTGAAAATCTGCGTTCGTCAGTGCAACGTTGTGAAAACGATGCAGTTTGAGCCGTCGACGGCCGTTTACGACGCCTGTAGGATCATCAGAGAGAGAGTCCCCGAGGCTCAGACCGGACAGGGTGAGGTCATCTCTTCTGTTCAGGGATGTTTTATCATCTGGAGGAAAAACTTCAACCACAATCATCTGTAAATGTCTCTTCATGTCTTCAGCTTCAGACTACGGCCTCTTCCTGTCCGATGAAGACCCCAGGAAAGGCATCTGGCTGGAGTCAGGACGGACCCTGGACTACTACATGCTCCGCAACGGGGTCAGTATGACAACAACACAACAACACAACACAACCTCTGACTGGTGTTTGTCCTGAACTGTGTGTAGTGAAGTTTAAAAAGATCAGTGTGTCACTGAAACCCTGGAGAGACACATGTGAATAACACTGACATCAACAACACACACACACACACACACACACACACGTGTACAGTTGTTGTACAGTTGTTGTTTTAATCTCCAAACTTAGACTGAATAAAAAGTTGACAACGTGTTTCTTAAGTTGAGAAATTAAAACAATTTATTTCAATTAAACGGTTTCATAATCCTCCAGAGCTGCGGTAAAATCCCGTCAGGGAACAAAGACGACGTAGAAATTAATTCAGGTCTAAATCATCCACACGAGGATGAAACCAGCGAAGCAGAACCAGGAAATAAAAGCTCAGGATAAAAGTGGATATAAGGAAAATGGGAACATCAAAGAGAGTTTTTTAAAATCTGCTCCAACCAGATGTAGATCCTCAACCAGCGTCTTTTTAACTCTCTGATCCCGACAGACTCGTCCTCTTCATCTAAACGGTTTCTGTCCCTCAAACCCACCGCAGGCGACGTAGGCAGAAGCCTTGACTGTGACCAATTGTTCTAAACCAAATCTCTCCTCATTCATGTGATTGGAGGGAGCAGAGCTGTGATCGGCAGCCGTTAAATAAGGTTTTCTGGTCTATATTCTCCCTTCGCTCCACGTAACCTGGATACATTTGATCATGTTCTCAGCGGGTTCTTTCACCCTCCTCTCTCTCTTCGTCTCTTTTTCTTTTGCTCTCACATTTAAAACCTTCTTGTTCTCTCCTCTGGTGTCTTTGAGCAGGATATCCTTGAATACAAGAAGAAGCAGCGGCCTCAGAAAATCAAGATGTTGGACGGAGCCATTAAAACCATCATGGTGGATGATTCTAAAACCGTGGGGGAGCTGCTGGTCACTATCTGCAGTAGAATAGGTACAGTCTTTATTTCACTACCCAGTGTTGTTTATCGGTAATGACGCATAAGAAAGTTAGGTTACTGGTAATTGATCGTGATGCTGATACTTTGGTTTCAGGAATCACCAACTATGAAGAATACTCTCTGATCCAGGAGACGGTGGAGGAGAAGAAGGACGACGGGATGGGGACGTTGAAGAAAGACAGGACGCTGCTTCGAGATGAGAAGAAGATGGAGAAACTGAAAGCTAAACTACACACGGACGACGACTGTGAGAACACAGCAATTCTATAATATATATATATATATATATATATATATATATATATATCACCTCAACCCTCCATGGATCAGTTGATCTGTGTGAATAACAACATAAACCTCAGAGCCTGTTGGTCTGTGAGACAGGATGACGTTAACAAACTGGTTGATACTGAAAGTTTCCTCCTCTGGTTCTGATCGTTGAGAAACTAAAGAAGTTGTGAGTCGAAATGAATCCATCATTTATTCAACAACATTAACTTTATAATCAACATTAACAACACAACATTAACTACCAGGATCATCAGATGATCAGATGATGAAGACAGAAACTTCCTGTTGAAACAGCAAAACATGTGGATGTGAACTGTTGAAACATCAGTTCACATCCACATTATCACCTGTGTCTAATACTGAAAATGTCTGAATTGATAGAATCTATCAATACAGACTCGTATCAATAGAGAAGCTAGTATTGATAGAATCTGACGTGGACGTTGAAGATGTGTTCAGGTTCTGATCTGAGTCTGTTTGTGTTGCCAGTGAACTGGTTGGATCACAGCAGGACGTTCAGAGAACAAGGAGTCGACGAGAACGAGACGTTGCTGCTCAGACGCAAGTTCTTCTACTCGGACCAGAACGTGGACTCCAGGGATCCGGTTCAACTGAACCTGCTTTATGTCCAGGTCTGAGTCTCGTCGTAGAAGCTTTATTCATTTTCTAGTAAAAACTGAAACAACAGCAGTGGCTGACTGGTTTTAATAGAAATGACAGAGGATCATCACTGTAACAGGTTGAGAGTCACAGAGCACAGGTTTGTCTCCACAGCAGGATGCAACTACAAACCAGAAGATTTTACTGTCTCATAATTATCTTGATGAGTATTATTTCATTATATCAACCTGAAGCAGTCCCAGTGTTTTATATTTAACAGATAAATGAAAGTTTGTTTGTTCCTTCAGGCTCGAGACGACATCCTCAACGGGTCTCACCCTGTGTCGTTCGACAAAGCCTGTGAATTTGGAGGAATTCAGGCTCAGATCCAGTTTGGGCCTCACATAGAGCACAAGCACAAACCTGGGTTCTTAGAGTAAGTGTCTGTCTCGTCTGATTCAGTCGCAAATATCTGGTGAATATCTCAGGAGGAGTTAACGTTAGTTTGAGTTTTAAATGTGAAACCTTCTACTCATTTGTTTCATTTTTCTGTCTCTAGTTTGAAGGAGTTTCTACCCAAAGAATACATCAAACAGAGAGGAGCAGAGAAGAAAATATTCCAGGTTTGGTCTCGTTCGTTGCGTCGGTTTCACTTGTCGATAGTTTAATTGTGATTATAAATCCCTATGTGTTGTAATTCAACCTGCAGGAACATAAAAACTGTGGTGAAATGACGGAGATCGAAGCCAAAGTGAAATATGTGAAGCTGGCTCGTTCTCTGAGGACGTACGGAGTCTCCTTCTTCCTCGTGAAGGTGAAGTCGCATCACACATTTATACCTGTGGTTTTAATTCAAAGGAAAGATCAGTCACTCAGGAGTCTGAATGAGAAGAAGTAGATTCATTGTCAAACTGGACGATGAAGTTAAAATATTAAACAACAAACCTGAACCTGGTCACATTTCACCAGTAAATTAAGATTAAAATAAGTCAGACTTAGTTTAGTGAAAAGGTTCAAATGTGGAAATAAAGATTAAAAACAGAAGCATCTTCATCCTCCCGCTTCTTTTATCTGTAGATTAAAGAACCAGTTTATGTTTTTCTTTCATTTTATTAAAGATGTTTTTGCCTCGTGACCGTCACAGGATCAACGGTGAAGTTGTGTCTTTATTCTCATCTCAGTTTCATCTCAGACAGTTTTAACCAAACAACAGTTTTAGATCCAACAGTTGAAAAACTCGTCATCAGATAATTCACATCTTAACAGTTTCTGTAGAAACAGAAGAGAAGTTGAATCCTCTGGGATTTTTATTTCATCTCTTTCTTCAGTAACAAACACACGGTGGCAGCAGCTCGTCTGCAGGGAATCCAATGTGTTTCTGTGGCACAGATGATTTCAGAGAAGTGGAAACGTCT
>CM028906.1:29562500-29575000 GCA_016801845.1 Polydactylus sextarius
TTTTACTTTTGCCCCTAAAATTGTCAGTTCATGATATTTCCCATCATTCCCCTGTGTCTGACATCGTGAGCTCTAAGACGTTGGTTAACGCTTGTGTCTGAATTCAACAAGTGAATTAAATTTACTACAGAACATTTCTACTCTGAGATGATGTATCATCTCTTATTAATCCAACATCTTCTTCTGTTGACGTCAGTTTAATGTTCAGATGATTGACACGACTTCAGAGTCAGTTTTACTGTGGATGAATCGTTCACTCATGATGATGATGATGATGTAGCAGGTTTATAATGTTCTCACCTTCACTGAGGAAGATTCATTTAGAAGTTAACGTTGTGTTCAGTCTCATACATGTAGACGAAGTCAACGTTTCCTTCACCACAGTTCAGATTGTTACGTGATGAGAAGACTAAAGGTTGTTTCACACGATGATGGTTTTCTCTTCTATCAATCTGTGTGTGTGTGTGTGTGTGTGTGTGTGTGTTCAGCCCAGACAGACGGTGCTGACAGCAGCCGGCAGCATCGGTCAGGCCAGCGGAGACCTTCTACGTCAGATCGGAGAGAGCGAGACAGACGAGAGGTTCCAGGTGAAAACTCGTTGTTTATCGTCATCTGAAACCAGGAACATGGAGGAAATATTCAGCTGTTTCTATATTTTAACTGATGTTTTTATTTCAGCTGGATCATCTTCTGTCTATAAAAGTCAAACAGTTACAGTAAAACAACGTTAGTCGAGGTTACACACAGATCACATGTCACTGAGTCTTTACACTGAGTCATTGAACAGATGTGGATGTGTTTTAATGAGGTCACTTTCTGTTTCATCAGATTTGCATTGTTCATGTTCTGTAGATAAACAAACAACGTTAGTTGTGGTCAGAGATAAATAAGATTAGAATAATAACTACAGGCGTCCGTGGTTCAGAGAACTGGATGACGGTTTGTTATTCTCACGCTGCTGACGACTGACTCTGCAGGACATCCTGATGAATTTGGCCAAAGCGGTCGCCAATGCTGCAGCCATGTTGGTGCTGAAGGCCAAGAACGTGGCTCAGGTAGCGGAGGACACCGTCCTCCAGAACAGGGTCATCGCCGCCGCCACCCAGTGCGCCCTGTCCACCTCCCAGCTGGTGGCGTGTGCCAAGGTACGTCACTGAGACTGGACGACACTTAATGAATCAACCTTCAACAAAAAGAGTCAAGTTAGGACGTTAAACTTCCTGTTCATGTCAGTAAATTCAGTTTGATGTAAAGACTTGAAGTGATGCTGAGGTGGTGCAGTGTTTCTACAGTAACATTAGGAACATCAGTGTAGTCGAAGCCGTTGTTGTTTCATCATCATTAAATATGCAGCGTTTGGTTTAATAAACACAAACCTGTATCCTCAAATATTTAAACTACCTTCAGTTTATCTGCAGCTAAAAAAAAAAACTCGGGTTCTAAGTATAAGAGGAAGCAGCGAGGTGCTGTGAAATACCCTGTGCCCTCATCATATTTGTGCAGCTTTAATTCTACAACCCACAT
The DNA here is from genome assembly GCA_016801845.1 of Polydactylus sextarius. NCBI lineage: Eukaryota > Metazoa > Chordata > Actinopteri > Polynemidae > Polydactylus > Polydactylus sextarius. The sequence goes on from CM028906.1 coordinate 29,564,025, forward strand.
GCCTCTAATTAGTTTAAATGCTCCTCTGGCTCCCAGTCTGAATCGTTGCATCTACTAAACAAATCCTCACCTCTCTGCATGTCGGCGTAATGAGAACCATCTGCTCATTTTATCATCTATCTGTTTTTACTGTTTTCTTCTGATTTAATGATAAAAACTCTTTGTTGTTGTTGTAACAAGAGAAGTTGAATGTAGATTGATTGTGTTTGTTTCATTGGTTTCAGTGTCTCTGTCTGTGTCCGTCTTGTCGCAGGTGGTGAGTCCGACCATCAGTTCTCCGGTTTGTCAGGAGCAGCTGATCGAAGCAGGGAAGTTGGTCGACCGTTCGGTGGAGAGCTGCGTCCAGGCTTGTCTCTCCGCTACAGAAGATGGTGAACTCCTCAAGCAGGTCAGACTCGTTACCACGTTTTACACAAACAACACTTAACGCCACTTTTCCTTTAATTGTTTTCTTTTTGTTTTAGAAAATGAGTTTGTCCCTGTAAAAACTAATTAGGAACAAATGATTTTACTGTTTTATTTCCTACAACCTGATCTCAACCTTTTTAATTAAAACCAGAGCAGAATCAGCAGAACCAGTGGTTTGTTTTATTCTTTAGTCAGTTTGTGAACTAACGACCAGTTGAAGATGATGAGTCCAGTCGTCGTTGTGATAGTCAGACAGTAGCATCTTTAGGAGCAGCGCTGACTCTGATGATGATGATGATGTGGATGTTTCCTGCGGATCAAGGTGAGCGCAGCAGCCAGCGTGGTCAGTCAGGCTCTAGGAGATCTGCTCCAACACGTCCGTCAGTACACGGCCAGAGGAGAACCGATCGGACGCTACGACCAGGCCACCGACACCATCATGACCGTCACGGAGAGCATCTTCAGCTCCATGGGAGACGCAGGTAAGAACAGCTTCACTGTGGTTAATGTTTTGATGAAGTAATTACAACGTAGGCCAGACTAATTAATCACCATTGTAATAAGAGTTACTTATAATTTAAAAAGCACTTGAGGTTTAAAGAGTCATTAGGAGGAAAACTTCCAGAGACGTTTTAGTTTCCATCATCAGTAACAGTGTTTGTTTCACCTACTTAAATCTAAATCACCAACATCAAACGTCTGAATTAAACCTGATGATCATCATGAACTTTGTCTCAAATCAAATCAAATCAAATCCTCTTTAGATCAACTGAGATAAATTTTTGTCCAAATACCTGTAAAGTTCACAACATCCCATCAGTTGTGCTGTAGATTTAATGACAACTCACAGATGTTAGCATGCTAATGGCTACTCATCAGTAGCATGTTAGCATTTAGCTACATGCTAGCACCGACAACACAGTTTCTGTTTATAAATAAAGAATTAAATCATTGATCTTCTGAGAAACAGTGATCAATAAAGTCAAAGTAGCTCAGTGAACCATATGTAACCAAACTGTCACTACATAGTTACAAGAATGTGTCTGTTACATCTGTTACATGTAATGTGCAGTTGTTACTCTCGTCATGTTGTGATGGTGATAATGTAGAATCACTGTTTGTTCTGTTGACGTCTGAAAACGTCTCGTTTCCGATTCACCTGCAGCTCAGATACAGACATGAAGCGATGCCATGAATAGTGGAGGTTGTTGTTGTTGTTGTTGTTGTTGTTGTTGTTGTTGTTGTTGTTGTTGTGTCCTGGACCAGGAAGCAGGACTAGTTGTTATCACGGTAACTTCAGGGTTAACTCTGGTCTCCGTCCTACGAAGGTGGTTCACTTCTCACTGGGGTCCGTCTCCATGGTAACTGATGCTGAACTAACCTGCTCCGGAGCAGGTCATGTTCCAGATCAGAGGGCGGAGCCTATAAAAGCTCCACCCTCCGACCAATCAGTTCTCTAGAAAATGTCTGGTCCTTTTATTGAAGATCCGTGGAGCTCGGTGTCGGATTGAGAGAGGGTCTCTGAGGAGGACCGGGGTTTTTAGAGACCAGAACCCTCTGGTCTTTCACATCATTATTTATTGGAGCGTCACTTATATATCTGTGATCTCCTCAAACCATGACGTTGTCAGTGACACAGTGGAGCTGACTGTCCCTCAGACAGTAGCACTGCTGCGTTATTGACTCCTACAATAATTAACTAGGATATTAAATAACTGGATTTTATTATCACACATTGTACAAATGCTCCTGTTTGGAGCTGCCAGGGGTCCGACGACACACACCCCCGCCACCTTCATTAACTGAGCTTGTCGTCCTGAACCAGAGACTGACTGACACTGAAACTGGACTTGGACGTATCAGAGATGAAAGTTTCCTACTGACACTTTGAATCATGTTCTTATATTTAGTTGTATTGTTTTGTGGCGCTTAGGGTTGCAGCTGAACATGAAGGTTAAAGTTGTATCAGCCTATTCACCGTAACAACAGTCTAGATTTCAGCATCATTCATTTGATTTTAATTTAATTCCAGTCACATCTACTCGTCTCTGTGTTGCTGTGAAACTACAACAACTTTACGTCGACACAATCGATCTTTTACCAGCTTCTGTTCAGTTTCTAGCAGCTGCCACCGTGTTGCTTTTTTCCTGGATTATCGGCCGGTTTTCCTCATGTTGTTGTAAAATCATCGTCTGCTCTTCGGCTGTGAAGTCTCTGCTCTGCTACTGGTTCTTTCATGTTTGTGATTGGACGTCTGCTGCAAACTCCGCCTCTTTTATGTGAACGCTCACATCTAGACTGGAAACAACCTGGTTGACTAATGGAGTTGATGAGCAGTCTCGTGGTGCCGCTTAGCCAGACTGCGATTGTTAGGATTAGTGAAGCCAGTTAACTGAAAGAGATCCTGGGTAAGTTGAATTTGCTTCGTAGTACAGGCCTCAGGTCTTTGACAGAGAAAATAAACACTGATCTCCTTCTTATCGTCACGTCTTCCTCATTAATGTGCCTCTAAGATGTTGTCACTTCATCTTTAATAATCACGTTCAGTTCTTTCTCCATCTTCATGTCTTATAATATTAAACACATCTGATGAAACAGGAGTTCAACTAATCTCTCTTTCTGCTTCCTCTGCTGTTTTTTATTATTCTGTCATTTTAACCTGCAGCTTCATGTTGTTTATGAATCAAACCGACCTGATTCACATTATTTATCAGTTGAACTCATTTATTGTTAAATAAAGATCATTCCAGTCTTGTTGAATCATTTCTGTGCTCCAGAATCTCCAACTTTCACACAGTCCAGCATCATTTTCTTCAAGTTTGATGAAATCGGTGTGGATTTTATTTGTGTTAGTGTGAAAACACAAATAAACACGACCGCCTCTGTTTCCTCTGCTCGTCTCAGGGGAGATGGTCCGTCAGGCTCGGGTTCTGGCTCAGGCCACGTCGGACCTGGTGAACGCCATGAGGTCTGACGCCGAGGCCGAGGTCGACGTCGACAACTCCAAGAAGTTACTGGCAGCTGCTAAACTGTTGGCGGACGCTACGGCCAGGATGGTGGAGGCAGCCAAGGTAAAAACGTCTGACGCATTAAACACTGAAGACTGTGTTTCATATGTGTGTATATATATAATATTATACACACACACACACACATTATATATATATATATGAAACACTAAATCTATTTATAATAATAACAGACTGTGTTTTATCGGTTCATAATTTAAACTTTTTAGTTTTATTTTAATCTCAGTTTATTAAAAACAAACAAACATTAACAGACGACTTCTGTTATAAAGACAAAGTGACTTTTACACTTTACACCCACGGCTCAGTTGAGAGAGTGTGTGTGTGTGTGTGTATTTGTACAGTGATTGTGTGTTGGTGGTAAATCGTTAATAAAAAATGACCTTTAAAACTTAAAACACAGACTTTAGTTCACAGACAAATATTTTGTCTGAAAGCAACAAACCTGGTGATGAATCTGTGGTTTTCCAGGATTTTTCCAGTCGTCTGCATCACGTTGTTTTGAACAGGTCGGATCAGTTTAAAGACTAAAGACACAATAATCATTGTGTTGTTCAGATCGACATCATCGTTTTGTTCGTTTTGGTCTCAGCTGCTGTAACACGATGATGACTTTTATTTCCCCGTGTGTTGAAGGTTTACCATCATCTGCTCTCTCTCCACCAGAGTCATTATCACTCTGATATTAATAACTCTGAAACGACGCCCTCCAGCTGGATGTGGATTTGATGCCAGACTTGTCACCATCACAGCTGTATATTTATGTGTCAGTGGAGGCTGAGACCTTAGACCGCCGTTGCCGTGGTAACTGATTAATTGAGCCTGTGTTGTTTTAGATTTTTTGGGCGGTTTGTGATCGAGTGATGATTCACTTCAGTCACATCTGTCAATTTAAGATGTTTTATTATTGAATGAGATTTGGTTCAGTTCCAGAGTTTTTATGATGTTTGTGATTTTAAATGTAACTGATAATATAAGATATAAAACATGAGCTGATCTCTGACGAGTTCATTTAGTTAAATTTGAGTTTTTACAGGATCAAACGTTGGAGACGTCTGATCTTCTGGCTCTTCAGAGTTAGTTGTTAGTTGTTGTGATAAATTCTCCGCCTCTGGAGATCAGCTCGTTTTAATAGTTATGTAAATGAGCTGTTGTATTCAAACGTGTCAGCAGTTGTTGCCAAGAGGCAGACGACGGCTGAAAAACTCTGGCCACTAGCAGCGTTTCACTGTGATGGATGTGTCAGTCACTCCGACGTCTCTGAAGGAAACAAACACAATAATTTATCAGTGAAATGACATTTTCTTGTTTCTTCACCTGCGTGTGACTGTGATGATGATATCTGTGGACGTGTGTGCAGCAGCTGTGTGGTTGAACGTCGAACGTTACCGTAATGACATGAATTTTTAGCAGCACGCTCCACCCACGTGTTTGTGTAGCTGCAGGTGAAAGCAGTTAATTAACCTGACGGCAGCGAGCTGAGCAGGAGTCATGGCGGTGAAACTGTTCTCCACCGACTCCAGTTAACTCAGGAAGATGAAACGAGCTCAACGTCTTCAACATCTTGACATTTAGCCGTCAACAAAGAGCTGATGGGATGAGTGAGGAGGCGCTGGAGCTGGAGTGTTTGAGTGATTAAATCTGTGTCATCGTCAAGGATCTGAAACACTGACTGAATATTCACAGTGTGTGTGTGTGTGTGTGTGTGTGTGTGTGTGTGTGTGTGTGTGTGTGTGTGTGTGTGTGTGTGTGATCAGTGACTCAGTGATGATGTTACTCAGCTACTTGAGAATTTTGATATTTTTCCAAGAAAGAAGATCAAAGATCATAGAAAATCAGTGAGTTTACAGCTGTTTGTAATGTGCAGTATGTACTCATGTCATCTTCTGTGTGTGTGTGTGTGTGTGTGTGTGTCTGTGTGTGTGTGTGTGTGTGTGTGTGTGTGTGTGTGTGTGTGTGTGTGTGTGTGTGTGTGTGTGTGTGTGTGTGTGTGTGTGTGTGTGTGTGTGTGTGTGTGTGTGTGTGTGTGTGTGTGTGTGTGTGTGTGTGTGTGTGTGTGTGTGTGTGTGTGTGTGTGTGTGTGTGTGTGTGTGTGTGTGTGTGTGTGTGTGTGTGTGTGTGTGTGTGTGTGTGTGTGTGTGTGTGTGTGTGTGTGTGTGTGTGTGTGTGTGTGTGTGTGTGTGTGTGTGTGTGTGTGTGTGTGTGTGTGTGTGTGTGTGTGTGTGTGTGTGTGTGTGTGTGTGTGTGTGTGTGTGTGTGTGTGTGTGTGTGTGTGTGTGTGTGTGTGTGTGTGTGTGTGTGTGTGTGTGTGTGTGTGTGTGTGTGTGTGTGTGTGTGTGTGTGTGTGTGTGTGTGTGTGTGTGTGTGTGTGTGTGTGTGTGTGTGTGTGTGTGTGTGTGTGTGTGTGTGTGTGTGTGTGTGTGTGTGTGTGTGTGTGTGTGTGTGTGTGTGTGTGTGTGTGTGTGTGTGTGTGTGTGTGTGTGTGTGTCTGTGTGTGTCTGTGTGTGTGTGTGTGTGTGTGTGTGTGTGTGTGTGTGTGTGTGTGTGTGTGTGTGTGTGTGTGTGTGTGTGTGTGTGTGTGTGTGTGTGTGTGTGTGTGTGTGTGTGTGTGTGTGTGTGTGTCTGTCTGTGTGTGTGTGTGTGTGTGTGTGTGTGTGTGTGTGTGTGTGTGTGTGTGTGTGTGTGTGTGTGTGTGTGTGTGTGTGTGTGTGTGTGTGTGTGTGTGTGTGTGTGTGTGTGTGTGTGTCCAGGGGGCAGCAGCGTACCCAGAGAACGAGGACCAGCAGCAGAGACTGAGAGAAGCAGCTGAAGGTCTCCGTGTCGCCACCAACGCTGCAGCTCAAAACGCCATCAAGAAGAAACTGATCAACAGACTGGAGGTCAGTGATGATGTCATGATGACATCATTATATTATATAAACTTTATTTCATCTGTGATGAAAAGAACACGTAGAGACATTATTTATATAGATGGTGTCTTTCACTATTAAATGTCAATGTTTTTATCTTCATTTAGTCTGAAACATAAAAAATATCCAGAAATCTTCAGGATGTAAAGTCTCTGTGGCCTCGAGGTCGTTTGATCGTAGCTTCAGACGACTTCGTATTAAAATATTCAGCTCATTAACATCTTTGTGAGACACTGTTAGTTCAGGGTTTTATCATTGACATTCATTCACTTGTTTTGTGTGAACAGGTTGAAACTGTTGAGTGACTTTGTAAATGGAGGAACATTCAGCTGTTTACTGATGTTGACAAACACATTCACATGAAGATAAAATGTCTTTAAAATGTGTTTTTGTGTGAACTTTCCTCAGAACGCAGCGAGACAAGCTGCAGCTGCAGCAACTCAAACCATCGCTGCAGCTCAAAACGCTGCTGCGTCCAACAAGAACACGGCTGCTCATCAGCAGCTGGTTCAGAGCTGTAAGGTGAGTTTGACTGACTGACGATGAAACGTTCACAGGATGAACTCTGTTGGTCACGTTAATGAACTGTGACTGGTGGAGACAGAGACAGATCGTCTCATAGAAACACTAATGTCAACACTTTACATCTTTTATCTGTTGTTTAATGTCGTTGTTTAATTGTTAATTTAAGATGATAGACAAGATGTTTGTGACATTATCTCATTCTGTTACGTTGTGTTACACTGTGTTAAATTGTGTTACATTGTGTTTACAGGCAGTAGCAGATCACATCCCTCAGCTGGTTCAGGGGATTCGAGGCAGTCAGGCCAAACCAGAGGATCTTAGTGCTCAACTCGCCCTCATCATCGCCAGTCAGAACTTCCTACAGGTGCACACACACACACACACACACACACACCAGCCGGAGAACGGTTTGTTTCTACGTCCATCGTCAACTTGAGTAACTTTAACTCACATTGAGAACGAGGCTTATAAATAGAGTGTGTGTGTGTGTGTGTGTGTGTGTGTGTGTGTGTGTGTGTGTGTGTGTGGGTGTGTGTGTGGGTGTGTGTGTGTGTGTGTGTGTGTGTGTGTGTGTGTGTGTGTGGTGTGTGTGTGTGTGTGTGTGTGTGTGTGTGTGTGGGTGTGTGTGTGGACATTAAAAATACACCTGTAACCTGTTTTTGTTGAACCAGACTCACAGTTTGTTGTTTGTTGTTTTAGTCTTTTTTAATTTATTTGATTTAAAGTAATTTCCATGTTACTCTTTTTTTTCTCTCGTCAGCCCGGAGGAAAGATGGTGACCTCGGCCAAGTCCTCCGTTCCCACGGTAACGGACCAGGCAGCAGCCATGCAACTGGGTCAATGTGCCAAGAACCTGGCGACCTGCTTGGCTGAGCTCAGGACGTCGGCACAGAAGGTGGAGATCAGTTGGAGAGAGAGAGGACGTGACATTTCAACATGAAACTACACCGTTCCCTGGAGATGACAGATAATAATTATAACACTAACATCAACATCACTTCACCACGGTGACGGTGACACAGAGACGTTAACTATAGTGGTTGTGTTTCTGCTTCAGCCACATTCAATTCACTGACGTGTTTTAAATTACACAGTAGATCAGAGTCAAGTCACATCAGTAAATATATGTTTGAATCTGTAACCAGAAGAAACTGACAGATCGTTTCTGTTAAAGCCTCAGAGAGCCGTGGTTGGATGTCTGATTGATCAACTGTCTGTTGTCATCAGTAGCAGCTCGACATTAAAACCAGACTCGTTTAAACATCATCAGTGTACGGAAACACTTGTCATGTCATTGATGAGAAACTTTAACTCCTGATGTTGAACCTGTCATGACTCAACAGATCAAACCTGATGACAGCTCACCTCAGACATGTTGGTTAATGTGTGTGAACATTAGCGTGACTTCCTGGACTTTATTTCCAGGCTCATGAAGCTTGTGGCCCCATGGAGATCGACTCTGCTCTCACTGCCATCGAGACTCTGAGGAGTGAACTACAAGATGCTAAACAGGCTGCTGCTAACACTCAGCTGAAACCTTTACCTGGAGAATCAGTAAGACTCATCATGTCTGTCTGCTGTTTAGCTGCTTCTCATATATAAACCCTGTGGTTTACTGTTTGATCTGTTTCCTTCAGTTGGAGAAATGTGCTCAGGATCTGGGCAGCACATCCAAGTCGGTTGGATCGTCGATGGCTCAGCTGCTCACGTGTGCTGCACAAGGAAACGAACACTACACAGGTTGGTGATGATGTTGAACGTGTTAACGTCTGATGCTCTGAGGCTGCGCTGCTTCATTTCATCTTTAAATCCTCAGTCAAACCAACTTCCAGTGGATTTAACATTGCTGACAGAAAATCATGTGACGTCAGCACGTTTTCTTCTTGTGTTTTTGTAACAATTTTTTTCCCAACTTCTTTTTACTTGGACTCAGCTAATGAATTAAAGGTCAAAGGTGACACTGACCTCAAAAGTCCCGTTTTCCTCATGACTGAAGAGTCTGAGTGGCTGTTGATCATTAACATCATGAACAAAGCGTCTTTCTCTGTTTCACATGACTGTAAAATATGTGAGCTGGTCGAGATGAGACTGAATAATCTAATTCATCATCGTTTCATCACATTCATCACATCGTTGTTCTAACTGGAGTCAACAGGCCCAACCAGTCCGTTTCAACACTGTAACTCACTAACCCTCAGTATGGAGTCGTTATGTCCTCGGATCCTTGATTAAAACATGGTTCAGTAATGATGTGACTTCATTCCTTTGGTCTTATTTCACATGACTTTTATCATGTTGGTTCCTGTGTTTGAGGCCAGATTTCTTCTTGGACTAAATTATATTTCCTTCATGTTCCAGCACATTTGTCACAACTGAGGAATTTCTTTATTACAGATAAACGAAACGTCCCTTGATGATTTGACCACCAGCATGTAACAGTGTTGTCTGTCACCTCTGACCGTTTAGGAATCGCAGCCAGAGAAACGGCTCAGGCTCTGAAAACTTTGGCTCAAGCAGCTCGAGGCGTCGCTGCCTCCACCACGGACCCGAAGGCCGCGGCGGCCATGTTGGACTCAGCTCGCGATGTGATGGAGGGATCCGCTCTGCTCATCCACGAAGCTAAAGAGGCTCTGATCTCACCTGGAGACGCTGAGAGTCAACAGAGACTGGCTCAGGTGAGGTGGATCACAGCTGATCAGAGACTTTTCTTCTGTCAGACGACACATTTATGAACCAATAATACAACACCACTTTATGTCAGACTACTGAGTCTGAGACTGTAGTTTAGGATCAGTGGTTCAGTGGTCGTTGAGTCTCTAACATTAATGTTTTATCATCTTATGAACGTGGAGACTAAACCAGATAATTATCTACATCTGTTCATTAATGTCACATACAGAAAAGAGGCTCTAGTTGTAAATACAGTGACATATTTATATTGTTTATAGGTCCAGACATTTATATTTGTCTTGTTATTCTCATTATTTCTGCACCAATAAACATGTTTTCTGTTTGTTGACGTTAAAGTAGAAAATTATTCTGAGTTTCACAGAAACACATTAATCACTGGACGTTCTCGGCTGAGACGTAGAGTTAATAGCATATTGGATCTAGATTATTTGTGGTGTTTTTTGTAAAACGGTGACATTTTAGATTCAGAATTCTAATTCATGAGATGAGAATCAGCACCTCTGACTCGAGGAGGTTTCCAACTGTAGAAGGATGGAGCTTCCACCGGGTCGGGGAGGAGTCGCTGCCTCAGGTGGAGGAGTTCAGGTATCTCGGGGTCTTGTTCATGAGTGATGGAGATCAGAGCAGGAGATGGACGGACGGATCGGGGCGGCGTCTGCAGTTATACAGACACTCCTCTGGTCCAGGAGCTGAGCCGTAAGGCGAGGCTCTCAATTTACCGTCCATCTACGGCCCGACGCTCACCGATGTTGACGGGCTAGTGACCGAAAGAACAAGATCACAGATACAAGGAGCCAAAATGAGTTTCCTCCGTAGGATGGCCAGGCTCAGCCTTAGAGACGGTGAGGAGGTCGGAGTAGAGCCGCTGCTCTTCCACACCGAGAGGAGCCAACTGAGGTGGCTGGGGCATCTAGTTAGGACGATGCTGGACGTCTCCTGAGGGAGGTGTTCTGGGTATGTCCATCTGGGAGGAGACCCAAGACACACTAAAGAAACTCTGTCTCGAGGCCTGGGAACGCCTCGTCTCCCTGGAGGAGCTGGTGGAAGTGACTGGAGAGAGGAGAGTCTGGGTCTCGCTCCTGAGGCCGTTGCCCTCGTGACCTGGACCCTCCAGATAAAGGGAGAGATGATTTCTAGTTCATCGTAGTCTCCACACGTTGTAACTCAGTCTACTGTACCATTGTCCTGTGTTGCAGGTGGCCAAAGCCGTGTCTCACTCCCTCAATAACTGCGTCAACTGTCTGCCGGGTCAGAAGGACGTGGACATGGCTCTGAAGAGCATCGGAGAGGCCAGCAAGAAGCTGCTGATTGACAATGTGAGTTAGATACTGATGTTTTAAAACAACGACGATCCTTCTGATGATTCTTCGTCTGTAACGATGAACCTGTGCTCAGATCCCTCCAGCCTCCAAGT